>CM077662.1:6148228-6388228 GCA_039707465.1 Rhabdophis nuchalis | reverse complement strand
GATTGCAAAATGAGGAGGGGGTTGCAGAGGCGGAAAGGGGGGCTGTAATAAGAGGAGGGGGTTGCAAAGAAGAGAAGAGGGCCTTGCCAAAAGAGGGGAGGGGGCTTTCAAAGGGGAGGAAAAGGGGGGGTTTAAAAGGGGGGAGGGGGCTGCAAAAGGAGAAGAGAGAGTTGCCAAGTGGGGTGGGGAGGAGTCTACAAAGGGGGGGGGCTTGCAAAAGGAGGAAGGGGCTTGCAAAGGGGAGGAAGCGGATTTTAAAAAGAGGAGGGGGCTTGCAGAGAGAGGAGGGGGCTGCAATGGGGAGGAAGGGGGTTTTAAAAAGAGGGAGGGGGCTTGCAGAGAGAGGAGGGGGCTGCAATGGGGAGGAAGCGGGTTTTAAAAAGAGGAGGGGGCTTGCAGAGAGAGGAGGGGGCTGCAATGGGGAGGAAGGGGGCTTTAAAAAGAGGAGGGGGCTTGCAGAGAGAGGAGGGGGCTGCAATGGGGAGGAAGGGGGCTTTAAAAAGAGGAGGGGGCTTGCAGAGAGAGGAGGGGGCTGCAATGGGGAGGAAGGGGGTTTTAAAAAGAGGAGGGGGCTTGCAGAGAGAGGAGGGGGCTGCAATGGGGAGGAAGGGGGTTTTAAAAAGAGGAGGGGGCTTGCAGAGAGAGGAGGGGGCTGCAATGGGGAGGAAGGGGGTTTTAAAAAGAGGAGGGGGCTTGCAGAGAGAGGAGGGGGCTGCAAAGGGGAGGAAGCGGATTTTAAAAAGAGGAGGGGGCTTGCAGAGAGAGGAGGGGGCTGCAATGGGGAGGAAGGGGGCTTTAAAAAGAGGAGGGGGCTGCAAAAAGGGAAGAGAGGGTTGCAAAGCGGGGGAGGGGGCTGCAAAAGGAGGAGGGGGTCTCCCAGAGCAGGAGGGGGGTCGCCGTGTCCCCCCCCCGGTTGCAATGAGCCCCCTCCCCCCGATTCCCCCCTCCCTCCAGGGCTGGGGAGGGGGCGCCCCCTCCTCCTCCTCTCACCGGCGGGAAGCGGGCGTTGTACTTCTTCTTCTTGCTCGGCATGGCGGCTCCCGTCGCGCCGGCGGCTGCAGCGGCCGCTCCGCCCGGGCCTGTCGCGCGAGCCCCGCACCGGACGAGGCTCCAGCAGCCGCCGCCTGGGGAGGAGCCGCCCGGGCCGGCCCCGAACGCCTCCGCGCGGCCCTAGCGCCGCCCGGCTCCCTGCGCGGGAAGGGAGGGGAGGGGCGAAGGTGTGGGGCGGGGAGGGGGGAGAAGGCCTCCTCTAAGCACGTGCAGAGGGCCTGGGGAGTCCGAGCCTGGAAAGCTGACCAGATAACTGAACCGTTGGAATTTGGGACCTTGGAGGTCTTCTAGTCTAACCCCCTTCTCTCCTCCTCCTCCTCCTTGCAGTGGAGAGACTCCTCCTCTAAGCATGCACAGAGGGCCTAAGGAGCAAGATGCTGGAAACCTAACCCTGCATTGGGCCACATAACAGAATGACAGAGCTGGAAGGGACCTTTGAGGTCTTTAGCGCAGGGTTTATTTATTAGAATAAGTATTTTAAATTTCATATATTTTATATATTTTGTATGTATTTTAACATCCCTGTGCGCCGCCCTGGGTCCTAACGAGAAGGGCGGGGTATAAATTTAATAAATAAATAAATAAATAATAAATAAATTCTAGTCTAAGCCCTGCTATTCTCTTCCTCCTCCTCCTCCATTCTCCTCTTCCTCAGAATAATAGAGTTGGAAGGGACCTTGGAGGTCTTCTAGTCCAACCCCCTATTCAAGCAGGAGACCCTGCTCTCCTCCATTCTCCTCCGTCTCCTCAGAATAAGAGTTGGAAGGGACCTTAGAGGTCTTCTAGTCCAAACCCCTTCTCTCTTCCTCCTCCTCGAAGTGGAGAGATACCTCCTCTAAGCATGCGCTTAGGAGCAAGATGCTGGAAATTAACCCTGCATTGGGCCACATAACAGAATGACAGAGTTGGAATTTTGTGCTCAATTTTGTGGTCATAAAGGGAGGACTACCTGTATTAAGTAACATGTCACCCTGATGTGTTCAGCAATCATCCATGTGTCAAAGACATCCCAAACCACGGTTTGGGTGCTCAGCGTGAACTCTTAAATCAGTTCAGAGCCAGGGAATGCATTTCCACAATATATTATGCTTAGCTGATTTTTCAACTTGGTTTGATATTTTGGGGGTCTTTGGCACATTTTAACTTACTGCCCCTGTGTCTGGTTTGCCAATTGCACAGTGGCAGATAGGACAGCACTCCAGAGGGTCAACGTCGTTGCCCAGAGGGTCATGACTTGCCCTCTCCCCTCTTTGGAAGAGCTTTATAGCTCCCGCTGCCTTAAGAAAGTTCAAAACATCCTTAAAGATCCATCTCATCTGGGCACCCTTTTTTTTTGAACTATTACCATCTGGCAGCCCGTACAGGACAACAATGACAAATAGGCTGAAAAACAGCTTTTATCTCAGGGCAGTAACAATATTGAATTCTACGGTATAGTGCATTATTAATGCAATATCGGGGTTTCAATTTAAATTATATGGCATGTGAAGGTTGTGTGTTTGTGTTGTTATTTTTATAGTTATAACATACACTCAAGATGGCATTTAATTTCATTGTACGATGTGCAATGACAATAAACGAAACTAATTGAAGTTCGTACAGTGAGTTTAGAAATTTGGGTGACTGGATAACCAAGTCAATAATAGTATGAAGCTGGGGTAGTGAGAATGTGCTATTCTAATAGAATTGTCCAATTTATATTTATTTATATGATATTTGGATTTTTACTCATATTATTTATTCCAGGAAGATGTGTTATATTGCCTTTGGCTGGCTGCCCAGAGCAGAGAAATGAGGAATTATTACATAGATTTTAACCTATCCTTTTCCAACTATAGCAACTTTAAGAGGTGTGACCAAGGGAATTCTGGGAGTTGAAGTTCACATTTCTTTAAAATTGCTATACTATGGTAGGGAAACATTGAGGTTGCATCATTGTGAACCCCGCGTTTCGTCACTTCCGTGACGAAACGGAAGTGGCTCCCTCCTCTCCCTTTGGTAACAGACAGATGGGTTGCGTGGGCTGATCCATAGAGGGCGTGTCAAGTCCTAGAGCGGGCGACGCTCCAAGCGCCCGTAAGAGAATCGTGTGATCAAAATGGCGGCGACTGGCTTGGCGGTGCCTTCTTTTATGCTCGGCCGAAGTGGATAACTTTTAAATATGCAAATTAATCATGAGAAACATCAACAAAGTAACACTTGGAGGAAATAGAAGCAATATAATAAAAATCAATAGCCTAGAAGCAGTAAAAATAGAAGGCAAAATTAGAGCAGGCGTCATTTCCGTTCCTCAAGCCTTCCGGTCCATCAACTAGATCTCTCCCCCATCCCCTTCCGGGGTGCGCCCGTGCGCACTTCCATTTGCTCCGGGCCGTTGCGACGGTAACGTGAGGCCCTGTTGTGGAAGACGAAGCCGGGTTTGGGGTGCTGAGGTTGGCGGGGACGGGGTCGGGGGGTGGGGGGGAGGAAGGTTGTTCGTTTCCCCTCCAGCCCTGGACCGTCCTGAAAATAGGTCCGGCCTGAAATGGGTCCTCACCAATAGCGACCGTCGTAATCCCGTAACTTTGCCGTAAAAGCCGCGGCGTCTCCTTGACCGCTTGGCCTCACTACAGCCCTGCAAGGTAGGACGACGGTGCCGTATCCCCACCCTGGCTGCGGTTTTTCTTTTTATGTGACTTTTCTCGTGCCGAAGAGCTGCAAGAGAGCGGGATGGGGGGGGGGGGGGAACTAGTGCTAGTCAGAGGGAAGAGAAATAAGGGGAAATGTACCTATATCTATATATATCTGTCTCCTTTAAAGAGCCTTTCAAAACATGAATATTTATATCTAGATAGTATATATATATGTGTGTGTGTGTGTGTATCATATATATATGTGTGTGTGTGTGTATCATATATATATACATACATACACATATATATACATATATATACAGATATCTGTAATTGTTCCACAACACCCTGTTAGGGCCCCAATTAAGGGAGGAGACATACTGTTTCCTCTTCTTTCTTTCCGCTCATCACCAGAGACCATCTAGACAGAAAGCCATGAGTTCCGTTGTGTGATTTTTTAAAATATGTGTGTTAGTTTTATGAGCTGATTCGAACCGGGGCTGTATGGGGGCTGAATGGCTAAAGGCTCTTGCCTGATATGCAATACAGCCCCGGTTCGAATCCCAGTAAGGGTATGGCTAGCTGATGAGAGCTAAAAAGCTCTCTCTGATTTATTTATTGATCAGCTCATAAAACTAACATATATACAGATATATATACACATATCCATTGTCCTTTCATTGTCCTGATTTGACTTTTCCCCCCCTACCAGGTGCCTTGCCAAACAATGGCTAGCCAGCATGACGAGACGGGAAAGGATGGCAGTTTTGCCAGCGAGGATCTGGCTGCCGAAGCCATGGCTGCAGATATGGACTCCTGGGTGGTCTTCGATGCCCGCAAGACCCCCAAGGCAGAATTTGAGGAATGGCTCCAGACGTACCAGCCGTCCCGCGTCTCTCGCTACGGCAACCCGGAGTGCAACACCGAGCCGGTGGGCTGGATCGCCGTCTACGGCCCCAGCTTCTGCCCAGAATCTGGCGATGTCGTAGGCCTTCAGGAGGACTGGGAATGTTTACAGCTCAGCGGGCGCCACGTGACTTTTGAGTCCATCAAGGAGCTGGCCCTTAATCGGCGTGTCCTGACCGGCAAGTGGCTGATGCACCTGGACAGCGGCTTCAAAGTGGACCATGCTTGGTGCGGCATTGCCCGGGCCGTCCTCGAAGGGCGCGTCGGGGTGGCCAAGGTGAGCCCCTGCTGCCCCGACTCGGACCGCAAACACGTCATCTGCGTGTACACCGACGACTTCACCAACGAAGAGGAAGTGCTGGTGGCCGATTCCGTGATCCGGGCCACAGGGGTCAAGTGCCTCTTATCCTACAAGCCCGATGCTTATACCTGCCTGGGCATCTACCGCGACAACCGTTGGCACCTCTGCCCCACCATTTACGAAAGCCGCTTTGATTTGGAGTGTGTCCCCCGCCGCTCGCGTATCCTTAACAAGGTGAGCAACAGCGAAGTGACTTAAGACGCCCGTTGCGGAACGCGTGAGACTCCCAGAGGAAACCCCACGAAGGCTGGGGACTACAAGTCCCACCATGTAGTGTTTGAGGAGGTAGATTTGCCCAACGTAGGCAAGCTGCATCGATGGGATTTCTCCCTCCGCCACGGGGTGCTTCGCTCTGGCCGAGGAGCTTAAAATCCCTCCTTTTTTGTGTGTGACACTAGTAGACGTTTGCATTTACCATTAAACCGCTGAACTGTGCATGCCTGCACAACCTTGTGTGAACTGAACGGCTTTTATCGCAAAAAGGGGCCAAACAGATCATCTCTACCCATCTTTTTCAGCAGCCCAACAGTAGAAAGACTTGATTTGCTGCTGTTGTCTAATTTCTACCCATATCGGGGAAATTGGGGTAGGGGTTGGATTCAGCCAGGTTGGACCAGTTCGGGCGAACCGATGATCAACTGAGAGTGAATTCGTTCCCAGATCACCGAACTGGTTGTTAAAATCAGCAGAATCCCACCAATGGGGTGGGGGGTGGGGGGGTTGAGGGGAGAGATCATCAGAATCTGAAGGCAGCAACGAAGAATTGTGTGTGTGTGTGCGTGTGCGTGCAGGGGAATAGTTTTGATGGAAGCGTGAAATGGAAACGCTAAGCCAAAAGGTAAGGTTCATTTTTCTTTCCGCTCTTCTGCTCAGAATTTTGTCATTGCATTTTTATTTCTTTTTGTGTGGTTGTTGGCTGCGTTCGCCTGCAACTAGAATGAAAATAAAAGGCATTCTCTTCCCCTCTTTCTCTTTTTCTGAGGGTTTGCTTTTTGGATAAATATAGATGAACCCAAGTTCGGGGGGGAAAAGCACCTTTGAGGTGTGAAGCCAGGTTACCAAAGGTTTGGAGAAGTTCTGAACATTTGGTGTCAGAAAATGCTCTTTGGCTCCTTTCAGGAGCAGAGAGAGCTGAAGGGCCCTAATGCTTTTGGCATGGAGAGAACTTTGAATTGCAAGCTTTTAATGGGCTGAAGAAGAGGGTAAAAACTGAACAGGGAAATGGAAATTTGGTCTCTGACTCTCACACCTCTGCTATACTAAGTAGGGAGCTCTAGAGCAGGATTTTGCAACCAAGGCCACTTTTAAGAGGGGTGGACTTCCGCTCCCAGAATTTCCCAACCAGCAAGGTTTAAGAGGGGTGAGCTTCAACTCCCGGAATTCTCCAGCCAGCATGCTTTAAAGTGGGTAGATTTCAACTCCCAGAATCCCCCAGCCAGCCTGCTTTAAGAGGGGTGGACTTCCACTCCCAGAATCCCCCAGCCAATCAGTATGCTTCTGGGAATTGAAGGCCAAGGATACTGGTGGAGGAAATCTTTCTTGCCACAATTGTGAAGTGAATTGCTGCAGTTGTAAGGTAGTAACACAGTTAAGTGGCACTGGATTCCCCATTGACTGTCAGACGGTCGCAAAAGACGATCACTAGAACCCTGCGCACTGCAGCCATCATCCATACAGGCCAGTTGCCGGTGTCTAAACTGTGATCACCTGACCATGGGGATGATGTAAAGGTCCTTTTTCCCCGTGTTCTTGTCGCTCACTAAGCAAACGGCTGTCAAGTCGAGCACTACCTGTAAAACTTTGGGGAACCCACTTGGCTGAAACACACACCTTACTACAAAGCAAATGCTGAGGCTTTAGTTTATTAGAAGAACCTGCTACAGTGAGGAGAAAGACGCAATAAGTACATTTAAGGCCCATTTACACGAAAGCAAATGCCCTGAAAAAGTAACAGCAGGTTAACTGTTTTAAACATCCACTCCCTTTTTCCCCCCTGTAATAAAATTTAAAAAAATGTTGCATAGTACAAAAAGAAGTAAGGCAGCAGGGCTGGCGAAGAACAGCCCCCTTCTTCGAACCCTCCAGGGACTGATGATCCCAACGGAATCCCACAACTAAGGGATGGTGGTTACTCTCCATCGGGGCTAAGCTGTGACTTCACTTTTCCAACTCTTCCCAACTGGGTTTTTGCTGAAGCCAGAAAGATGAAAGCAGGTAGGCAAAAAGCTGCTGATCCCTTTTGAGATGTCAGTTGCATTCACACGCAACGCCCTACCGCTTCGGATTATACTTTCTCGTGGCTTCGGGCGTTGGGTTCAACCTTAAACCCGCCAAAGAGCCACAAAGTTCCTAACCGGAAGCCCCCCCCCCCCCCTCCTGTTACAATTCTGAAGCTGACTGGAAGTTCGGTGTCCCCCACCATAGTCTCCTCCTAGCGCCATCGTCCTTTTTCCTCTACCTGTCCTTAACGAAAGCTCTTATCAATTGTGGAGCCGACGGGTGACAGGGAGCTGCAGCAGAGGGGTGGAAGAGCCACATGCGGCTCGAGAGCTGCAGGATGCCGGCCCGTTTGTTAACCCAACCAGCGTGCATTATTAAGTGAACCTTGCTTGCTTCTGACAAAACCAGATTCCTCCCCTTAATCACATTCAGTGCATTATTTATGTGAATGAAGTCCCTTTAATTTTTCTTACGAACATCAGCAAAGACCTGACTCACTTCCAACGTTCCCTCTAATTTTTTTTTCAGTGTGCGCGGAAAAGTATAGTGTTTGAGCGGCACTTTTTCCATGCCTTCGCGCCTGAATTTTTCCCAAGCTGCCTCCGTGCTCGCTGTCTTCCCGCTGGCACCGCTTGGACTGGGTGCGTGCTCCGATAGGCGCTGGGAGCGTCCAATCAGAAGAGCTCGGACACTGAGGGGGCTTTGGGCTGGAGCGTCCCGCCTACTGCTTATCATTTCACACTTGCAAAATCACTGCGTTGGAAACTGCTGCGCGGCGTTTTCTTGTGACGTGCACGGCTACGCAGCTTAGAGGGAACATTGCTCACTTCTGTGTCGTTCAGTGTCTGATCTAAGTTTTGTGGCCGACCTAAACAACACATACTCTCACAAAGACTTGCTTCACAGCACACAGGTTGCAGAGCCCCCCAAAAGAGCCATATTTCTGGATCTTGTGTCTTTCTTTAAAAACATCATATATCCTGCTTTCTGGGGGGAGGAGGAAGATTCCAGCATTTTAAACCTGGCAAGTGAGAAAAGCTGCGACAGCATTTTATAAGGCCCAAAACGAGTCTATACAAAAGACACCTGGATAAAAAGTTTCCGTGCCTTGCCAGAAACCTTCACGGGTATTTCTTCAGTTCCGATACGGGCGATCCTCGAGTTATGACCACAATCGAGCCCCAAACGTCTGTTGTTAAGCGAAACGTACGTTCAGTGAGGTTTGTCCTATTTTTACAGGGCTTTCTTCCTCGCCACAGTTGTTTTAAGCGAATCCCATGCAGTTGTTTAAGATAGCAACCCCCGTTGTTAAAGTCAATCTGGCTCTTGACGTTGCTGGTCAGAAGGTCGCAAAATCGTATGACCCTGGGACCGTCGTAAATGCAAGTCGTTTGGCAAGTGTCTGAATTTTGGTCATGTGACTCACAACTCTAAATTGGGGGGGGGAGAAAAACACCAATCCTAAATCAATTTTTTTAGCGCTGTTGTAACTTCAGTCACTAAACGAGCTGTCGTAAATCGAGGACTACCTGTAGCTGAGGGCCACCTTGTTAAAAGGCAAGGAAATCCTGCAATTCTTTTCTTTTCTTTCTGTTTTAAGTGAGCCAGCGGAGTAGGGAAAAAAGTGCAGTTTCCAAATTTAACAGTATTTAAAAAATGAAACGCTGGGAAATTTGAGGCTTTTTTTTTGTGAAAATAAAAATAAAAATTGAGAAATGCGTTTTGATAGCAAATTGGAAGGCAGAAAAATACGCAAAGGCACCTCACGCTCCCTTCCTATGTTCGTACTGTCAGCTTCCTGAAGAGGCGGAATATGGGGGGGGGGGGGGGTTGGGAGGGGTGGGGCACAAAACGTCCGCTTCAATTTGCAGAGACCAAGTCCACCTCTCCCCCTTGTTTTGAAGCCTGCCCCTCCCCACCACGTTCCCCAAATACAGCTGGAAGCACGCATAGATAGGCCTGAAGAGCGAGCTGCGAGTCTCGGACCAACGGAATCCTTTTACGAGTTGAGAAGCGAGTTCAAATCCAGGTCCGCCATGGACGAAAAGCTGTCCTCGGTGGGAAAGGTCCCCAAGAGGCCGTTGAGGAAGCTGTTGTTGGTCGAATGGGCGGTCCCCCCACTGTCCCCGTTGCCGCCGGGCTCCCCTCCCGCCCTCCGCTGGCTGACCAAGCGAGTGATGGATTCCGGGTAAGTCATCAGAGTCCCCTGGGTGTCCCCCGGCAGGGGCGCAGGGCCGGCGCCTTCGTTAAGCAGCTGCCGGAACTCGGTGGTGTTGATGCTATCCAGGCTGCTGTAGGTGGTGTCATCCAAAAGGCCCCCCAAGGGATCCCCCCCATCGAAGTGGAGGTGCAGGAAGGCATCGGCGATGCTGTTTTCGGTATCCATGGAGGAAGTTGGGGCCTGCGAGTTGACGCCCAGGCAGGACAGATCCTCCATGTTGACGGTGCTGTAGCTGGAGACGGTGGCGGCCATGGGAGGTGGCGGGGTGGGGTGGCTGGACCCAACGAAGAAGCCGGCAGGAGGCTGAGCCATGACTTGCGGCTTCTGAATTGGGCGCATGGGCGAGTGGCTGGATGCTCCCAGAAACCCTGGCATGGCTGGAGGGAGAATCAAAACATGGCTTAGTAAAGAAACCAGGACATGGCCAAAGGGAATGAGAAGGCAAAGAGGTCAAGGTTCCCCTCGCACACATGTGTTAGTCGTTCCTGACTCTAGGGGGCGGTGCTCATCTCCCTTTCAAAGCCCAAGAGCCAGCGCTGTCCGAAGACGTCTCCGGGGTCATGTGGCCTGCGTGATTCAACACCGAAGGCGCACGGAACGCTGTTCCCTTCCCACCAAAGGTGGCTCCTATTTTTCTAATTGCATTTTTTATGTGCTTTCGAACTGCTAGGTTGGCAGAAGCTGGGACAAGTCACGGGAGCTCCCTCCGTTATGCAGCGCTGGGGATTCGGACCGCTGAACTGCCGACCTTTCTGATCGACAGTGGCTAAGGCGCTGATTCTCATCGCCTTAGCCTCCGAGCCACCGCCGTCCCTGGCGGCCACAGTTGCATTACTTCAACCCCAAATGCAGATGTACAAAAACTCTTCCCAATCCTTCCAGCCGTCTCTCACTTGTGGCGGTGTGCAAAATAAATTTGGGAAGGGGGAAGGACTTACCGCTGGTGTTAGGCCGGGGTGGTCCGTGTTTCGGAATGGCCATGCGGCGTGGAGATTGTGCTTCCGTGGTTCCTACTGTTGAGGAAGGTAAACAACAGGTAACTCTGAATGTCAGCTTCTGAAATGCCCACATTTTAAAAATACATCCCTTCGACCGATTCGCTCCCACAGAGAGGGACTTCTCCGGGTGCCGTCCACTAGGCAATGCCAGCGGGCGACGCCCAGGGGAAGGGCCTTCTCTGTGGCGGGCCCAGCTCTATGGAACGACCTACCCCCCGAGCTCAGAACAACCCCGGACCTCCGCGCCTTCCGTCAAAAGCTCAAGACCCATCTCTTTCAGCAGGCCGGCCTGGCCTAACCTACCTTCCAGCCTTTTTAGTCTGAATATCTAAATTGTTTTAATTGGGTTTTTAAGGGGTTTAGTTTTTAGGATTTTAGGTTTTTTAGCGCAGGGATAAATTGTTTAATTTGATTTTATATATTTATGATGTATTTATGTTTGTACGTTTTTAATTCCCCTGTGCACCACTTCGAGTCCCTTCGGGGAGAGGGAGCGGTCTACAAATTAAATTTATTATTATTATTATTATTACTGTCATTTCAAAAGAGCAATTGTTCTTTTGAATAGAAATAACATAACAACGTAATATGCTTTCGAACTGCTCCCTCGGCAGAAGCTGGGACAACGAACGGGAGCTCACTCCGTTACGCGGTGCCGGGGATTCAAACCGCCCAACTGCCGGCCTTTCTGATTGACAAGCTCAGCGTCTTAGCCATTGCGTCCCATCTATTTTAAGGTGACTTTATTTGCCCGACATACTAGACCAGGCCTGTGTTGATGGGCATTGTAGTCCAAAGCCCCTGAGGGATGCCCTGTGCGCTTTGCCCAGCCCCACCTAAATGGAAGGGGGCTCTTCCCCACGCCCCAGTTTAGCTCTTGCAAATGGGGCGAGCCCCCTTTCTCTCCCTCCCGTTCTTTCTTTGCCGCCATTTTTTTTACCTGCAAAAGGTGTTTTCTGTACGAAGGTTTTGAAAGTGCCCAGTGTCCGTTTGCGCTTCTCCTCGATTCTGTGGAAATCACCTGGCAAAGAGAGGGAGGGGCAGAGGAAGGTCAATGGAGATAGATAAGCTAGGTAATTTTAAAAAAAATATTATGTGTTTATTATTTTTATAACTGACTTAAAAGGATCTAATATTCCTTCTGCCTCCTTTTCTCCCTGCAATGACAAGATGGGCGAGATGGGTCGGACTCAGACTGACCGGCCCAAGGTCACCCAGCTGGCTTTCATGCCAAAGATGGGACTAGAACTCACTATCTCCTGGTGATTGGCCCCAAGCCACCAACCTGGCTTTCATGGTTAAGGACAGGACTAGAACTCACAGTCCCCTGGTGACTGGCCCAAAGTCACCCAGCCAGTTTTCATACCTAAGAGGGGACTAAAACTCAGTCACCTGGTGATTGGCCCAAAGTGACTTCCTCAGCTCTCGTGGCTAAAACGGGACTTGAACTCATGGTTTCCCGGTGGATTGGCCCAAAACGATAGATCTGACTTCCACGCCTAAGATGGAACTAGAATTCACAGCCTCTGGTTTCTAGTCTGGTGCCATAATTACTAGACCCAATTTATTTTTTATGGATAGGGAAGATTTCCCATAATTATCCTGCTCAAAGGACCAGCAGCTGCAACCATACATGCTTGCCAATATGCCAAGAATATGCCAAAGTATAGCCCAGAATAGAGTCAGCCCAATTTACGCACTTCTCCTGTAATATTGCTGTAATATTTTTCCCCCCACTGCTGACAACCGACTAAAGATTGAGATTTGCCCCCCCTCTCCCAATTTCCCCGAATGCAATTAAACATTTTAACATTAAACGGATACCTTCATCCGGGAGGTAACGGAACTCCATGGAGCCACTGACTTCTTTGTCAGAGGGACGGTGTAGCTGCATCTGAACCGTCACAGGTTCACGGATTGTCTGATCCGCATAAGGGGGCGTCTTGAAGACAATGGCCACCTGGCGGTGGACATCGGCCTGCGAAAAGGACCCTTTCGCTTCCCATGAATCCTTGAAAAAGCGGACTTCGATGTCCTCTGGAACAGAAGCAGAGATGTTGGAGAAGCCACCAAGGGAAGGACCATCACATCATTAGTATTCCTTATACAGTATTATATTGACACACTCTGATGCTATGGAATTAGACATTCTACTCACTCTCCCCACCTGAAAAGTACTCTGTTCCAATTCCCATTGCCTTATATGAACACACTCTGATGCTAAGGAGTCACACATTCTACATTAATTTTCAAGCTTTAAGTGTCAATTTATCAAGCCCAATTTCACCAGCTAGTAGATAAATAAAACCAACATTCTGGAATTCCCAGAAGACCTTTTTCCAAAGGCGATTGGGCTTCCTTTGTTTTTACTTGAAGAAGTTTCGCTTCTCGTCAAAGAGGATTCTTCTGATCTGACTGAACGGTGGAGAATGGAAAGCTTTATGCTCATTGCAGTCATTCTGGTGGTTGGTACTGCCTCTGAGAATCGTTGAGGCCACTTGGAGGTTTATCTGTGCCCTCAGAGTCACCAGAAGAGTGCAAATGAGCTTGGAACATCCTTGGAAATGCTGGATGGCGTTTTAGTGCGTTTACAGCAGTTCCAAGAAGTTCCACGCTCATTTGCACTACTGAGGTGACCCTGAAGACACAGATAAATGTCCAAGTGGCCTCAACGGCTCTCTAAAAGGATGCAAACGACTGTCTGCAAGAAGGATAAATCCTTCCGTCCTTCACCATTCAGTCAGAACTGAAGAAGCGTCTTGGACGAGAAGCGAAACTTCTTCAAGGAAAAACAAAAGTCCGGCTGCTTTAGGATCGGGGAGACTTTTAACACATTCCCAGGGGTGTTGGGGGGAAAAGCCCTACCTTTCTGCACTTTGTCACAGAGAAGGAAGATTTCATCTCCCCCCAGGCAAGTCCCCGAATTACGGTTGACGCGGCAAATTTTCAGCTCGGCTGTGTTGGGCGCACCTACAGAACGGTTAAGACAAAACAAAACCAAACTCAGGGCAGGGGAAACACGGTAAACATACCCGAAAGACGGATGCGGCCCGCGGGCTTTGAGTTTGACACCCCTGCTCTAAACCAAGGCTTCTGGCCACGACTCACGATTGTCATAGATCGGTTGGGAGAACACCAGGGGCAGCTGAACCAAGTGGCCCGTGCCCGTATCCCGAATCCAGACCTGGAAGCAGAGTCGAACCGCGTTCAGGTCGTAATCTCCTTTGAGCTCCTCCATGGGCACTGCGGGAGGAAGAGTAATTATTTATTTATTTTATTTACTATTTATTTTCCGAATGTATACCCCGCCCTTCGCCTTGTTAGGACTCAGGGCGGCGCACAGGCATTATTAAAAACCATAGCAAAACAATATACAAAACAATATATATATATACACTATTAAAAACATATTAAATTAAATTAAAACCCGTGCTAAAAACCCTTTAAACCCCTAAAAATTAAAATTTATAGAGTCAGTAAATGTATAACTAGAGTCAGTAAAATTTATAAATAGAGTCAGTAAAAAAGAATGAAAGCATCCAGAAGTGGAGAAGGATTAGATACGTAGAAATCATGGGCGCAAACGTCAAACAAGCTCATGTTGCAGAGAAAGTTGAGAAACATAAAATGAACTATGCATAACAGAAGATGCAAAGGGGAAAAACCTGGACAACGCTTTGTTTATAGAAGAAGTTAAAATATGTAATAAAAAAAAAAAAACTGTTTCAAGAAAAAAAAAATTATCCTGAGCCCAAGATTGCTGCAAAGCAATTTCCCACATTTTTACGGAAATTACACACAAACACACACATTCAGCCTTCCGTACCATTGTACGGGTTGTTCCCGGTCTCGATCCGCTTAGCCACGGCCTTTTCCAGATCCCGTTTCCGCACGCACTGGATTCCCAGGTTCTGGAAGCTGAGAAGAACAAAGGCAGGCATGAATGTCTCCCTCGGAAAGGGAAAAGAGGCCAAGAGGCGATGTCCTCCCGGTTTCTATCTCCTCCCAAGTCCCGCTCCTAGGAGGACTCACCTGTGTATGGAGCGTTCTGGAGACAATTCGGCTTCATAGTAGCCTTCTTTGCAGTCCTTGCCCACCAGGTCGTGGGGGTGAGGCCGATGGGGGGCTTCCTTGGTCACTAGGGAGATGCGGACCTTCCCCGGACCCTGGTAGTTGTGAATCTGGGGGGGCGAAAGAGGGGAAGAGTTGGACACGGGCCAGCCAAATGTGTCTCAGGGTTCCATCTCCTCCTGTTCTGAGCTAGGCTAACCCAAGAGCATGAAGCCGACTCCTCGTCCCGATAAAACCTCTTTTATTTATGTTCAAGGGAATTCCTCTCCAGCATAGTTCCGGCCGGCAGGAGATTTCACGCCTACAGACCTTTATGAGGCTTGGAGAGCTGCCAGGCCGAGATCTTCTAAACGCCATGCTGTAGCAGCAATTCCTTGGCAAGAAGTCAGGAAGAGACCTTCACCCGAATGAATTGAACTCATGGTGTCCTGCAAACTCCACTCCCCCTTCGCTCCTCTTTTATTCCCTATAGGAGGGGCCGTCCACCGTCCACCTGTGGCTTTACTCCCAAGTCGACCCCTTTTCTTTAGCGGCTCCCTTCGTCTGGCCACTCTGCACATGCGCACACTGGGAACAGGCTCCAGCTGTTCCTCTGCCTCACTGATGTCTGACTCTGAAGGCAGCTGGCCAGGATGGGATGAAAGGGGACCTGGCTTTTGAAAGCAACCTGGTGCAAAGGCTCCTGGGCAATGGAGTCTTTCTGGGCAGGGGAGGAGCAAGGAAGGCTGACCTTGATGGTGGGGTGCGTCTTGGTGGTGTCGGTGCTGCGTTCCCCCGGGATGGAGCCGGCCAGGCGGCCCTCGCACTGGTAACGGAAGCGCATCCCACGTTGTTTGGGCTGCTCGATTATTTCCACCACGGGGTTGCTGCTGGGGGCGGGTTCTTGAGGGAGGGAAGGAGGAAGGGAGGGAAGAAGGATAGGGAAAAGAGAAGGGAACGGAGGAGAGAAGGGAGGGAGGGAAAGAAACAGAGTTAAAAGGGAGAAGGAAGAGAAGGAAAGAGAAAGAATTGAGAAAAGTAGGGGGGAAGGGAGAGAGGAGGAGGGAAGGAAGGTAGCAAAGAGAAACAAGGAAAAGAAAGAAAGATAAAAAAAGAGGAAGCAAGGAAAAGAGAAAGAAAGAAGATAGGAAAAGAGAAAGAAGCAAGGAAAAGAGGGAAGGTAGGAAAAGAAACAAGGAAGCAAAGAATGAATGAGAAGGAAGGAAATATAGCAAGGAAGGAAGGAGAGAGCGAATGAAGTATTAATACTGTAGAAGACAACCCACTCCCCAGGCCAACACACTGCCTTATTCACTTAATAACTATACAGCGATTCGCTTAGCAACCATGGGCACGGACAGCATGAGGTGGATAAAATTTGGAGGGGGGGGGGAGAATTTAATTCCGTTGTACAATGTGCAATGACAATAAACTAAATGAAACTAAAAAATGAAACTAAAAACGAAACTAAAAAACTAAACTAAACTAAAAAATTAAACTAAACTAAACAACTAAACTGGAAAACTAAACTAAACTAAAAAAAACGAAACTAAAAAACTAAACTAAATTAAAAAATTAAACGAAACTAAAAAACTAAACTAAACTAAATTAAAAAACTAAACTAAACTAAAAAACTAAACTAAACTAAAAAAAACTAAACTAAACTAAACTAAAAAATGAAACTAAAAACGAAACTAAAAAACTAAACTAAACTAAATTAAAAAATGAAACTAAACTAAACAACTAAACTGGAAAACTAAACTAAAAAAAACTAAACTAAACTAAATTAAAAAATGAAACTAAACTAAAAAACTAAACTAAACTAAAAAATGAAACTAAACTAAACTGGAAAACTAAACTAAACAAAATAACTGAACTAAAAAACTAAACTAAACGAGAGAGAGAGAAAAATTAAAGGAACGAATTTCTCCTCTGAGATTTAAATAAAAACCCATTCAGTTTTTGTCCAGAGGCCTCGCCCGAGTGTCCTCCTCCGGATAATGCACAACGACACAATTTTCTTAGCCGGCCAGGCCCCTGCTTGAAAAAACTGGGGATTTCCTAAATCCTAACTTTGAGCAATATGGGAATTTTCGCCTCTCTTTCTTGAATAACTTGCCATTCAATCAGCAGCTCAGGGTTCAGGCTGCCCTGTGCTTGGAAGCTCTGTGTCTTGTTTTCATTGTTTGGCAGCCAAAGGAGGGGAGGGAGAGGAAGTATTGAACCAGCCGGGCGGAGAATTAAAAAAAAGAAAGAAAAACACTCAAAAGCAATCTTGACAAAGGGAAATCCCCCAAACTGGCTGGATTTACGACCGATGGTCATGAATGAGAGAGGCGGGAGGAGGGAACAACATTTCCTGGCAGGGAGATTTTCTTCCCTACGTTGGATGGGAGTCTTGCCTGGCTTCAGAATCAGGAGCTTTAGAAAGCAAATATTGGATTTGTAGAGATTCTCCGTCATCCAGGTCAAGGTTGTGCGTTTTTCAGGAGGCAACTGGACTTCCGTTTTTTTTCTTTCGAAGACGTTTTGCTTCTCATCCAAGAAGCTTCTTCAGCTCTGACTGGGCGGTGGGGAAGGGAAGGATTGATGCTCCTTGCAGGCAGCTGGTCGTTTGCAGCCTTTCTAGAGGGTCGTTGAGGCCACTTGGAGGTTTTGTCTGTGTCCTCAGGAGGGTCACCTGAGTGGTGCCAATGGTTCCTGTAGTCTGCCATTTTTCCCTCTGGAAGTCCATTCCTCCTCCCACACTGTTCCAAGGTGTCCATCCCAAATTGTACGGCTAAACGTCTATAGAGATTCTCCATCATCCAAGTCATGGTTGTCCCAAAAGTGCTTTTTCAGGAGGCCACTGGATTTTTCTTGGTTTTTTTTTTCTTTTGAAGAGATTTCACTTTCCATCCAAGAAGCTTTCTCAACTCTGAAGCTTCTTCAGTTCCTTCCCTTCCCCTCCATCCAGTCAGAGCCGAAGAAGCTTCTTGGATGAGAAGAGAAAAGTCAAGTTGCCTCTTGAAAAAAAACACCTTTGGGACAACCATGACCTTGGATGGCAGAGAACCTCTACAGACCTTTAGCTACACAATTTGGGATGGACACCCTTGGAATGGTGTGAGAGAAGGAATGGATGTCCAGAGGAAAAAATGGCAGGCTACAGGGACCATCTGCACCCCTCCTGAGGACACAGATCAACCTCCAAGTGGACTCAACGACCCTCTAGAAAGGATGCAAAGGACCAGCTGTCGGCAAGGAGGATCAATCCTTCTGTTCCCCTCCATCTAGTCAGAACTGAAGAAGCTTCTTGGATGAGAAGCAAAACGTCTTCAAAAGAAAAAGCAAGAAAGTCCAGTGGCCTCCTGAAACAAGCACCTTTGGGAAAGAGGTTGGATTAAACCAGAGGGTCCCAAACTTGGCAACTTTTAAGACTTGTGGACTTCAACTCCCAGAATTCTCCAGCCAGCTCTGAGAGTTGAAGTCCACAAGTCTTAAAGTTGACAAGTGTGGGAACCTCTGGATTAAACCAGGCCTGAAAAGCCATTGAAGTGGTGGCTGAATTATATATCATTGATATTATATATACAATAAAAATAACCGGCCTGGAGACTAAAACCTATGCAGGGATTGGGTTTGGCTAGTCTAGGGAAAAGAAGGACTATGATAGCAGTCTTCCAGTATTTGGGGGGCTGCCCCAAAGAAGAGGGAGTCAACCTATTTTCCAAAGCACCAGAAGGCAGGACAAGAAACAACAGATGGAAACTAGCCAAGAACCTGGAATTAAGGAGAAATTTCCTAACAGTGAGGACGATTAACCAGTGAAACTGCTTGCCACCAGAAACCGTGGGAGCTTTCTGGAGGTTTTCACGAAGAGTCTGGACAGTCACCTGTCTGAAATGGTGTAAGGTTTCTTGCTTGAGCAGAGGGCTGGACTAGAAGACCTCCAAGGTCCCTTCCAGCTCTATTCTTATTCTAACAGGCATTACTTGGAAAAAGATGTTTTTTAACAGAATACTTTGGAGTTGCAACTTACCATGAAGGCCCCAGCTTGGTGGGAAAAGCAAAGGAAGAATATCTGAAAGAAAAAGGGGAAATAAATAGTATTTTTTCCAAGTTTGGTTTTGCCACACTTTGTTTAAACCATCATTGGTTGAATTTAAGCCAGCATTACTGGGTTTAGAAGTCCCCAGCCACTACGATTTGTGTTAAGTATGAAAGCTTTCCATGATTCCAAAGAGGGGAATCGCTCAGCTGGATTTCGACAAGTTTGAGGTGAAACAGGCCCTGTGCTGACGAATTTTTAAAAAATATATCAGAATGCTAGCCCTCATGGTGATAAAACAGCTCGCTTAAATAAGGAAGGCAGGAACGCCTTTTAGCAAGACAAATGTTGGTTCCATTATTTTTTTTTCACAGAGAGCAACAATTGGGGTGTTGTCAGAATCCATTCGCTCTGCCCCATCACCGGTAGGGCTCAACTTAAAACCAAACATAAACAAACTGTTTTGAAGTATGTATATTTAATTTACTAGCCGATAACCAGGCGTTGCCCAGGTATTTATTTATAGGGGGGAAATGTCTGGATCAAACAATGTTGGATTTTCCTCCTCACAGAGGGAGCCCCTTTGTGGAGTACTGTAAAGCCTTTACCATAGAAACTCCACTGCATTGTACAGTAGAATCCATTTTGCGGTAGTACAGTAGAATCCATTTTAAGGCACAACAGGCTGTATCTTAACAGAACACACACACCCCGAGGGGTTTTAGGGGTATCTTGCCCCCACAGTATTTGTTTCCAGGGAGTAAATCATCTGTGCACCAAGTTTGGTTGAAATTGTTCAAGGCATTCCAAAGTTATGCTGGAACACACACACACACACACACACACACACACACACACACACACACACACACGACAGAAGTATATACTTATTCCTCTGGCTCAGCTGTTCAGGAGGAGAACCAGTGGTCTAGTGGCAATTACAACTGCCTCACATGTAATACTTCCCTGGTTCAAATCCCAGTAAGGGCATGGCTAGCTGATGAGAGCTAAATAGCTTGAAATAGATCTATACTAGTCTCCCTTGTTTATTTATTTATCAGCACAAAACATAACATAACATAACATAACATATACATACATACATACATATGAATGAAATTTATTTGCGGCCCATCTTGTATCCAACGTCTTTAGGCGGTTACAACAGAAGTGTCAACAGCACTGAAAAAGGTGACTTACGACCTATCCTCACACTTACAACAACTGTTCCTACGGTCACATGATCAAAATTTGGGTGGTTTGGGAAGCGACTGAAATAAAGGCCGCATGGCCCGTGTAACAACTGCAGTGATTCGCTTAACGACTGTGGCAAAAAGGTCGCCAAACGAGGCACTCTGCCTTGCTTAGCGACGGAGCTTTTGGGCTCAATGGTGGTCATACGTCGAGGATCTACCTGTGGAGATCACACAGCGTCAAATCCGAGACGCTGAAGAAGGAAATTTTGAAAAGGGAAGCAGAAAAGTCTGCTGTGCCCGAAAAGAGGAAGTTGAAGATGAAAACTTCACGTCCAAATAGTTCAGACTTCTTTAAAAAGTCTTTAAAAATGTGTTTGTTTTTTCTTCTTCCCCCAGTTGAAGCTATTCGCTGCTCTAATTATACTTTTATTTAGTCACGTCTGAAGACATTTTGAGGTCTGGATCACCTGCAGTTTTCGCTTAGAGCAGGGTTTATCAAACTTTAAGATGAGTGGACTTCGATTCCCAGATTTCGGGAGGATTCCCAGAATCCCGGGAGTTGAAGTCCACCCATCTTAAAGCAAGTTGTTGAGGAATCCTGGGAGTTGAAGTCCACCCATCTTAAAACATACAGCCTGGGGGGATTCTGGGACTTGAAGTCCACCCATCTTAAAACACACAGCCTGGGGGATTCTGGGAGTTGAAGTCCACCCATCTTAAAACATACAGCCTGGGGGGATTCTGGGAGTTGAAGTCCACCCATCTTAAAACACACAGCCTGGGGGATTCTGGGAGTTGAAGTCCACCCATCTTATTAAAGCATGCAGGCTGGGGAATTCTGGGAGTCCAGACATCTTAAAAGCTTTAGGATTGAGAAGTAGTGCTTCAGAAGAATGAGGAGGTGGCTGTAACTTGGAGATGCAGTTGGGGGGATATTCTGCTTAGATTTTGCACCCCAATGGAGTTAGCCAAACAGGTGAGTTTGTTAAATAACAAGAATAGGATTCTGTCAAAATGCTGGTTCCAGAACTAAAGCCAATTTCAGCTCCCACGCTCTAAAACAGGATTTCCTCAAATATATGTACATAAATAGATAGATAGATAGATTTATATTTATTTCTTTGTTTGTTTATTTTCCTGTGTTCATTTTCCTAAGCATGCTATGTCAGTCTTTTCGATTTTAATTCTTTGGCAAAGAAAAGACGAAGGAATTTCAGCAAGCAAGCCAGGGAAGAGAATCAGTGGCCTTTTCGCTTTTTAATCAAGCAGTGTTAAACGCAGGTCAAATATACCTCTCTTGCTTCATTCTTCCTTTTTTTTATTATTTTGCAAGCGGATTTTCCGTTTTTTCTTCTTCTTTTTAGCAGTCGGGGAAAGAGTGACCCGAGGGGTCATGACCTATGGAGCCCTTGTCCTCTAAAGGTACTGGGAATCCAGGAAACTGACATCCCAACCTGGCTTGAAGTCAGCAACTTCCAAATCACACTAGGGGATTGTTGACATCTTAATTTTGAATAGCAAATGGGTTTTTTCTCCCAACTCCTAGTTTATAATGGCAGCATGCACTGCCAGCTTTAATCCTAGTTTAAATTGCAATTCTTGTTTAAATTTAAATTTTGCTTTAAATTTTAATCCTAGTTTATAATGGCAACATGTTCTAATTTTAATCCAAGTTTAAATTTTAATCCTAGTTTATAATGGCAGCATGTGCTGCTAGTTTTAATCCTATCTTAAACTGTAATCTTTGTTTAAATTTAAATTTTACTTTACATTTTAATCCTAGTTTATAATGGCAACATGTACTAATGTTAATCCAAGTTTAAATTTTAATCCTAGTTTATAATGGCAGCATGTACTGCTAGTTTTAATCCTAATTTATGTTTTAATCCTACTTTAAGTGGCAACGCCCATTCCCCCGTAACTCCTTTGGCTTCTGAAATTTCCGGAGACATTGTCTCCACTGGGCTGTGAAGCCGCTGAGGACTAGGAAACTGGTTCCAGACAATGAACTTTGCGGAGCTGAATGGCACTCCTGGTTGAGCTATATATATATATTCCACATTCCTTAGATTTCGCAGTCACAGATACCAGATACACACCCCGTCACAACAAACAATTAGCCTCGTAGAGTGCGGTTGTAAAATGTTAGTACAAATTTGGTGGCGGTGATTGGAAGAACCACATGACTTCAGCCAAATCCTTGAGGACTAGAGACTGGGTCCAGTCAATGATTGGTGCAAACCTGAAGGGGCTCCTTTACACATTTCTAAGACTTCCTAGCACAGTCTGCATAACACACACACACACCCAAAAGTAAATAACCTGCGGGCCACAAACACAACATACTGCAAATGACACACCCACTTTAAGATCTGGTGTTGTGGCCCGGCAGTGGCCAGCAAAGCGGGCGGCAGATTCGGACAGTGAGGAGGGTTAGGGAGGAACCTGGGCCAGTCCTGGAGTCTGGGGAAGGCTGTGAGGAGGGCTCTGTGTCGGAGGCAGAGAGGGGGCCAGGGCCCTCTGACAGTTATCAGCTGCCTTCCGAGTCAGACATCAGTGAGGCAGAAGAACAGCTGGAGCCTGTTCCCAGTGTGTGCGCATGCTCAGATTTGCCAGACACGAAGGGAACAGCTAAAGAACAGGGGTCGACTTGGGAGGAAGGTCACAGGTGGACGATGAAGGGCCCCTCCCAGAGGAAATAAAAGAGGAGCGACTGGGGAGTGGAGTTTGCAGGAGACCATTAGTTCACTTCATTGGTTCAGGACTCTCCGAGACTCCTGGCCACATTCTGCAGAGATCAGCCTAGCAGCTCTCTAAACCAGATAAGGTCTGTGACTGTAAATCCTCCCTCGAAAGACTTCGTTGGATGCGAATGATCGGAATTCACAGCAAATTAATAAAAGGAGTTTTTGTCTTGGGAAGCCTCAGTCAAAACATCCGGTTGTGAAAAAGTGTTAGGATTTCACCAACAAAGTTCTCGGTCCAAAATCCAACAGGTTCAGCTTTTCTAACGGGAACAGCAGCTAGACCTGATGGGCTGGAGTACAGGCAGTCAGTCCTCGGTTTACAACAGTTTGTTTAGTGACTGTACGAAGTTACCACCCCACGGTCCCTGTGTAAAAATATATTTCCGTTTCATCTCTCTGGTGTTTTTTTGAAAACCTGGCTTTCTCCATTTGTCTGAAATAGTGTAGGGTTTCCTGCCTAAGCAGGGGGTTGGACTAGAAGACCTCCAAGATCCCTTCCAACTCTGTTATTCTATTCTATTTTCTATTCTATTCTATTTTCTATTTTATTCTATTCTGTTCTATTCTATTCTTGTGTAAAGAATTCTGATTCTGCATAAAGCTGGTCTTTTTTTAAGGCAAAGATTTATTGCACGCTCGTGGCTTTAATATCACTTAGTTACCAATTTATTTTATTTCCTGCCTCACCCTATGATTGATGCAAAGACTGGATAGGTGGATATCTTTATATTACAGTCACCGGTTTAGCCTTTACCTACTCTTGGACAAAAACTTCTATTTTAATCTAGAATTAAAAAGGAATCCCTTTTAACCTCCTCCGTTCTGAGTAATGCCTTAATATTATTGAATTTTAGTTTGGAATTGTTGAGAGCTGAGTTTATTCTTATGGCTAGTATGATAATTAAACATGGATTTGAGTTGGCAATTGCAGAGGCAATGTTACAGAATGAAGTATGCAATCCTGAATGCTGGCTGATAGAAATTTGTCGAAAAACGAGGCACGGTTACTACTGTGATTTTGTAAATATGGACATACATATGTCCATTACATTCTAATTATGATTTTAATTAAATTATATTTTACCTAAGGTATCCAAAATCATTGAGACTTCAGGATGAATTGATTTCTGAATAAACTAAAGAAACAAATTCGTTCCAACTTCTTTAGCCAATGTCCTAAGTCACCAAGACCGGTTAACACAAAAGGAGAAAAAGCACGCATCACACAATATTTGCACACACGTATGAAGCCACAACCTTCACCCATCACACTTGGAGGAATAGAACCTCCAAGGCCAGCAACAGTCTATCTGCGACAGAAAAGGGCACAGGTGAGCTACAGGTCTGCTTCCTGCTGAAGTCATAATCATCACCACCAAAAAAATTATAAATAAATCAGAAAACTCTCTTTTGGTTTCTTCCTCTTATTTTTTTAAAAGATATATTATCTATATTTTTTATCCAGGCAAGCTCCAAAGGACTCATAACACAACACAACACAAACATACCTCTAATATATTTATATAAGATTTACTTATACATTATTTACAGGTAATCCTTGATTTACAACCACGGCCAAATTTTCTGTTGCTAAGTGAGACAGTGGAGTTTTTCCTCTTATGGCCTTTCTTGGCACCGCTGTTAAGGGAATCACTGCAGTTGTTAAGTGAGTAACACCGTTGTTAAGTGAACCTGGCTTCCCCATTTGACAGAAGGTCGCCAGGACTTGCAGTTTCCCAAAACACAGCGAAGGAAGATGCTTCCAAAGCATAAAGATACCCAACCAGGTTAGGATGGGGGGATAATCTTTTGAAGCAATCGAAAAGGTCAGGGTGAGCCAAGAGACCCCTCCAGATGGTCTCCTGGGGTCCCTGCCCAGTCTTTTTTTTACATCCCCTTCTCTCCCAAACAAAAAACTGAGAACAAATTTTCTTCCCATCTTGTAAACAAAAATAATAAAAATAAAAGAGAGGATATTTCCTACTGAAATGGAGGGAGCGTATTTTTTTCCCTAGGGAATTCAATTACACCTGCTCGTTTAGCGACCTTTTGAAGTTACGACCACCCTGGAAAAAAAACACAGACCGGTCCTCACACGTACGACCGCTGCAGCATTTCTGAGTTGTTGGTCAAAGTTTGGGCGCTGTATTGATAATACTTGCTGCACCCCAGAGTCCTGATCCTCCATCAAGGGAGGGTAGAAAAAGGAGGACCTAATGTAAGAAGGTCTCCTCCACTGCAGCCACAGGAGCCTGAGAGGGAGGGGCAGAGCCCCAAAGGGAGGGACAGAGAGGGGGGGGGCCTTTCTGGGAGTGTGTGTGTCTGATTTCCTCCCTCAATCAAGGGAGGGGAGAAAAGGGAGGGGCTAGAAGGAGAAGGGGGTCCTCTCCACCACAGGTGCCCCTTTCTTGAGAGGGCATCTGATCCCCCCCTATCAAGGGAGGGGCGAAAAGAAGGGGGGGTTCCCAGAGGTTCTGGGGGGGGGCACAAAGAGGGGAGGGCAGCTGCTTCCTTGGGGGGTGTCTGACTCCCCATCAAGAGAGGGGCAGACCCCAAAGGGAGGGATGGGGGGACAGTGTGGGGAGGGCAGCTCCTTTCTTGAGGGGGCTTCTGACACACACCCCAATCAAGAGGGGAGAAAAGGGGGGGCTCAAAGGAGAAGGTGGAGGGGTAGAGCCCCAAAGGGAGAGATTGGGAGGGGCGAAAAGAAGGGGGGGGTTCCCAGAGGTTCTGGGGGGGACACAAAGAGGGGAGGGCAGCTCCTTCCTTGGGGGGTGTCTGACTCACCCATCAAGAGAGGGGAGAAAAGGGGAGGGGGCTCAAAGAAGAAGGGGCAGACCCCAAAGGGAGGGATGGGGGGACAGTGTGGGGAGGGCAGCTCGTTTCTTGAGGGGGCTTCTGACCCCCCCTCAATCAAGAGAGGGGAGAAAAGGGGGGGAGGGCTCAAAGGAGAAGGGACAGAGCCCCAAACGGAGAGATTGGGGGGGACATTAAGAGGGGAGGGCAGCTCCTTTCTTGAGGGGGCTTCTGACACCCCCCAATCAAGAGGGGAGAAAAGGGTGGGGCTCAAAGGAGAAGGGGGAGGGGTAGAGCCCCAAAGGGAGAGATTGGGGGGGACATTAAGAGGGGAGGGCAGCTCCTTTCTTGAGGGGGCTTCTGACACCCCCCAATCAAGAGGGGAGAAAAGGGTGGGGCTCAAAGGAGAAGGGGGAGGGGTAGAGCCCCAAAGGGAGAGATTGGGGGGGACATTAAGAGGGGAGGGCAGCTCCTTTCTTGAGGGGGCTTCCGACACCACCACCCCAATCAAGAGGGGAGAAAAGGGGGGGCTCAAAGGAGAAGGGGCAGAGCCCCAAAAGGAGAGATTGGGGGGGACATTAAGAGGGGAAGGCAGCTCCTTTCTTGAGGGGGCTTCTGACACCCACCCACCCCCAAATCAAGAGAGGGGAGAAAAGGGGGGGGACTCAAAGGAGAAGGGGCAGAGCCCCAAAAGGAGAGATTGGGGGGGACATTAAGAGGGGAAGGCAGCTCCTTTCTTGAGGGGGCTTCTAACACCCACCCACCCCCAAATCAAGAGAGGGGAGAAAAGGGGGGGGACTCAAAGGAGAAGGGGCAGAGCCCCAAAAGGAGAGATTGGGGGGGACATTAAGAGGGGAAGGCAGCTGCTTTCTTGAGGGGGCTTCTGACACCCCCCCTAAATCAAGAGAGGGGAGAAAAGGGAGGGGGGGCTCAAAGGAGAAGGGGGAGGGGCAGAGCCCCAAAGGGAGGGGGCGGGGACAGAGGGGAGGAGCCAAGGCCCACTCACCTTCCATGGTGGTCGCAGGCAGCGCAGGGGCCATGGGCTCTCCCATGGCGGCCCAGCGAGGGGCCCAGAGGCCTGCCACAAGCCACGCAGCACCGGCTCCCAAGGACCGCAGTCCCCGCTCGACGCTCCCCCACCACAAAGCCCGGGGAGCCGCCCAGGGGTCTCCCTCTCTCTCTCTCCCTCTCTCTCTCGGCCGGCGGCGGGAAGGGGCGAGAGCGGAGGCCGAGGGAGGCGACGGAAGCTCCGCAGCTACTCTGTATCCAGCCGCGAAGGAAACACCCTGGGCCACGTGACGCCTGCTGGGAAAGCCCCGCCCCGCCGCTCCGACCACGCCCCCCTCCATGCAAATCGCGGGGGCGGAGGGGCGGGGCGCCAGCTTCAAAGATGGTGGGAGCGGCAGCAAGTCAATAGAAATAATAAATGTTATTAAAAATGATAAAGTCGTTATAATGCCAATGATACCTGGGGTTACATTTTTAAACGTATCCCAGGATTTTTCATGTTTAATGAATAAAAGAGATGATGACTATGACAATGATAATAATAATAATTATAACAATAATAATAATAATAATAATAATAATGGAAATTAAATACATTAAATAAAATTAAATACATCAGCAAATTGCAGCTTCCTGCAATAACACCAGCGGGACTGCAAAAAACGGCGCTACTTGGAACATCTTACATTCTAAGAAGGTACTTGGTTGATACTTAGGATGCTGGCAGCAAACCGTATCAACCAGTCAATGGTATTTGCAATGCATTTTTAAATGTTCCGTTGGCTGAGTTTCATGTTTCATGAATAAAGTAAATAATGGAACATCTTATATTTTAAGAAGGTACTTGGTTGATACCTAGGACTCTGGCAGCAAACCGTATCAACCATTAGCACCAGTCAATGGTATTTGCAATGCATTTTTAAATGTTCCGTTGGCTGAGTTTCATGTTTCATGAATAAAGTAAATAATGGAACATCTTACATCCTAAGAAGATACTCGGTTGATACCTAGGACTCTGGCAGCAAACCGTATCAACCATTAGAACCAGTCAATGGTATTTGTAATGCATTTTTCAATGTTCAGTTGACTGAGTTTTATGTTTAATGAATAAAAGAGATAATGAAGATGACGAAGAAGAAGAAGAAGAAGAAGAAGATGATGATGATGATGATGATGATGATAATAATAATAATAATAATAATAATAATAATAATAATAATGGAAAAAGAAATCGTGTGTTGTCCCAAATGTAATTGGAGTCCTTGGAGAAAGACCTAAAGGGCTCCCTCGCTATTTGGGAATTCTAAATTTACCAGACTTGAACATTCTGACTTTACAAAAAACCACCCAATTTGGAACAGCTTCTATCCTTCGACGTTATCTTAACAGTTCCTAGGTCTTTGGTTAGGACTCCAGCTGTTGAGCTAGCAACCAGCTCCAAAGGCTGTGAATCTCACCAAAGATTAACCACAGAATAATAATGTTCAGTTGACTGAGTTCTATGTTTAATGAATAAAAGAGATAATGAAGATGAAGAAGATGGTAATAATAATAATAATGACTTGGCCATCAAAACTACATGGCTATGGATGAATCATGTAACAGTGATACCCATTGTCATGGGGGAATGGCACCATGTCCAAGAATTTTACAAGATACATCAATTGCAGCTTCCTGCAAATAACACCAATGGAACTGCAAAAAACTGCACTACTCGGAACATCTTATATTTCAAGAAGGTACTCCTAGGACGCTGGCAACAAACCGTATCAACCATTAGCACCAGTCAATGGTATTTGTAATGCATTTTTCAATGTTCAGTTGACTGAGTTGCATGTTTAATGAATAAAAGAGATAATGAAGATGATGATAATGATAATAATGTTCAGTATATTGGATTTATTCCTGGGTAGGTAACAGCTGCGATGGCCTAAATCTGGCCTCACAAGCAGGAGGCTGTGAGTTCCATCCTAGGTAGAGGCGGATGTAGGGTCACCTGCTTGGGCAGGGGGATGGACTAAATGACCTGCAAGATCCCTGCCAGGAGACGACCACGACTTTTGCTTCGCTTCCAGGCCCTTTCGGGCGAGCTAGGCCTCTCCTCTCTATGGTACACCCCTCTATTCTACAACGGCCTGGCCGCGAATGGCGGCAGTGTTGGGCCTCCAGAAACCGGAAGTCGCGCTCTCCAGCCACGCCGGAAGGAGAGGTTCCGTTCCCCGGAAGTGGTTTCGGCCGATGCCGGAAAAGAAGGCCCCGGCAAACGGCGACAGCCTAAGATGGCGGAGGTGGTGAGTGCGGAGCGGAGGGAAAGGTAGAGGCGATCGAGGCATCCCGGGGCCTTCCTCGAGCGCCCGCTTAATTTCTCCTTTCGTTTTTTTATTTTGCAGGAGGAAGTGACCGAAGGGTGTAACCTCCCCGTCTTGCGCCGTAACCAAGAAAACGAAGACGAGTGGCGTGAGTAACGGGGGTGGGCGGGGCTTAAGGAGGAGTGGGCGGGGCCGCGCGAAATGTCAATGGAGCTTGCAAGTCCCGTTCAGACTTTGTTGGAGGCGGAGTTTAAAGAGGGGGAGGGGCTTAGTGGGCTGCCAAAAAAGTGCCCCTCCCCAAAGGAGGAGACTCTCCCTGGAGGGGTCCCCAAGGTTTGGACTAGGATAAGGGAGGAAAAAAATAGGCAGTGCAGTATAGTGGTCAGAGCACCCCTCCCTCTCTGTTGTTTAAATAATATTGGCTGCAAAAATCCAGCCAGAATTGCAAAAAATAACAGAAGAGTTGGAAGGGACCCTGGAGGTCATCTAGTCCAACCCCCCCCCCCCTCCAAGCAGGAGGCCCTATGCCATTTCTGACAGACGGCAGTCCGGTTTCTTCTTGAAAGCTTCCATTGATGGAGCTCCCACAATTTCTGAATAACAGAATAATAACCAAGCTGGAAGGGACCTTGGAGGTCTTCTAGTCCAACCCCACCAGCCTAAATCAGGAGACCCTACCCAATTTCTGACAGACGTCCATCCAGTCTCTTCTTGAATGCTTACATTGACCATTATAAATCTGACTTAGCCTCTTAGCTTCTCTGCGGTGCGTTATTCGGTTCTTAGTCAAGGCAAATTTGCCTCTTTTTAAGACTGAACTATCCTAGTGGAAAAAGTGTTTTCTGGGGAAAATCCAAGTTTTTGTAAGCGTTACAAAACGCTTACAAAAGAGAAACGCTTACAAAAGAGAAACGCTTACAAAAGAGAAAGTGGCCAGCCTTGGTTTTTCTCCTGTAATAATCTGCTTTTTCTTTTCACAGCGCTGGCTGAAATCCTGAGTGTCAAAGACATCAGTGGCCGGAAACTTTTCTATGTTCACTATATTGATTGTGAGTAAACGAACCAGAGGTTGGAACCACTGGATGGTTGGGAAGGAAAATATTTTCTGGGAGGAGATTATGAAAATTGGGGGTTGGTTGGGGGTGAGCGGAGAGCCGCTACAAACCTATCTGGATCACTATGAAACTGAAATCAAGATAATTTAGGACCACAGGTTGTCCTCGGCTTACAACCGCTCATTTAGTGACCGTTCCAAGTTACAACGGCATTGGAAAAAGTGACTTAGGACCGTTTTTTCACACTTAGGACCGTTGTAGCATTCCCCAGGATCATGTCATCAAAGTTCAGATGCTGGGCAACTGACTCGTATTTATGGCGGTTGCGGTGTCATGTACGACCAACAAAATCAGTGAGGAGGCCAGATTCACTGCATTAACAAATGCACTGATCCCCTTGACGAGTGTGGCAAGGAAGTTCGTAAAACGGGGCAAAATTCACTTAGCAACATAAATGTTAGGCTCCATGGCGGTTGTAAGTTGAGGACTACCTGAGTACCCCAGGGGTTGAAAACGTTGGCTTGTTACCAACGCCAGTTAAAATATCTCAGTTATGGTGCCTAGATCATGGAAAGGGGGAAAAGAGCAAAATCTTTGTGAATGTGTTGCTGGAGGATTCTCTGTTTATTGTAGAAATTATTAGACTTTCTAGACTTTTTTAATTTAATTTAATTTAATTTTTATTATTTTATTTTATTATATCTGCCTGTCTGTCTATCTCTCTCTCTCTCTCTCTCTCTCTCTGTATCTATCTAATCTATCTATCTATCTATCTATCTATCTATCTATCTATCTATCTATCTATCTATCTATCTATCTATCTATCATCATCAATCTATCTATCTATCTATCTATCTATCTATCTATCTATCTAATCTTATCTATCTATCTATCTATCTATCTATCTATCTATCTATCTATCATCTATCTATCTATCTATCTATCTATCTATCTATCTATCTATCTATCTATCTATCATCTATCTATCTATCTATCTATCTATCTATCTATCTATCTATCTATCATCTATCTATCTATCTATCTATCTATCTATCTATCTATCTATCTTATCTATCACCATATCCTAATTGGCCCAAAATCACCCAGCTGGCTTTCATGCCTAAGACGGGACTAGAACTCCCAATCTCCTGGTGACAGACTCACGCTGCTCAGTTTCATACCTATCACAAGACTAGAATTCACCGTCTCCTGGTGATTGGGCCAAAGTCACCCAGCTGACTTTCATTCCTAAAGTGAGACTAGAACTCCTAGTTTTCTAGTGATTGGCCCAAAGTCGCCCAGCCAGCTTTCATGCCTAAGGCGGGACTGGAACTCCCAGTCTCCTGGTGATTGGCCCACTCAGTTCAGTTTCATACCTATCGCGGGACTAGAACTCACCGTCTCCTGGTTTCTAGCCTGGTGTCTTAACCAATAGTACCAAACAGCCCCTCCCCGCCCTCTTAATCCCTGAATGCCTTTTCCTAAAAAAAAAAACCCTCCTGTCTTGCCTTAACCATGCAGTCAACAAGCGCCTGGACGAATGGGTCACCCACGACCGGCTGGACTTAAAGAAGATTCAATTCCCCAAGAAAGAAGCCAAGACCCCCACCAAGAACGGGCTGCCAGGATCCCGGCCCAGCTCCCCGGAACGTGACGTGGTAGGGCGCGCGCGGCATCGGGGGAAGGGAGCGGCGTTGATAGGAAGGGCCTGTTTGGGAGGAGAGTCCTAGCCATCTTTTTAGAGGGGGCGGGCGGGCGCGGCGGTTGAAATTCCAGCCCAGGCGATAACAAAACCCAGGAATGTTACGGAATATTTCTACGACGTCAAGACGGAAAAAGGGGTGGGAGTTTTGAGAGCATCGACAGTTCGATTCTGTTTCGCTTCCCCACCGAGATCTCCGCCTGCAGCTCGGCCCGGAGACAGGGGCCTCCTCCCCCGTACGTTTCCCCACCCGCCCCGAGCAGGAACTGGCGTCCTTTCCCCCCACGTGTTGGTAATGCCCGCCTTCCTCTCTATTCAGAGGAAGACCTTGGATCTACAACCGGCCACTCCATCCAGCGGTAAAACCCTACCCATCCCGGTGCAGATAACCCTCCGTTTTAACCTATCTAAAGAGAGGGAGGCCGTCCCTGGCTCGCCCGACCAACCCCTCTCCTCCAGCTCCTGCGTCCAGCCAAACCATCGTTCTACGGTACAAAATAACTGGCATTCGGCCGCTCGTTCCTTTTGATGTCGCGTTTGCTCGGCCCCCTTTTCTCCAGAGGCCGCACCAGCTGGGGGGGTGTTGAGTTAGGTCTGGGCTAGCAAGGGAGACCTCCGGGGCGGGGGCGGGGTTGTTACGGGTGCCCAGGGGCATTGTGGGTCCTTCCAGGAAGCCCTCACGTCCCCTCCTGAGGTCAAGCCAGGACAGGGCGGACAATGTCCCATCCCAGAACCGAAAGAAGGGAAAAAAGGCACTTAAAGAGACCACGATACTAAGTTTAAACCACAGATGAAAAGGGCTAGGCGTTTGCATTCCCTTTAAGCCACAGATGCATTGGGTTCGGCTTGCTACAGGTAGTCCTCGACTGAACGACCCCGATTTCTGAAGTTCCCCTGGCTTAAGTTGTTAGGTGAGTTTTCCTACCGTTTTAGTACCGTCGTAACTTCCAACGGCCACTAAGCGAACGGTCGTTAGTCAGGGACCTATCTGTATGAAGTTTCAGGCAGGAATGGAATGGGCTTGACAACTGGATTTCACGGACATAAATTTGTTGGTGGCGAAGTGGTCAGAATGCAGTATGGCAGGCTCGCTCTGCCGACTGCCAACAGTTCGATCCTGACCGGCTCAAGCTTGACTCAGCCGTCTATCTTTCCAAGGTCGGTAAAAGGCGGATCCAGATTGTTGGGGGCAAAAGGCTGACTCTGTAAACCTTTTAAAGAGGGGCTGTAAACATGCTATGAAGTGTTATATAAGTCTTAGTGCTATTCCTGTTGCTGTTCTATATGTTCTATATTCTATTCTATGTTCTACATTCTATCCTATATTCTGTTCTATGTTCGATATTCTAGTCTATATTTTATATTCTCTATTCTAGTCTGAATCCTATTCTATTCTTTTTTCTAGTCTATTCTATTTTCTATCTTCTATTCTATTCGACTGTTTTTCCATCTTATGCTGAAAACCCTTCCCATTTAGCCCAGTTTGAAACTGGTTTAACTAGAGAGATTGATTCTTTTCCCCATCTCAGCTGTGGCTGCTCACTGGCTGACGCTGGGCCAATCGCACGCTCTACCTTGCAGGGTTGTTTTGTGAAAAATCTAAGGCAGAAGAAGCCATAACCCATAGGTGATAAGCCTAGGGGGTGGTAACAGAGACGGGGAGAGACCCAGCTTTTAACCCCTTCTCGGTCCCAGAGCAGATTTTTGGTCAGCCCTTCCTTTCTCAGCCCACCAGTCAGGGTGGTTCGATGGGGGAAGGGGCTGCGCTAAGGGAGGGGAGGCCCGGGTTCAAATCCTGCCCTGAAACTCCCCGAGTGATTTGAATCCAGTCACGCTTTCTTATCCCAGCGTTACGGAGGAATCTGGGACTCCTCAACATTATCTTGTGTACCTTTTGAGCTGCCAAAACCAAAACCGATAAGGTGGGATCTCTCAAGGCCTCAACCAACGTCACCATGGGCCTTGAATTCTCCAGCCCGAAGGCCTCTTACAACTCGGTCAAGGGCCCCTGGGCCTTGTTTTAAGAAGGAGGCAGTTTTACAGGTAGCCCTCGACTTACGACCACAACTGTGCACTAAGCTCTAAGTAAATCCCCCCCACCCCCCTCTTCCCCCCATTTTTCCACTTGGCTGACCGCAGTTGTTTGGCGAATCGCTGCGATTCTTAACTGAGTCGCACTGTTAAGTGAATTCGACTTTTTCCGACGGTCGCAAAAGGGGATCGCGTGACACACACGAACCATCCTAAATATGAATCCGTTGCCAAGCGTCTGAATTTTGATTGCGTTTAATTGGGATGTTGCAGCGGTCATAACTGCGAACAGGGTGGATTTTATTTAAATCGAGTTTTTTAAAAAAATCATTGATTTTTATCCACCCTGACTACGAAAAACTTACCGTCCTAACTCGCTGGTTTCACTGCCGTTGTGACTCCAGACAAGCCACTAAGTGTTGTAAGTCAAGGACTGCCGGTATTCTGTGTGCTTTTCCTAAGCTACCCCTGATGGATCAAAATTGTGGTGGCATAAGGATGGGTTTGTAAGGTGGGCCAGGGTAGAATCAGACTCCTTCTTCCTGAGGCATTATCATCAATGTTTCTTTAACTCAGCAAATTAAAAGATGGATGGACTCCAACTCCCAGAATCCTCTAGCAAGCTTAAATTTAAGATGGGTGGACTCCAACTCCCAGAATCCCCTAGCAAGCTTAAATTTAAGATGGGTAGACTTCGACGCCAACAATCCCCCAGCCAACATAATGGCTGAGGAATTCTGGGAGTTGAAGTCCACCCACCTTAAAAATATGCTGGCTGAAGGATTCTGGGAGTTGAAGTCGACCCCTCTTAAAGCATGCTGACTGGGGGATTCTGGGAGTTGAAGTCCACCCGTCTCTTAAAAGTTGAGAAACACTACTCCAGCCAATCCGAGGCCTTGTATGGCCCCTCTTCTCACCCCCAACTTCATTCACCTGGGCAGTAGCTGCAGAGGCTGGCCGATCCCTCCCACCAAACCCCGGGCCGAGTCTCCCCATCGTTTGCGATGCTGGTGGAAAATTGGGGAGGGGAAGAAGAGAGGAGGAGGAAGAGGAGGCAGGCTGCCCCCCCCCTAGAACTTGTTTGCTTTGGTCTCTTCCAGAAACGGAAGGTAGAAGTGGTCTCACCTGCAACCCCCATCCCTGTTGTGAGCGAGACAACACAGGCGTCGGTTTTTCCCCAGGTAAGTGCGCGAAAAGAAACACGGGAGCAACACGGTCGTTAAGCGAATCCTGCTTCCCTATTGACTTGGCTCGTTGGAAGGTCGCAAAAGTGGATCACGTGACCTCTCGGGACACTGCAAACCATCATAAACACGAGTCACTTGCCAAGCGCCTAAATTTTGATCACGCGGCGGTCATAAGTGTAAAAAGCGGTCATAAGTCACTTTTTTCAGTGCCGTTGTAACTTTCAACGGTCACTAAATGAACTGTTGTAAGTGCTCTTCCCCAATGGGGTGCCCTCCAAACAACCCTCATTGGCTGACTTAGTTGCTATGCCTATTCATTGGCTGGGCTTGTTACCATGTCTCTGCCAGTTCATGAATATGCTGACAAATACCAACCCTGCTTCAAAGCCATTTCTGACCCTATCAAAGCCGTAAGAAGACCCCAAAAATGTTCCCATTCAGGTGCCCCCTCCTGAAGTCAGTTCAACTCCCTGTAAAGTTCTTAGTAACTGTTCAAAGCTGTTACGACACTGGAAAAAGTGACATATGACCATTTTTCATACTTACGACCTTTGCAGCATCCCCAGGGTCATGTGATTTACATTCAGATCCTTGGCCATTCACTCACAATTTTGACGGTTGAATTGTCCCGGAGTGATGTGATCCCCCTTTACGACCTTCTGACAAGCAAAAGTCAACAGGGACGCCAGATTCTCACGTGATTCACTTTACAAAGGCAGAGATTTATTAAACAACGGTGGCAAGAAAGAGGGTAAAATGGGACAAAGCTCACTTAACCAACATCTCACTTAGCAATGGAAGTTTGGGCCCAATTGTGGTCGTAAGTCGAGGACTTCTTCTAATGCCCTCTTTGTCCCCTTCTCTTTTCCAGAATGGCTCCGCTCGCAGAGCTGTGGCCGCCCAGCCGGGCCGGAAGAGAAAATCCAACTGTCTTGGGACAGATGAGGTACATATCCGGGCGGGGCAGTTGGTGGCGCCCATTCTCCATTGCTGCTTGGGAGGAGAGCACGCCTGGCTGCTTCTCCCATCCCGAACGGACCCCCTTTTCGATTCTCGCAAGCAGGATTCCCAGGACAGCTCGGACGGGATCCCGTCGGCGCCCCGCATGACGGGCAGCTTGGTCTCGGACCGGAGCCACGATGACATCGTCACCCGCATGAAGAACATCGAATGCATCGAACTCGGGCGCCACCGCCTCAAACCCTGGTACTTCTCGCCCTACCCTCAGGAGCTCACCGCCCTCCCCGTCGTCTACCTCTGCGAATTCTGCCTTAAGTATGTCAAGAGCCTCAAATGCCTCCAGAGGCACCTGGTAAGGGGGTCCTCCTTTCCTCCGTCCCCCCACCACCAATCCAGCCTTGGATCAAAGTTGTCCCAATCCCCCTTTCAGTTTATTTGCAACACCCCCCTATCAGCTGGAGGATAGCAATAGCCCTTAGACTTATATACCGCTTCACAGTGCTCTTACAGCCCCCTCTAAGCGGTTTATAGAGTCAGCCTCTTGTCCCCAACAATCTGGGTCCTCATTTGACGCACCTCGGAAAGCTGAGTCAACCTTGAGCTGGTCAGGATGAAACTCCTGGCAGTGGGCTGAGTTAGCCTGCAAAGCTGCCTTCTAACCACTGTCAGGAAGGAAGGAAGGAAGGAAGGAAGGAAGGAAGGAAGGAAGGAAGGAAGGAAGGAAGGAAGGAAGGAAGGAAGGAAGGAAGGAAGGAATAGTTCTTAGACATATACTGCTTCACAGTGCTTTTGCAGCTCTCTAAGTGGTTTAGAGTCAGCCTCTTGCCCCCAACAATCTGGGTCTTCATTTTACCCAACTCGGAAGGATGGAAGGCTGAGTCAACCTTGAGCCGGTCAGGATCGAACTCCTAGCAGTGGGCAAAATTAATCTGCAATCCTGCATTCTAACCACTGTGCCTACCATATCTCGTCCATTCTCCCATCGTCCCCAGCCCACCTCGCTGCTCTGTCTGTCTCTTAGTTCTGGTTTCAGTGTAGTTCTTAAAACCTTCTCTGTCGTTTTAATCTTTCTTTTATTTGACTTGCAAATGTCTTTTCATGTCTTCATCTTTCTTCTGTTCAATTTTTTAAAATCTTCACCTATGTTTTTAATGTTCTAAACTTCTATCGAACTTCAAACCTTCATCTCTGGTTTTAATGTTTTAAGCATTCTTCTGTTGGACAAACCACCATTTTTCTTTGTGAGAAAAACCCAACCCAACTCCGTGGTTTCCTTCGCTGCAGATGAAGTGCGACTTGAGGCATCCTCCAGGCAACGAAATCTACCGCAAAGGGACCATTTCCTTCTTTGAGATCGACGGCCGGAAGAACAAGGCAAGGAAAAGGCCCTTAGTGGTACATCAGGTCTTCCGCAGTCTGGAATCCGCCTACATTTCCCAGAGTTCCTTGCTGTTCCACTCATGGGGAAGTCCACTCTCGCCCATGTTAAAAACATGCCACTTTCTGCGTGTATTTTTGTTCTGGATATTTAATGACGGGCCCCTAGTGTACAGTTTCAAAGGCTCAGTGGCTAAGTCGCTGAGCTTGTCGATCAGAAAGGTCGGCGGTTCGAATCCCCAGCGCCGCGTGACGGAGTGAGCTCCCGTGACTTGTCCCAGCTTCTGCCCACTTAGCAGTTCGAAAGCAGGTAAAAAAATGCAGGTAGAAAAACAGGAGCCACCTTTGGTGGGAAGGGAACAAGCGTTCCGTGCGCCTTCGGCGTTGAGTCATGCCGTCCACATGACCCCGGAGACGTCTTCGGACAGCGCTGGCTCTTCAGCTTTGAAACGGAGATGAGCATTGCCCCCTAGAGTCAGGAACGACTAGCACATATGTGCGAGGGGAACCTTTACCTTTAGTGTAAAGTTCTCCAACCTGAAAAAGTCCACCAGGTACAGGTACAGTCCTCAACTTACAACCATTCACTTAGTGGCTATTCAAGCTTATAATAGCACTGGAAAACATTATTAGCATTCAAGGCGATAACGGCACTGAAGGGGTGGTGTCAAAAGAAAATAAGACCCTGTCTTATTTTGGGGTAAACACGGTAAATGAACTGTTTATAAGTCGAAGTGATTCTTTTTTTATTTAAAATAGTTTTTATTGAACATTTTCCAGTTTAAAAAATCGCAAGTAAGGGGGGGGAAAAAGAGAGAAAATAGGAAAAAAACACCAGAAAAAATACAAAAACAAATACAGATAAAAACACAAAACATAACAATACAATATAATTTTACAGCTTCCGGCATCAGCATGTATATTCTGTTTTCGTAGCGAATGAACGGATTCATCCAAACTTCAACAGTGTACTCTGTTTTCCCCAAAATAAGACCCAACTGGCAAATAAGCCCTAGCATGATTTTTCAGGGTGCTTATAATGTAAGCCCTACCCAAATATAAGACCCAGTTAAGATCAAATACACCAGGCGGATGTATTTATTGCCGTACTTCCCAGAAAATAAGCCCCTTTTAGAGCAAAAATTAATATAAGAGTCAGCCTTATTTTCGGGGAAATACGGTATTCATCCTGTGTCTTTTTCCTCTTCCAGAGTTATTCGCAAAATCTTTGCCTCCTGGCGAAATGCTTCCTCGATCACAAAACCCTCTACTACGACACGGATCCCTTCCTCTTCTACGTCATGACCGAATACGACAGCAAAGGCTTCCACATCGTCGGCTATTTCTCCAAGGTGAGTCTTCGCTCGGTTTTTTTTTTAACAAAAATGACTTTTTCTGTTCCCATGCTGTCATTCTCCCTCCCTCTCTCTCTCTCTCTCTTCGGTTCTTCTTTCTTGTGGTCTGCCAGCAGCTGGCAGCAGATTCAGACAGTGGGGAGGGTTGGGGAGGAACCTGGGCCAGTCCTAGAGTCTGGGGAAGGCTCTGAGGAGGGCTTTGTGTCGGAGGCAGAAAGGGGGCCAGGGCCCTCTGACAGTTATCAGCTGCCTTCAGAGTCGGAGATCAGTGAGGCAGAGGAACAGCTGGAGCCTGTTCCCAGTATGCACAGGCACAGAGTTGCCAGACGAAGGGAATAGCTAAAGAACAGGGGTCGATTTGGGAATAAGGCCACAGATGGACAATGAATGGCCCCTCCCAGAGGGAATAAAGAGGAGCGAAAGGGGAGGGGGCTTTTGCAGGAAACAATTTGCTCGTTCGGTCGTTAAGATTCCTTTCAGGAGTGGGAAGATCTGTCCCTGAATCTCAGAGACTCTGTGCCCAGCCTTTCCTTGCCACAGCCCCTCATTAGAGAAAATATTGACATGGCAGCTTTCCAAACTAGATAAGGTCTGTGGTCATAAATACGCCTTTGAAAGACTGTTTGCCAGGCCTTGGCTGGAGGTGAAGGAGAGGAATTCACATTTGTTTAACCAAAGGAACCTGGACTCTGCCTCGTGCTTTTGGGGGAAGCCTGGGTCAGAATACTCTGGAAACGTGGCTTGTCAGGCTGACTTGTGTTTGGCCAATAATCTTGGCAAAGTTGGACCGGGAAGGGCCCGATCCTTACACTCTCTTCGTCTCGTTCTTTCTCGCAGGAAAAGGAATCCACCGAAGACTATAACGTGGCGTGCATTTTGACATTACCTCCTTATCAGAGACGGGGTTACGGCAAGCTGCTGATTGAATTCAGTAAGTGAGCTTTCCTCTTTCGAATTGACCTCCCCTTGCAACCTGAACTCACAACCATTCGCGGAATGGCTGTATCAGAGTTACGACGGCACTGCAGAAAAGTGACTGAGGATCTTGTCCTCACGCTTACGGCTGTCATCCAGCATCTTCACCAGTCACGTGATCAACATTCAGGCACTTGGCAACAGGCCTGTATTTACAAATCAGGGAGTCCTCGACCTACAGCAGTTCACTTAGGGACTGTTCGGAGTTACGATGGCACTGAAATAAGTGACTTGTGACTGTTTTTTGAACTTATGACCGTTGCTGTGTCCCCCACGGTCACGTGATTTCTATTTGGATGCTTGATGACTGATTCGCACTTACGACGGTTGCAGGGATTATTAGTGGGGAAACCGGCTTCACTTAACGACCATGTTACTAATTTAACCACTGCGGTGATTCGCTTAACAAATGTGGTGAGAATAGTTGTAATATGTGAGAAGCCCACTTAACACGTTTCACTGAGCGACATAAATTTGGGGCTCTATTATGATCGTAACTCGAGGACTACCTGCAATGGCTGCATCTTGGGGTCCTGTGATCGCCATTCACAACCCATCCCAGCCGGCTTCCAACCAGCAGCGAGTCGGAGAAGCTGGGTTTGTTTAATGAACGCATGATTCACTTAACGACGGTGGGGGAAAAGGTCGTGAAGTGGTCAAAACCCACTTTAACCTTTCCCTAAACAACTGTCTTGTTCGTCAGTTGGAAATGTTGGTTGTAAATCGAGCACCGCTTATACTTCCAATCCATCCTCCAAGTTGATCCTGGGTCTGTTTCTCAAAATCCTGGCTTGTTCTCAACTCCGTTCTGTGTCTCTCCTCTCCAGGTTACGAGCTGTCCAAGGTGGAAGGCAAGACGGGCACCCCTGAAAAACCCCTCTCGGACTTGGGCCTCTTGTCGTACCGCAGCTACTGGTCCCAGACCATCCTGGAGATCCTGATGAATCTCAAACTGGAGAACGGCGAGCGCCCACAGATCACCATCAAGTGAGGGCCAAGCTAGCAAGGCAGTGGGGGAAACTTGTAGAGAAGGACGGCTTTGAATCCCTTAAAAATTGAGAGTGACCAATCTCTTTCCCGGAGCTGTTAGCCAATTGCCGTGTCGGGGGAAACATCAGGCCAGGGACGAAATACGGAAGAGATTCTCAAAAGAGCGGGTTGGACTAGATCAGTGTTTTTCAACCTTTTTTGTGCAAAGGCACACTTTTTTCATGAAAAAAATCAAGACGCACACCACCACCATTAGAAAATGTTAAAAAAAATTAACTATGTGCCTATATTGACTATATATAAAGTAATTCCCTTGAATAGGAATCAAATAAACACAAAAAAAATTATTTTATAATTACTTTATTATGAAATAATAAAGTATTTTATAATTGTTCATATTTGTGAGCCGAAGCCGCATGTTACGGATGAAATTGGAATTTTTCCCACGGCACACCAGACAATATCTCACGGCACACTAGTGTGCCACGGCACAGTGGTTGAAAAACGCTGGACTAGATGACCTCTGTGGGTCCCCTTCCCCCTCTGTGAGCTTATTCCGTTTGATCTCTCCATTCGGCCCCATGATTCATTTATTTATTTATTTATTTATTGGGTTTCCTGCAGGAAAAGAGAGGGTTGGACTAGATGACCTCTCTTAGTCCCCTTCCCACTCAGTGATCTTAGTGCGATCTATTCATTCAGCTCCGTTATTTTATTTTATTTTTTAATTATTATTATTATTATTATTTTGCTTGGGTTGCCAACTGGGCCAAAAGCAGTTTCATGTTAGCCAACCGGAAAAGAGAAGGGTTGGACTAGATGATCTCTGTTAGGGTATCCAAGGGTGACCATCCCAAATGGCATAGCTAAAAGTCTTTAGAGATTCTCAGTCCTCCTGGCCCTGGTTGTCCCAAATATATATATATATATATTCCCAAGAGGCATAAATGGACTTTTTCTTTGAAGATGTTTTGCTCCTCGTCCAAAGTGCTTCTTCAACTCTGTGTGAATGGAAGGATTTTATCCTCCTTGCAGGCAGCTGGTCATTTGCATCCTTTTTAAGAGGGTCGTTGGGGCCACTTGGAGGTTTATCTGGGTCCTCAGGGTCATTCCAAAAAGGCTCCCCACCCATTTGCACCACTCAGGTGATCCTTGACCTCCCAAGTGGCCTCAACGACCCTCTGAAAATGATGCAAATGACCAGCTGCCTGCAAGGAGCATCAATCCTTTCCCACTATTCAGTCAGATCTCAGGAAGCTTCTTGGAGGAGAAGCGAAACCTCTTCAAAGAAGGTCTAGTTTCCTCTTGAAAAAAATAGCACCTTTGGGACAACCATGATCTGGATGGCCGAGAATCTCCACAGACATGTGCAAATGAAGATTTGCTCGCTCGTCTGTCGCTCGCGTGGCCTGATTACTATCGGGCCACGAATCCAATACCGGTCGGTAGATATTTGGGATTAGAGACCCTTGTTTTAGATACTGGAAATCTGAAATTGCTTTCTTAAACACGGCGGCTTTTCTTCCCGTTCAGTATTTTAACTGTTTTCTCCCCCCCCCCCCCAAAATCCCATCCTTTTCTAGTGAAATCAGCGAAATCACGAGTATTAAGAAGGAAGACGTCATCTCTACGCTTCAATATCTCAACCTCATCAATTATTATAAGGTAAATTCTAGTTATATGCGAGACCGCCTCCTGCCCCATACATCCCTTCAGCCGATCCGCTCCCACAGAGAGGGTCTTCTCAGGGTGCCGTCGGCCGGGCAATGCCGTCTGGCGACACCCAGGGGAAGGGCCTTCTCTGTGGCGGGCCCTGCCCTTTGGAACGACCTACCCCCTGAATTGCGTACCATCACCGACCACCGTCTCTTCCGCCAGTGTCTAAAGACACATCTTTTTCAGCAAGCCGGCCTAGCCTAACCTCCCGTGGGGACTATTTTAGAGAGTTTTAAATTGGGGATTTTAAAATTGGTTTTAGCATAGGACTAGAATAATTTAATATGTTTTTAAATTATGTATTTATTCTTTTGTATGCTTTTAAATTCCTGTGCGCCGCCCTGGGTCCTCTGCGGAGAAGGGCGGGATATAAATATGATTAAAATAAATAAATAAATAAAATAAATTCACCGCGCGGTGGTCCTTGATCGTGGAGAAGCAAGAAAGATTTCCATGGATGGGAATCCCCAAACACACACACACACACACACAAATGTCCATTTCCCTTCCCAAACTATTCTCGTTTTGCGACTTCCCCAGGGCCAGTACATCTTGACCCTCTCCGAGGACATCGTGGACGGGCACGAGCGGGCCATGCTGAAGCGAATTCTGCGCATCGATTCCAAGTGTTTACATTTCACCCCCAAGGACTGGAGCAAGAGGGGGAAGTGGTGAATTCAAATCCTGGGAGGGGGAGTCCCAGGACCTCGGTGTACAGCGGGAGCAGGATCAAGCTGACCCCCCCCCCCCCCCCATCCCATCCCTACGCCCCACCCCGGACTCTGAACAGCCCTGCGCATCCTGGATGGCCTTTTCAAGACGGGACTCTGCCAAGACTCCGTGTACAATAGTTGAAAAGCACAGACGGATTGGGTTCGCCCTGTTTCTATAGGTCCAGACATTTCTGAAGGCTCCCCACACACCCCCAGGCTGGGGGCAGCGAGGGGTTTCTGGGGGGGGCCGCCCCCGAGTCCCATGGTGCTCGGGTACAAGCGGATTTGCGGGGTGCAACTTCCGAGCGGCCAGATAACGGATCCCTTCCAGCAGCTGATTCGGAGGGGAGGGGGAAAGCCCACGGCACTCGGGCTGAAACCCCGGAGCGGGCACAAGGCAGGGACCCCTCCCCGCCGGCTCCTGGTCAGAAGAGAGAGGGTGGCGCGAGCCTCTTCGTCCAGGAAAAGCCTCGAGCGCCTAGGAGACGCACCTTTCTCAAAAACAGGGACAATTCATCTCTTGTCTCTGATCGGAATAAATGAACAAAGTCGTTTTTTTAAGGAAACGAGACTCCCCCTTGTTTAACAATTACTTCTTTTCTTTTTCTTTCTTTCTCCCTCCCTTTTTCTTCACTTCCTCCTCTCCTTTTCCCTTTTCTGTTTCTTTCCTTCCTTTTTCTTTTTCTTTTCTCTCGCTTCTCTTTCCTGCCTTTTGTCAGGTTTTTTTTCTCTTCCTTTTTTCCTTCTTTCTCCCTTTCTTTCTTACCCCTCCCTTCTTTCCTTCTCTGATATTTCTCCATTTGATTTCCTTTGTTCTCATTCTTTGCGTCCTTCTCTTTTCCTTGCTTTTTTCTCTCTTCTTTCTTTCTTTTCCTCCCCTCTTTTCCTTGCTTCTCTCTTCTTTCTTTCTTTTCCTTGCTTTTTTCTCTCTTCTTTCTTTCTTTTCCTCCCCTCTTTTCCTTGCTTTTTTCTCCTTTCTTTCTTTTCCTTCTTTTTCTTTTTAATCTTTTCTTATCTTCTCTTTTCCTTGCTTCTTTCTTTCCTTGCTTCCCTCCTTCTCTCTTTCCCCCTCTTTCCTCTTTTCCTTCCTTTCCATTTCTCTTTTCTTCTCTCCCTTCTTTCTTCTCCCTCCCTCCTTCCTTTTCTGTTTCTTTTCTTCCCCGTCCCTCCTCCCTCCCTCTATTTCTTCGTTCACTTGGTATGGAAAGCGGGGAACCCAAGAAAGTTGGATTTGCAGGAAAGACCCCCACAGCCGTAGCTCCTGAAAGCAAGGCCGTTTCCCCCTCCCCTCCCCAAATTGCAATGAAAATATCTTATTTTTTCAAGAAGCTTGACGTTACAAAATGAAAAAAATCACGGAGTGGCGCTAACTTCTCACAAAAAGTAGGGGAAGGGTTTTTTCTGGCAGTCTCCCCCTTCTGTCCCTGAAAAAGTTGATGGAGGAGCCTAAAGCAAGACCATCACTACTTTCAAAACGATTCGAGGTTTTATTCGTGATTTTTAATTTTTTTAAAAAATACCCAAAGTAGTTAGGAACGCCTAGCAGATAGCGAAATTTTAAATAAGACCATCTCCCTCTTCAGTTGGAAACCAGAAGCACACAAATCATTGTAGGAATTATTTAAGCCCCCGGGAGCCAAAATACGGACCTAAAAATAATTAAAACTCAGCTGAAAGATCCATAGGAAAGCTGCCATTTTTCCAAGCGGCTGTTAAAATAAAGCAAAAATTGTAAATACAGTTTGGAAGGAAAAGGTGTGAGCAAAAAGGAATTTCTTAACAGCAAAGAAAGGCTGAAGGTTTGTTTGTTCCAATGTCCTTTTTCACCCCAATCTGCGTTTTAAGTCAACTCCGACCTCTTCAGATAACACTCTGGTCCTTCCTCATTCTTCATCGGTCACGGGGGCATGGATCTGCAAACAGACCCACACAGATAATCAGCGCCTTTGCCTTGCGCCCAAATGCATACAGGTAGTCTTCGATTTATGACCACGTGAAGTTCCCTTGCTGAAAAAAAAGTCACACTTAAAAGTCACAGCATCTTCTTAAGTCACTTGGTCAGAAATTTGAGCTTTTGGCAACAAGCATGGGACTATTGGCGATTTTCTCCGAGGGCTTCAGGCAAGCAAAGTCAATAGGAAACGCCAGATTTGGTTAACGACCATGGCAAAAAAGGGTCGTAAAATGGAGCATGATTCACTTAACACCCGCACCGCTTAGCAACGGAAATTTCCGAGCCAAAATTGCGCGGTTTAAGTCAAGGACTACCTGTAAATTTGGCCCAAGAACGGAGTCCCATAATTCTGACAGGTAAGGACTCAAAGAAAGGTGAAAATGTAGCAGGTGCCCTGTAGAAAAAGGCATTCAAACCAAAATACAAGTTTCTAGTTCTCAGGGAAACAGTTCAGCCTTTGCTCGGCTTCATTCCTGCGCTCCTCTCCAAAACCATTTTGTCTGCCCCTGTATTATATTTTAAGCATGTGGCTCAGGGGCTAAGACGCTGAGCTTGTCGATCAGAAAGGACGGCAGTTCGGCGGTTCGAATCCCGAGCGCCGCGTAACGGAGTGAGCTCCCGTTCCTTGTCCCCAGCTTCTGCCCACATAGCAGTTTGAAAGCAGGTAAAAAATGCAAGTAAAAAAATAGGAAACGCCTTTGGTGGGAAGGGAACAAGCGTTCCGTGCGCCTTCGGCGTTGAGTCATGCCGGCCACATGACCACGGAGACGTCTTCGGACAGCGCTGGCTCTTTGGCTTTGAAACGGAGATGAGCACTGCCCCCTAGAGTCGGGAACGACTAGCACATACGTGCGAGGGGAACTTTTCCCGTTGTCAAAAACCGGTAAAAAATAACCCCATGTGGCTTAATACAGACTTGTGACACCAGTTTTTGATTCCGTCTCGATCCCGTTTCACATTTCTGCCTCAAACTCTAGCTGAATGAACCTTTCAACCAGAGCGGACTTCAACTCCCAGAATCCCTCAGGGTTAGACCGAGGAATTCTGGGAGTTGTAGTCTGGAGGCGTTTCCTTGATGCGGGAGTCAACCAACGCTCACTCACCCCTTGGGCGATGGCTGGCCAAGAGAGAGCCATGACGATTTCATCGCTGTCACTGGGTGCCCGTTCCAGGTTCCACACAGTCAAGGAATCAAAAGCCGACTTCACACCCACTTCCCGTTCCTGGGTAGAAGAGGGGGGCAGAAAAGGGGATGCTGTTGGCGGGGAGCGCTGGATTTATTTGCTACACCTTACCCCAGGATGGAAGGGTGAGCCTCCCGGATAAGGATAGGAAAGACGACCAGATGGTAAAGCTACATTAGAAGAATCTTGTAGCCCTCCAAGTACAAATCTCCCACTATCTCCTTTACAGCCTGAGAAACTAGGGAGGGTCCCTTCTGAGCCTCCTTCTCCATCCATTGTGCAGCTGAGGGCTCAGCTGCCTCTTATCTGCCTGTTGCCTAAAGCTACCTTAATAGAATCTAGCACCTCTGAAAGTCCAAATCTCCCACTGTCTCCTTTACAGCCTGAGAAACTAGGGAGGGTCCCTTCTGAGCCTCCTTCTCCGTCCATTGTGCAGCTGAGGGCTAAGCTGCCTCTTATCTACCTGTTGCCTAAAGCTACATTAATAGAATCTAGCACCTCTGAAAGTCCAAATCTCCCACTGTCTCCTTTACAGCCTGAGAAACTAGGGAGGGTCCCTTCTGAGCCTCCTTCTCCATCCATTGTGCAGCTGAGGGCTCAGCTGCCTCTTATCTGCCTGTTGCCTAAAGCTACCTTAATAGAATCTAGCACATCTGAAAGTTTAAATCTCCACTGTCTCCTTTACAGCCTGAGAAACTAGGGAGGGTCCCTTCTGAGCCTCCTTCTCCATCCATTGTGCAGCTGAGGGCTAAGCTGCCTCTTATCTGCCTGTTGCCTAAAGCTACATTAATAGAATCTAGCACCTCTGAAAGTCCAAATCTCCCACTGTCTCCTTTACAGCCTGAAAAACTAGGGAGGGTCCCTTCTGAGCCTCCTTCTCCATCCATTGTGCAGCTGAGGGCTCAGCTGCCTCTTATCTCCCGGTTGCCTAAAGCTACATTAATAGGATCTAGCACATCTGAAAGTCCAAATCTCCCACTGTCTCCTTTACAGCCTGAGAAACTAGGGAGGGTCCCTTCTGAGCCTCCTTCTCCATCCATTGTGCAGCTGAGGGCTCAGTTGCCTCTTATCTGCCGGTTGCCTAAAGCTACATTAATAGAATCTAGCACATCTGAAAGTTTAAATTTCCACTGTCTCCTTTACAGCCTGAGAAACTAGGGAGGGTCCCTTCTGAGCCTCCTTCTCCATCCATTGTGCAGCTGAGGGCTAAGCTGCCTCTTATCTGCCGTTTGCCTAAAGCTACATTAATAGAATCTAGCACATCTGAAAGTTTAAATCTCTACTGTCTCCTTTACAGCCTGAGAAACTAGGGAGGGTCCCTTCTAAGTCTGTCGCCCTGCCTGTTATACGTCTGAGGGCTACGTCATCTCTTATTTGATTGGTCCTGGACAAGATCTCTTTGCTCTGTCTCCCAAGGTCTCACCCCCATACATCCTTGCACTGCATTCGGAAGACTTTCCATAGATTTATATTCTCTCCCCCCCCTTTACAGCCTGAGGAATTAGGGAGGGTCCCTTCTGAGCCTCTTTCTCCACGCATTATGCAGCTGAGGTTCTTATCCGATGTTCCCTTGGCAATATCTCTTTGCCCACTTCCAAAGGTCTTCCCCACATACTATTATAGCATCTCCTTTCTAGCCAGAGAAACTAGGGAGAGTTTCTTTTGAGCCTCTCGCTCTGCCTGTTATACATCTGAGGGTTATGCGGTCTCTTATCTGGCAAGAGTCTCTTTGCTCGTTCTCCCAAGGTCTTCTCCACATATCCTTGCACAACCTGACACATTCTGAACTCTTTCCATAGATCTAAATTCCACCCCCCCCTCAATATACTTTACAACTTGAGAAACTAGGGAGGGTCCCTTCTGAAACTCTCTCCTCTCATTAGGCAGCTGTCTCTTATCTGATGTTCCTTGGCAGCCTCTCTTTCGCCCAGTTTTCCCCCCTCCATACCCTTCCAGGAACAAACCTTGGATGTTAGGCTTAAGTTGGCCTCTTCCAGCACTAACCCGACGTATCCTTTGGGAAGATAGCTTTCCTTCCCCTTCAAACTTCGGCCACGGAAGGAGACCGAGGCCTCTCCTGGATGAGGGCAACAGGTAGGAGAGAAACCACAGTGATAAAATTCAAAGAGGCTTTGGCTGCATTCACAAGACCACCTCTTTTCCCCACAGGTTTTAATATTTTGTATTTTGTATATTGTTGTATTTATTGGATTTTTAATTTCCTGTGCACCGCCCCGAGTCCCCATGGGGGAGAGGGGGCGGTCTATAAATTTAATAAAATAATAATAAAATAAATAAGCACACTAACCACAATAAAAATACAAGAACTGAATCAAAACAACCACAGTCAACTACAAATATTTCCCAGATATTTATAGACGTCAAAGCATTTGTCTGGCTGGGATTTTCTTCCCCGTACTCCCATGCCCATCATCCCTGCCCCAAATACATCAGCCGCTTCCCCATTGGTCCACTGGGGGGCGAACATCATGGCTGGCTTTCCAGAGAAAGCATCACTAACAATTGCTGCTCTAGGATGCCGTACTCTCTCTCCTTAACGGGCCAGGCAATCCAGTTATGCTGGCACACACCCACAAACACCAGGGGTGTCTTACCTTCCCCATCCCAGTATTTGTTATGCTGGAACATACACACACCCTTTTTAATATATTTAAATAATTGTATTAATATATAATATAATATGATATAATGATATAATATATAAAAATAGGAATTATTGTTATGTACTATCTCCCTAATAATAATTCACCAGCATGAAAATCAATCAAATCGGTGAATTGATCCATGTTTTAAATTTGTATTGCGCACAAGGACTTGAAGGCTAAAAAAAGGGACCTGATCTGCTGGACAAAAATAAATCACAAAACATAAACCAAGATTAGCCTTCATCTATTTAGTATGTTGTGAGAAAGCAGCTCCTAGGTGGCACAAGGAGCCCCTAACCACTAACCTTCAATTCTGGGGGCCTTATCTATCTATCTATCTATCTATCTATCTATCTATCTATCTATCTATCTATCTATCTATCTATCTATCTATCTATCTATCTATCTATCTATCTCATTGTTCTCTATCTCTCCATCCATATCTATCTATCTATCTATCTATCTATCTATCTATCTATCTATCTATCTATCTATCTATCTATCTATCTATCTATCTATCTCATTGTTCTCTATCTCTCCATCCATATCTATCTATCTATCTATCTATCTATCTATCTATCTATCTATCTATCTATCTATCTATCTATCTATCTATCTATCTATCTATCTATCTATCTATCTATCTATCTATCATCTATCTATCTATCTATCTATCTATCGTAAAGGTTCCACTCGCACATATGTACGGTGCTCATCTCCGTTTCAAAGCTGAAGAGCCAGCACTGTCCGGAGACGTCTCCGGGGTCATGTGGCCAGCATGACTCAATGCCAAAGGTGCACGGAACGCTTGTTCCCTTCTCATCAAAGAAAAATGCAAGTTTTTCTACTTGCATTTTTTACATGTATGTACATGTATATACAGTATGTATGTGTGTGTATCCATACATATATACATATATATATGTATATATGTATGGATACACACACATACATACGGACTGGATCCTACAGCGAGAATACATAATGGGACAAATAATAATTTTTCATGTCCATCTTATTAAAGAATGCAATAGGATGGCAAATGGGGACCCTCCCCAAATGTTTTCCAGGACACCAGAGGACCCAGTTCTGAAACAATAAGCCAGGATTAAACTTTAAAAAGTTGCTCCCACCAACCCAAGTTTTCTCCGGCTTGGCAGCTGGAAGGAGGGTGGGCTTCAACCCCAGGCATCTGCTGGCTGGGGGATCATGGGAGTCGGAGTCCACCCACCTTCCAAGCTGGAGGAAAACAAACAAACAAACAAACAAACAAACGCTGCGCCAACCGAGGTCGGATTCGCACAGAGCCACCATCCCAGATGCACGAGGATCGGCTCGCAGCCGGGAAAGCATGGGAGGTGTAGTCCCGTCCGTCCCCCCTCTTGACCTGGGGAAGGAGAGGGGGGGGTTGCAACCTCCCCCAAACTGGAGGGCGCCCGGTTGCAGAAGCCTCCCTCCTTCCGGGCATCTTTGCGCGCCCTGCGCTGCGCCCCCTTCCCACCGTTGCGCGCCAGGGAGCGAGGCTCAGGATGGCCGCCTTGCAGCTGTTGGCAAGCCCGCCTTGCCTACCCTCGGGGTCGCGTCGGACGGCGGGCGCGAAGTAGCGGTCCACGGCGGCGGCCCCGTCGTGCTGGATGGCGCAAGGGAGGAGATGCAAAGGATCCCGGGGCGCCCCGGGCAAGGAAGCCAGCGCCAGCCGCGCTCCGCCCCGCTCTTCCCCCGCCATGGAGAGCCTGGCGCGCCGCCTGCCTTCCCGCGCACGCCGGCCCCGCCCCCCCCCCAGGGATCCACCCCCCGGCTGGGAGGGAGGGATCCTCCCTTGACAGAGATCCCACCACGTGGGAGGGAGGGTGGGACGCTTGTCCAGGAATCCACCCCAGAGTGGGAGGGAGAGACGCTCCCCTCACCCAGGGATCCACTCCCAAGTGAGATCCTCCCTCACCCTGGAATCCACCCGCCAGTGGGACAGGAGATCCTCTCTTGCCCAGGGATCCACCCAAGTGGGACTGAGAAGATCCTCACCCAGGAAACCAACCCCGAGTGGGAGGGAGGAGATCCTCTCTCGCCCAGGATTCCACCCACGACTGGGACGGAGGTCCTCCCCCAGCCAGGAATCTACCCATGAGGGAGACGGAGGTCCTTCCTCACCCAGGAATCCACCCATGAGGGAGACGGATGAGATCCTCTGTCACCCAGGGATCCACAAGCCTATCCCGTGGGTGGGAGGGAGAGACACTCCCTCACCCAGGGATCCACCCCACCCATGGGTTGGAGGGAGAGATCCTCCTTTGCCAGGGATCCGCCCCAGGTGGGTGGGAAAGAGAGCGCCTTCCTCACCCAGGGATCTACTCCCCCCCCCCCATGGAGGGATCCTTAAGGTAACGTAAAGGAGGGCTGGGAAATTGCATTCCAGCTGTCTTAAAATGTGCCTATTTTGAAAAGAAAAAACGACTCTCAATCCAACCAATCGCTTTCCTCAGAGCTTTATTGATCTGGTTTTTGCACAACGCAGGAATCCGACAGTGAAAGGGGCGGCTGGTCGTAGCAACACTAAGCAACAATCGTAAGCCTGTTGTGCGATTCAGGTTATCCCATCCAGCCGCAAGGTATTGTAGGCTACCCATCGCTCCGTTCCCCATTTCCCTCCGCTGACGTCGTGGGGATCCAGACTTGTGGACTTCAACTCCCAGAATTCCCCAGGCTTCCTGCTGCTGTTGACTCCGCCCCAGCTACGGAGCCACCCCTCCCTCAGGAAATCCTCCCTTGGAATTCTGGGACTTGAAGTCTACCGCGCTTAAAGCAGCCAAGGCTCCACCCCTCCGGCCTACGTCCCATCTGAAGGCAAAACTCTCCCAAAGACCTTCCTCCTCCTCTGTCCAATTTAACCACGTTGAGGTTGTAAAATATATATATATATATATATTTAATTGGGAATATTTCTGAGGAATTTTAGGATTCCACCGGAAAGCAGGTGATCCTGTCCCCACCATCTCTCCCTTCCGCCCACGGGACCCTTGCGGTGTCAGCTGCCTTGTACCAGGCTCTGCAAATAGTGGTTAAGCGAGGGAAGGAGCTTCCAGTTGTCGGTGCGGATGCTCACCCGTGCCGCATCGTCCACCCGCCGCACTTTAAGCAGGATGTGATCCCGAGGCGGTAGAGTCAGGGCGATCCTATACTCGTCTCCTTCCTCAGCTAGGAGATACCTGCCAAATTGGTCACGCACTAAGCTTTCTAAGCGCCTGGGCGGCAGGGGCCAAACGGTGAGGCTCTCGGCGTGCGCGTCTTTGGCGTCGGGCTGCAGGCACCGCCAGAGCGCATCGAAAAGTGGACGACGTTTCTCCGGAGACCAGGCGGGGAGCGGCAGGGGTAGGAAAAGGTCTGGGAAAGCCACGTCCAGGTTTTCGAGCCGACTCCAACGCGTCAATCCGTCTTGCGTGGTGTAAAGGGCAGAAACGTTCAGCTGTGTCGGGTACGGGCAATGCGGCCGTAGCGTCAGCCTCACCGTCGGGGACGGGCGATGCGCGGAAAGGCACGGAATGCAGAGCTCAGGCACCGGCTCGTAATGCCGGCTGGCGCAGGCGAAGCGAAGCACCACACAGAGCAGGAGGTCATAGGGAGGCGTGCCGGGCCCCGCGTGGACCAGCCGGTACGCCAAACTGAGCCGCGAGGGAGAGCGGTCGATCAGCAACCACTGGCAGTAGCCGTCCACTTCCTGCTCAGCCGGAGGAGCTGCCGGGGTATCCTCTGTAATCTCGATGCGTTGGAGCTTCAAGGGAGCTGGATCCACCGAGTGGACCGTCAACGCAGCGACGAAGCTCTCGCTGTCGGCAACGATGGACGAGGATAGCGACCGAGTCTTGACGGGACCTTCGGGGACCAGCACGGATTTTAATTTTTCACCGGACAGGTTGGTGAGTAGGGTGTAATAAAAGCCAGCCCGGTCTTGGACATCCACATCTGTGTGCCTCTGGGAGATGGCATGCAGGAGGGCCGCCAGCTGGGACAGGGCAGGTGAGGGGTGAAGGACCATCAGATTCCGGCAAACGCTGAGAAGGATCTGGCCGGAACGCCAATCCCCGAGTTTCCCGGAGGCGACCAGACGAGCTAAGAAGTGCATGGTGCTCGCTTGGGGCACTTCTTTCTCCTTTGCCAGCCGGGCCAAAATCTTGAGATGCCAACTTAGATCTTCCTCTTGCAAGGGGACACTCACGACAAACTCTTGCAGGGCCTGAGCGAACGTCCTGGCCCAGTTGGACTCGTCCAGCGTCTTCCACGTCTCATCCAACAGATTGATGACGTTCGGAGCTAAGGTGCAGTTGTGACGGTAGAGATTCAGCAGGCACCGGGTCAGTTCCGCCATGGGCTGGGCCTGCGAGCCAAAATACTGGGCAAAAACGAAGGCGGCTTGGAAGAAAAGCCGTGTGGCGTCCAATCCTCCATCTCGGGCCACTAGGCCTCCAAGGGCCAGGACGTGCTCCAGGAGGTACCCACGGCCACGTTCGGCACTGGGCCCCTCGTTCTCCACGCACACGAGGCACAGCAAATTCATCCGGGCCAGGACAGTCCCCTGATCTTGGAAGAACCCGGGGAAAAGCCCCGAGGTAGCGCGCGGTGTGAGCAGAACCGGCAGCCGCTCATCGGTTCCCGAGACCAGCGGCCGGTTTTCGGGGAAGTGCAAAAGACAATCCAAGTGGAAAAGCTTCACGGCCTCCGGGAGAGCTGGGTGCTGCGCCAGTCCCACCAGGTGCCGCAGGAGGAACGACTCGTCCTCGGCGGTGAAGAGACTATCGGTGAACAGCGATTTCAGCTGCAGGATGGCGTGTTCTAGAGTCACGCTGGCTGTGCCGAAGAGACGCGCCAGCTGGGCTTTGAAAATCGCCGGTGACTGGGTGCGCACGACGCTCACCGCCTGAGCCAGGTGGCACAAGAGGTGGCTCTGTGCCGCAGAGGTTAAGAGATAGCTGCTCTCCAGAAGTGCTGAGAGCACCAATTTTAGCTCCTTGAGGTCCGCCGCGGATGGCAAGAGGACCAGCTGGTCAAGGGCCGCTGGTGAGAGCTTGCCGACTTCCTTCGTAGCCTCCCACACCAGCTCCCCGTTGCTTGCCAGAAGGTCCCCCAAGCACCCTTGTCCATTCCGGGCCAGGAGGAAGATGGCGTTCCGCAGCGCCACACTGTACAACAGGGTGTAACCCTGGTGGATGCTGGAGACCTCCTGCTGTTGCAGAGACCGTAGGATCTCCAGCCGGTGTAACAGGAATCCCGAGTAGCAGCTCTCCAGTTCCCGAAGGCACTCGCAAGCCGCCGCACGGATGGGCCTCTCGGCGACTCCCCCGCGGCTGTCGTTTGGGTCAGACACCAGTTGGAGCAGTACGGACAGCAGTTCATGGGACGTCGGGCAGTCTTCGCCCAGGCTGTCGGTCGCCACCAGCACTGTTTCTGCGGCGAAGAGCAGGGAGCAACGGAGGCTGACATGTTTGGGAGAGAGGCTCAGCTGGGCAAAGATGGAAAGGAGGGAGGCCGCAGCTTCCCGCCCTGTCTTGGCATCGGGGCAGAGCAGGGTGGGATATTCCAAGAATAAAGACAGGATCGAGAGCTGCAAGAGAAGAAAAAAGAGCTGTGGAGGACTATGGGGAGGAATATCGAGGCAGACAGAAAATGGTGAGCCTCGACTGCCTTAGTAGCGTCAAGAGAGATGGACTACAACTCCCAGAATTCCCCAGCCAGCCTTGCTTTAAGATGGATGGACTTCAACTCCCAGAATTCCCCAGCCAGCCTTGCTTTAAGATGGATGGACTTCAACTCCCAGAATTCCCCAGCCAGCCTTGCTTTAAGATGGATGGACTTCAACTCCCAGAATTCCCCAGCCAGCCTTGCTTTAAAAGGGGAGGACTTCAACTCCCAGAATCCCCCAGCCAACTTGCTTTAAAAGGGGAGGACTTCAACTCCCAGAATTCCCCAGTCAGCATCCTTTAAGATGGGTGGACTTCAACTCCCAAGATTCCCCAGTCAGCATCCTTTAAGATGGGTGGACTTCAACTCCCAGGATTCCCCAGTCAGCATCCTTTAAGATGGGTGGACTTCAGTTCCCAGGATTCCCCAGCTAGTCTGCTGGCCAGGGTCTTCTGGGAATTGAAGTCCACCCTCCTAAAGTTCCTCTATACTGTTTTTGTAACCTAAACGAAGGGCGTTTGCGTACCTTGATGGCTTCCCCCAGTTTTTCGCTCCGCAATTCATTCAACAGCTCAGCCGCCACGGTGTCTGCGGCCCCGTGGGAGAGGAGGAAGGCGGTGGGGGACAGCCGGAAAGCCTCAACGGTAGCAGTCCAGCCCTCTCCGCCTCTCGACCCCATAGCCAAGCCTGGGAGAGACGCAAGGAAAATAAAATAAAACCAGAGGTTGTTATGGGAAGGAAGCTAGACGCTCCCTGCTAAAAGCGCGGGCCGTTCTAGACTTACAAGTTCGTTTAGTGACCATTCAAAGTTATGACGGCACCGAAGTGACTTATGACCGTTTTTCCCGGACCTTTGCAGCACCCCTATGCTCCCGTGATCCAAAGTCAGTCGCTTGACCACTGGTTCGTATTTATGACGGTCGCAGTGTTCCCGTGATCCCCTTTTGCGACTGCCTGAGATGCTTGGCCACTGACTCACATTTACGTCCAAAGGTGAGATTCCCTTTTGCGACCTTCGGACTGGCGAAGTCAATGATTCACTTAACAACCGCTGTTACTCACACCAACTGCGGTGATTTGCTTAACAACGGTGGCCAAAAAAATAGGTCAAAACTCAACCCAGGTCTCACTTTAACATTGAAATGTTGGGCTCCGTCGTGGTCATAAGTCAAGGACTACCTCTGGTCGGTTTGGGCCCGATCGGATCCAGCCGATTTCAATGCCCGGACCCCTAAATTTGACCCCCTTCCTTGAATCGCGCTTCGGATTTGTTTGCGCGGACGATCGCAGTAGGGGTGTAGGGTCTCCTCCTTGAGGGGGGAGAGGGTTGGACTAGATGACCTAACAAGGTCCCTTCCAACTCTGTCAATCTGTTCAGAGGTGGAAGAGAATTGTGCTGTGGATTCCTTATAGATGGCGCAACGGGAGGGAGTCGATCGCGGGAGATCCGCGCCTGCGCCCTGAGGGGTCCAGCTGGGACCCCCACCGCCCCACCCCCCACCCAGGAAGCGCCCGCGGGCGCCCAAGGCTTCTCCTGCGCTCCCAAGCAAATGCAAGCCAGGTTTGGAGCGGCTGAAAGGAGTGACAGGTGGGCCAGGTGAGGCTAGGGTCTCTCCCCCTACTGCCCTGCCCCCTCCCCGGTTTCAGACCCACCCCTCGCTTCTTTGGACCCCACCCGAGCTGGGGAGGACTCCATATCCCAGAGTGCACAATCTGCAAATTTGCAAACGCCCCGCTCGCCTTTGCAATGCAGACCCCGACCCGGGAAGACCTCCCCCCCCCCCCAAGGCCCTCAGACGCCTCCCGGGCCCTTGATGCACCGAGCCCAGGTCGCTTTCCTCGGCCACCGCCCCCCAAAAGCCACGCACCCGTCCCGACCTGGACGCCCCACGGCCGCCGGCGCCGCCCGCTTCCGTGTTCCTTCGGCGGCGATTCCGCGGCGGCCGCCAGAGGGCGCGCGAGGAACGGGGAGCCGCGCCAAGTCGGATTTCCCACGCTGGAATTAATTCGGATTTTTTAAATCAGTCAATAAAGAGAATTTAGTGGCTCAGGCCGCTTGGCTTGCAAAGGCATCGCTAGGGGCAGCAACGTGGCCCGAATGTATAAATACAGGTAGTCCTCGAGTTATATCAATAACACTTAGACTTATATGGCACTTAGACCAACTGGGAAGGAAGGAAGGAAGGAAGGAAGGAAGGAAGGAAGGAAGGAAGGAAGGAAGGAAGGAAGGAAGGAAGGAAGGAAGGAAGGAAGGAATAGAAACAGCACTTAGATTTATATACTGCTTCACAATGCTTTTACAGCCCTCTCTAAGCGGTTTCCAGAGTCAGCCTCTATCCCCCAACCATCAGAGTCCTCGTTTTACCGACCTCAGAAGGACGGAAGGCTGCGTCAACCTTGAGCCTGGGGAGATTTGAACTGCCAAAACTGCAGCTAACAATCAGCTGATCAGCCCAATCAGCCCAACACTTCTGTTGTTAAGTGAGACATTGGTTGAGTTTTGCCCTGTTTTACGACCTTTCTTGCCACAGCTCTTCCCTGAGTCCCTCCAGTCGATAAGCGAAGTCACCCGGTCATTAAGTGAATCTGGCTTCTTCCCCCCGCCCCCCACCCTTTGACTTTGCTAGCACGGAGGCCGACATAAATAGGAACCAGTGGCCAAGCGTCAATGGTTATAATAAGTGTGAAAAAACGGTCGTAAGTCCCCTGTTTTCCGGTGCCGTTGTACCGTTGAACGGTCGCTAAGTGAACCGCTGTAAGTCGAGGACTACTCGTAGTTCAGCTGGAGTTATATAAATATTAATGGGTTACTTTGCAACCTCAAAAGAAAGGCTTCCCAGCTCATTAAGAGGATAATGTATGTATGAAGCATTTTTAAGAGTCATCACTATGCTGGCTTAAAACGGTAATAATTACTTTATTCATCTAATTCCCAGTTTGCGTCTAGTAAGAATACTGTATTTCATTGCCACGCCTCTGTTTATTTCTCCCTGGCATACTCTGCCATGTTTTATTCCCTTTCAGACTTTGCCCATTTCATGTTTCCGGCGGAACGTAACTGCTTTGCAACCCCGAAACCACATGTTACTCTAAACAAACCGTGGTTGGTTTAACTGTGGTCTGTTGAGCAAACTCGCAATTGACTGGGTTACCGTAACGTCCTGGACCTGGACAGCAGCCCTCGACTTACGAGCGTTTGCTTAGCGAGTGTTAGAAGTTATAACAGCGCTGAAAAAAAGTGACGTAGCGCCTGTCCTCGCACTTACGACCGTCGTAACATCCCCACAGTCGCGTGTTCAGCTTGACAACTGGCAGGTATGGGGGTCATGTGACAGCCATTTGCCACTTTCCCAGCTGGCTTTGGAGAAGCAAAGGCCACGGGGGGGGGGGCAGACTCGCTTAACGGCTGCACGATTCGTTTAACAACCGCCGCGATTCGCTTAACGATTTGAATACTTTTTTTCAAAAACATCCAGATCGTTTAAATCAGGCCTGGCTTTAAACTTTTCCAAATGTCTCTTTGCGGGCTTGTTTGACCCCATTGGGACAGGAAAAGATTGACCCGAAGCATGTGCAGAGTGCGAATTACAGACTGACGGACCCAGGACCCTTCGGGAGGACCGTTTGTCTGCCCTGGGGTTGAAGGTGGGGGGGGGGGAAGGAAGCATGTGAAACGGTTTTGTGAACTGTTAGCAGGCCGTACGCAATGAAACCTCTGCAAGTCGCAGCTTGTTCTGTCGTCACCTGCAGCTGGGCGTTGCGAGTCGTGCCGGTTTTAATCAGCAGCTCGTCTGCCTGGCATCAACCGGGCAGCAAACGGGACTTTTGATCCGTGAAGGAAACGGCTCTGCCTGACAATCGGGGACGCAAACAGAGGTTCGGTTGTGGGGGGGGGGGATGTCCCCATGGCGGCGTTTGAGAGAGTCCTCAGCTTACAGCCGTCCGTTGAGCGACCGTTCCGAGTTACTCCACGGCACTGCCCAAAAATGCGTATTTACAAACGGCGCCTCCCACCGTCCCGTAATCAGAATTCAGCCCCGCCTCTATTTACTGACGGTTGCGGGAAGACCTGATGGCCATTGGCGACTTTTGCGGGCGAGCGGAGTCGTTCGGGTGTCTAGATTTGTTTTACGACCGCATGATTCACTTAACAACTTCAGGGCTTTACTTAAATCTGGCTAAAAGGTAAAGGGTCCCCTCGTGCATATGTGCCAGTCGTTCCTGACTCTAGGGGGGCGGTGCTCATCTCCGTTTCAAAGCCAAAGAGCCAGGGCTGTCCGAAGATGTCTCCGTGGTCATGTGGCTGGCATGACTCAATGCTGAAGGCGCACGGAACGCTGTTCCCTTCCCACCAAAGGTGGCTTCTATTTTCCTACTTGCATTTTTAACGTGCTTTCAAACTGCTAGGTTGGCAGAAGCTGGGACCAGTCACGGGAGCTCACTCCGTTATACAGCGCGCAGGATTCGAACCGCCAACCTTTCTGATCAACAAGCTCAGCGTCTGAGCTCCTGAGCCACTGCATCCCATGGACCATGTTTGATGAACCGCTGGTTTTCCCCCACAGCATGTGAGCCAACATGCACCAGAGGGCAGGACAAGACCAATTTCATTGTAATTTTAGTACAATGACAATAAAGATGATGATGATGATGATTATAAGAAACAATGGATGGAAACTAATCTAGGAGAGAAGCAACTCAAGAAATAACAAGAGATTTTCTGATATAGTTAATACAATTAACCAGTGGAACTGCTTGCACTCCATCACTGGAGGCTTTGAAGAAGAGACTGTTTGAAACTGTCTAGGCCCTATAGGGTTTCCTGCTTGAGCAGGGGGGGTTGGACTAGAAGACCTCCAAGGTCCCTTCCAACGCCGTTCTTGTTAAGAACGTTTTTTCTTTTTGTCGGTGACAACGCAACGGCACGGAGTTGTGATCTGGCTTTTGGTTTAATAGGCCAGCCAACAACTCCTAAATGACTCAGCCCGGCCGAGGGTTGTCGAAAAACAACAACAACAGACAAAAGAATACAAATCCACCGGAAGGCCAAAATATTTAAACAAACCCCAAAACAAACAAAAACTGCACTGCATTTAACCACGCGTTTTTTCAGCTGAGCTGGTTGCATCAACCTAGCCAGGGTTAGTTTAGGGGAGCCAATTATGGTTAGGTAAGACACGGAGGAAGGCGCTTTGTGTCCTGGCCTTTGACGGCTGCGCTTACACCACGCAGAAAGGGAGTAAGCAGTCGCAGTTAGTTAGCCTGGAGTTTGTCAACTTTGGTAACTTTTAGTAGGGGAGGACTTCAATTCCCAGAATTCCCCAGCTGGCAGGTTTTTAAAGGTAGATGGACTTCAATTCCCAGGATTCCTCTTCCAGGGTGCTTTAACGGTCTGGACTACAACTCTCGTAGTTCCCTTCTGTTAATGCTTAAAAAAAAACAAAAAAAACAAAGGGGTTGAACTTCAACTCCCAGAGTTCCCCATTTCACGTGTTATAAAATGCCTGGACTTCAACTCCCAGACTTCCCCACCCAGCAAGCTTGAATAAGTCTGGTCTTCAACTCAATTGGTTTCCTGAAATAAATAGAAAGTAAGCTGGCTGGGGGATTCTGGGAGTTGAAATCCAACCGTCGTAAAAGATGCTGGATGGGGAATTCTGGGAATTGAAGTCAACCATCTAAAAGTATGCTGGATGGGGGATTCTGAGAATTGAAGTCAACCATCGTAAAGGATGCTGGATGGGGGATTCTGGGAATTGAAGTCAACCATCTTAAAGTATGCTGGCTGGGGGATTCTGGGAATTGAAGTCAACCATCTTAAAGTATGCTGGATGGGGGATTCTGGGAGCTGAAGTCCACCCATCTTAAAGTATGCTGGATGGGGGATTCTGGGAATTGAAGTCAACCATCTTAAAGTATGCTGGCTGGGGGATTCTGGGAGCTGAAGTCCACCCATCTTAAAGGATGCTGGATGGGGGATTCTGGGAGCTGAAGTCCACCCATCTTAAAGGATGCTGGATGGGGGATTCTGGGAGCTGAAGTCCACCCATCTTAAAGGATGCTGGATGGGGGATTCTGGGAGCTGAAGTCCACCCATCTTAAAGGATGCTGGATGGGGGATTCTGGGAGTTATCTTGCTTAAAGTTGCCAAGGTTGTCTATAAAACACCGTTAGCCCAATGGTTTGCTAAGAACCCTGGTTGGTTTTTCAAAGAGAGAGAGAGAGAGAGAGAAGGAGGAGGAGGAGGAGGAGGAGGAGGAGGAGGAGGAGGAGGAGGAGGAGGAGGAGGAGGAGGAGGAGGAGGAGAAGAAGAAGAAGAAGAAGAAGAAGAAGAAGAAGAAGAAGAAGAAGAAGAAGAAGAAGAAGAAGAAGAAGAAGAAGAAGAAGAAGAAGAAGAAGAAGAAATAATAATAATAATTATTATTCCTGGCTATGTTTGAAGTCCTTTGGGCGACCCAACGCAGCTGTTGCCAAAGTTGGCGCGATAGCCGGGGGCCGATCTGAGCTGGCGGTGGCTGCACCCCGTTTGACCCACCTCCGTTTCGCTTCTTCCATCGCCTGACGGTGCGGGAGACGCCTTTTACAACTCGTCCTGAGACCAGTTTTCCAAGATGGGTCCCCACCCATCCTGCCTCCAAGATTCGGCTCTGGGCGAAGGCAGGGACTTCCAGCTTGACTAAACGCCTCTGTCCATCAAAACAAATTTGGCCTGGAAGCAGCCAGGAGGGGAAAATGGCGGGAGGAGGAGGGAGGGGGGGAAGGCGGGAAGAGAGAAATTACCGCTTTTCCCCCCCCAGGGTGGGGGCCAGGTGTATTTCTAATTATTTTCAAGGTAGTCGTCAACTTATGGCCGCAAGTCGAAGTGACAATTGCTTCGTTCGACGGCCTTTCCTGCCGCCGTGGTTAAGGGAGCCACTGCAGAGAGCCACACGGTTGTTAAGCAAATCGGGCTTCCCGTGTTGACTTTAAGAAGGTCGCAAAAGGGGATTACGTTGATTTCCCCCACCCATGGACACTGCGACCGTCATAAATACGAGCTGGCTGTTAAGAGTCCCAGTTTTGATCCCCTGGCCGTGCAACGGTCCTAAGTTTGAAAAATGGCCTTAAGTCGGTTTTTTCCCCCAGTGCTGCTGTAACTTTGAACAGTCGCTAAATGAAACGCTGGGACTAGCACTAGATTGGTGGGCAGTGGTGGCCATCGGAACTTCAAAAACAGGTCCTAAGTACCTTTCAGGGGGTCCGTCGTAACTTCAAACTGGTCGTAAGTCAAGGACTACCTGAAACATATTGGTGGAAGAAACCATTCAGCTCCCCTGCCCAGATTTTGAGCCTGACAACGTAGGGAGATCTCTTCTGAGATCAACCCTATGCACTAACCCTGATTCGTGGTTTTTCCTGAATCCGTCTCCTTTTTCCTTGGGAAGGTTTAATGGAACAAGGTTAGGTTTCCATTTCCTACTGGGCCACAGATGAGCCGATCCCGTTGTTACCTCAGGGGTTATGCAAAAACCAGCCTCTGGGTTTGCATTACGCACTTACTCGGGGTTTACTAACAGTGGTTGACCTTGCAAACGCAACAGACTGCGTTTGCACAACCCTCATGGCACAGATTTGGGCTGGCAAGACCAGACAAACGAAGCTACAACGGCTCTTGTTGGGGGTGTATTTTACTCGTTGGGCCCAACGGGTTGTGGGAAAGGGTGCCTCTGAGGATGTGCAGAGTGCTTTCTCTTTCTGCCACTCAAAGCACCGCTCACGTGCAAACCTCGAGGATTAGCCAATGGGTCTACTAAGGCGGTTGGGTGTAGGAGTCAAAAGGATAACATCACGTATATCTTAATTAAGGCCAAACCTATTATTGTGTTTGTGAAAGCTGATTTGGGAGCAGGGATCTGCGCAACACGCCCCATCGGTCCGACAAACACCTGACAAACAATGAGGGGCTCGCTTATCTATCCATCTATATCTAAAAACGGCTCTGGGTGTGTGTGTACACCAGCATAACTCTGGAACGCCTGGAGCGATCTCAACCAAACTTGATAAACAGATGACTTACTTTCTGGAAACAAATACTGTGGGGGTAAGACACCCCTAACACCCCTCGGGATGTGTGTTCTGTTAAGATACAGCCTGTTGTGCCTTCAAATGGCTTCTACTGTACTGCCGTAAAATGGCTTCTACTGTGCAGCGCTGTGGAGTTGCCATGGTAACGGCTTCACAGTACTCCACAAGGGGGCTCCCTATGGTGAGGGGGAAAATCCAACATTAGAAATTACGTTTGATCCGGGATTATTTTTGAGGAGAAATGTATGGATTAGGATAAATAAATCCCCAGGCAATGCCGGATTATCGGCTAGTCATCAATAAACCAAGATCAGAGGGCGTCCTTGGTCCAGGTTCCCCCATTGGAAACCAGGCAAACTACTGGTTTGCAGTCCCAAGTTTCTAGTCCATAAGGCGAAAAGAATATGGGTAGTCCTCGGTTTACAACCATAACAGAGACCCATATTTCTGTGGCTAAGTGAGGAATTTGTTAAGTGAGTCGTCCCCCCCCCCCCATTTTACGACCTTCCTTGCCATAATTATTAAGCGAATCACTGCAGTTGTTAAGTCAGACACACAGTCATTAAGTGAATCTGGCCTCCTCATCGACTTTGCTTATCAGAAGGTCACAAAAGGGGATCGCGTGCGACCGTCATAAATACGAGTCAGCTACCAAGTGTCCGAATTTTGATGCCGTGATCCGGGGGATGCTGCGACGGTCCCAAGTGGCTTTTTCCCAGTGCCGTCGTAACTTCAAACGGTCATTAAACGAACTGTTGTAAGTCGAGGACTACCTGTATGTCCGCCTCGAAGCATTTTTCAGGCCCGAAGCAAATCCAGTTCCTCCCTCTAACCGCCCCAGAGCAAAGATTCTTCCTGCGGGGAATCTCCTTCCATCGCCCTCACGGACCACGCGAGCCGGGGATGATGGGTGCTGTGGTCCCAGGCTCCCTCTAGAAGGCAGGGCGCCCCGCGAGGCCCTATCCGAAACGGGTCACCCTCCAGCTTTCTCCGTGCGGGATTCGGGGCTCAGCCTGACGCGGCGCGAAAGTGCTGAGCCGTCACTTCTTTGACCTGTTATTTTGGCCGCCCTGCCTGCCTGCCTCAGTTTCCCTCCCCGCAGAGCGAGGCTAATTGTACACCTCCCGTCCCCAAGGAGGGGGCGGCAGTTTCACTAGCGTACCCATCCTGGAGATGAAAGCAGTTGGAGAGACACAAGACGCACGGCGGGCTGTTATTAAATTAATATCCTTCGGGACACCCGGATGCCGGGCTCTGCCCTCGCCAGCCTCACGCCCGGAGCTCCCAGGGAGGCTTAAAGGAAGGCCTGCCAGCTTACGGGCGGAGAGATGGGGGGGAGGAACGGTTGGCAGCCACTCACACACACACACACACCCATCGGCTCCAAATTTGGAGTGGGTGGGTTGCAAACTGTGTGTGTGAGAGAGAGAGAGCTTGGACCTTCCCCTCGCTACTCCTTTTTTTCTGGAGGAAAACATGGAAATTGTAGTGGAGGGAAGAAGGAAAAGAGAAGAGAGGGAGGGAAGGAAGGAAAGAGAAGGGAGGGAAGGAAGGAAGGAAAAGAGAAGAGAGGGAGGGAGGGAAGGAAGGAAAGAGAAGGGAGGGAAGGAAGGAAGGAAAAGAGAAGGGAGGGAGGGAGGGAAGGGAGGAAAGAGAAGGGAAGGAAGGAAGGAAAAGAGAAGAGAGGGAGGGAGGGAAGGAAGGAAAGAGAAGGGAGGGAAGGAAGGAAGGAAAAGAGAAGGGAGGGAGGGAGGGAAGGAAGGAAAGAGAAGGGAGGGAAGGAAGGAAGGAAAAGAGAAGGGAGGGAGGGAGGGAAGGAAGGAAAGATAAGGGAGGGAAGGAAGGAAGGAAAAGAGAAGAGAGGGAGGGAGGGAAGGAAGGAAAGAGAAGGGAAGGAAGGAAGGAAGGAAAAGAGAAGGGAGGGAGGGAAGGAAGGAAGGAAGAAAAAGGGAGGGAAGGAAGGAGAAAGGAAAAAGGAAGACAAGGAAGGAAAAGGGGAGGGAGGGAGGGAAATTGGAGATGAAGGAAAGAAGGAAGGAAGGAAAAGAGAAATGAGGGAAGATAGGAAGGAAATGAGTAGCGAGGGAAGGAAGGAAGGATGGTAATAGAACAGGAGGAAAAGAGAAGAGAGGAAGGAAAGGAGAGAAGGAGGGAGAGGAGGAAAGGAGAGGAGAAGGATACATATAGGATGGAAGGGAGAGAGAGAAAAAAGGGTGGGGAAGGGAGGGAGGAAGGAAAAGTGGAGGGAGGGAGGAAGGAAAGGAAGGAAGAAAAAGGGAGGGAAGGAAGAGAAAGGAAGGAGGAAGACAAGGAAGGAAAAAGGGAGGGAGGGAAATTGGAGATGAAGGGGAAGGAAGGAAGGAGAGAAAAGAGAAATGAGGGAAGGAAGGAAGGATGGTAATAGAACAGGAGGAAAAGGGAAGAGAGGAAGGAAAGGAGAGGAGAAGAGAGGAGAATAGATATAGGATGGAAGGGAGGGAGAGAAAAAAGGGATGGGAAAGGAAGGAAAAGAGAAAGGAGGAAGGCAGGAAAAGAGGAAGGAAGGAGAAAGAATTGCCAGAGGAGAGGAAGGGAGGGAAAAAAGAAGGAAGGGAAAAGAGGAATCAAAAGAACAATAAAACGCCTTTCGCCCTGCCTGGCACAGTTTCTACGCCCCATTTCCACCCTGCGTGGAAAACTCCTCCAAGCCAAGACAGGGAGCACTTGGTGAAGGGCAGAATCCTGTTAACTTCCCAGCTGTGCCCACAGCCTCACGCGCCAGCCTGGGTGTCGTTCCTGTTACTTTCTCCTCCTCCTCCTCCTCCTCCTCCTGGTATTTGGAAGAACCTGTTACTCTGGAGTCACAACTAACCCCTTCGGGCAGGAGCCGCGTCGATCCGTCCACCGCCGCTCCGCATTGCTGGCTGACAGGCTTGGGCCGGGCCGGGGCAGGAAGGTTGGGCACGGAGTGGGGTGGGGTGGGGACAAGCAGACTAGACGCCGAGCAGCCCCTCTGCACCCTTGCCCACCCCCCACCCCCCATTTAAAAACGTTTCTGGCCTATCCTGAACTGATACGGGCTGCAAATATCCCGAGAACCACCAGAGAGCGCCAGAGCGGAGCCATTCTGCCTCTCTGTAGTGCCCTCTGGTGGCCGTTTGGAGAGTTGCAGCCAAGATCTGTTTATTAAATTGCAAGGGGAAGAGTAAAATCCGACGCAACTCTCTTCGCGACTGCCTTGCGCTCATAAGGCGAGGGCCACTGGTACTTCTAATCGATATTGATAGGTAAACTGCTCCTAAACAAGGAGTCTCGATTTCTAAAGGATTACTAAAGGCAGCTGTATTCTCACAATGCAGGTAGTCCTCGACTTACGACAGTTCATTTAGTGACCGTTGGATGTTACAATGGCACGGGGAAATGCGACTTATTTGTGGTCAGGTGATCAAAACTTAAGACGCTCGGCAACTCACTCACATTTATGTCCCGAGGTGATCCCTTTTTACGACCTTCGGACAAGCAAAGTCAATGGGGAAGCCAGATTCACTTCACAACCATGTCACTCATTTAACAACGGCAGTGATTCACTTAACAACTGTGGCAGGAAAGGGTGTAAAATGGGGGCCAAACTCACTTAGCAAAGGTCTCACTTAACAACAGAAGTGGGAGGGGGCTTGGTTGTGGTTGTAAGTCGAGGACTACCTTTATTCTGAATGGAGAAACAGCAGGATTTGAACTCTGGGCAAATATTTCACCATTTCTATGGAAAATTCTCGGGGGGTGGGGGGGAATTTGTTCTTCTAAAGTCTAAAACGAGATTTAAGGTGGTAAAATAGGGCTCACTTAACAAAGGCCTCATTTAACAACAGAATTGGGGGACACAGTTGTGGTCGTACGTTGAGGACTACCTGTATTCTGGATGGAGAAACTTGGTTCTTCTAAATTCTAAACTGAGGCTAAAAACAGACCGGCTAGATTCTCCCAGCTTTCATTGACCAAATAATCTATATATATAAAAATGGCACTTGGTGTGTGTGTCTGTGTGTGTGTGTTCCAGCATAACTCTGGAACGCCTGGAGCAATTTCAACTAAACTTGGACTTACTCTCTGGAAACAAATACTGTGGCGGGTAAGAGACCCCTAGCACCCCTCGGGGGGGGTGTTCTGCTAAGATACAGCCTGTTGTGCCTTAAAATGTCTTCTACTGTACCACTGAAAAATGGCTTCTACTGTACAGTGCAGTGGAGTTGCCATGGTAACAGCTCCACAGTACTCCACAAGGGCTCCCTCTGGTAAGGGGGAAAATTCAACATTAGAAATTACATTTTCACCTCTATAAATAATTATCCGGGCGCAACGCTGGGTTATTTGCTACTACAGAATGACGCCGCCTCCTCTTAGAAGGATGACGTGGTTTGTTACACGTGCCAAGATAAGGACTGAGTTGACACCAAACCGCGGAACAAGCGATTTGTGCAAAGCTAGCCTCAAAGTGATGAATCTCTTGTTCCCTTTGGAACTGGAAGGTAATGGCCACATCTTGTACCCGTGAGTTCCAAAGATTAACAATGGGGTGAGTCAAGGCGTGCCCTCCCCTGCTTACTCCTGGGGTTGGCTTGAGCAATCTGAGGTTTACGCCTCCTGGGGATAGGATCCAGGTGAGATTTCTGTTGGATTTACAGGGAGTCCCCGACTTACAACGGTCCGCTTAGCGACGGTTTCAAGTTACGACGCCAAAAAAGAGGGACTTGGGACTGCTTTTCACACTTACGACCGTTGCGATACCTCCACGGCCGTGTACAAGGTAGTCCTCGACTCACCGCAGCTCATTTAGTGACCGCTTGAGGTTGGCGTCGAAAAAAGGGGCTTACGACCACCTTTCGCACTTACGACCGCTGCAGCCGCGATCCAAAGCCAGGTGACTGGCTCAGAGGCGCAGCCTTCGGACAAGCGAAGCCAACAACGGTCCTTTTACCAGGGCCGTTCGAACGGTCACTAAATGAAACGGTTCACCTGGACTTCAACGCGACCGGCGAACGTTTTCCGAAATTCTTGCTGTCTAAATTGCTCTCTTTTTTGGGCCTGTGTTTCTGTGAACAGAGCGAAACCTGTACAGGTGAGACGCTTAGAGGAGCCTTGTCTTTCCTCCCGTAGGAAGGGACGGCAGGTCAGGTGAGGTCACAGGTGATCAAAGCAGCATACCTGATCTTCCCTCCGCTGATTGCCCAACGAAATCGGTGCCCACGTGCAGTTAGAAATTGGAAGGCTCCCTTAGGGGAACTTCTGAAGGCCGGCCGCAGTTTCAAAAGACAATTGCTTTGTTCTCGCAACCACAGGCCGAGTTGCAACACACGCACACACACACACACACACGCACACGCACAACCGATTCCCAGTTTGCTTCATCCAAATTTCTCGCCAAATGCCTGAGTTCGCACAACGGCGGTCATGCGGCGAGCTTACAAACAGATGGTCGAGCCGTAAAAGGAACGATCGGGAAGGCCGGCGGTTTGAATCCCTCGTGCTGCGTAATGGAGTGAGCCCCCCGCGATTCATCCCAGCTTCTGCTGACTCATCCTCGGAAGGATGGGATGAGGGAGGTTGGCGTCCATCGGCATTGGGTTCGGCGATAATTCGATGACCCCTCTTTAAAAAAAAGAATTTACGTAATCTCTTAAAATTGTGACATTCATCGGCTGAGCTGCTTTTTACACACCCCATGCTAAGCGGCTCCCTGACCTCTAAGCTAGGTTAATGCTAACCCAGTATTGGATGTCAGGGTTCAAAGGGACCTTGGAGATCATCTAGACTTATTCAAACGTGATAAACTTTATGATGTGTGGACTTTAAGGGGCGTGGAACTTCCTTTGAGGGCTAAGCAATTCTGGGAGTTCTGGGCTTCTTAAAGCAGGCTGGCACAATTTTTTTTATTACCCAACCAGTAGTAATGGTGGCTGGAGCCCACCCCTGCTATCTTTCATCTATCTTTCATTCTCTCTAATGTATATTATCTCTCCTCCCTCCCTCCCTCCCTCCCTCCCTCCCTCCCTCCATCCATCCATCCATCCATCCATCCATCCATCCATCCATCCATCCATCCATCCATCTATCTATCTATCTATCTATCTATCTATCTATCATCTCTCTCCCTCTATCATATATCATCTCTCTCTCCATCTATCTATTATATAGATATGTCTATCTATCTATCTATCTATCTATCTATCTATCTATCTATCTATCTATCTATCTATCTATCTATCTATCTATCTATCATTTCTATCTCTATCATAATCATCCCTCCCTCCCTCCCTCCCTCCCTCCATCATCTATCTATCTATCTATCTATCTATCTATCTATCTATCTATCTATCTATCTATCTATCTATCTATCTATCTATCTATCTATCTATCATTTCTATCTCTCATAATCATTCCTCCCTCCCTCCCTCCCTCCCTCCCTCCCTCCCTCCCTCCCTCCATCCATCCATCCATCCATCCATCTATCATCTATCTATCTATCTATCTATCTATCTATCTATCTATCTATCTATCTATCTATCTATCTATCATTTCTATCTCTATCATAATCATCCCTCCCTCCCTCCCTCCCTCCCTCCATCATCTATCTATCTATCTATCTATCTATCTATCTATCTATCTATCTATCTATCTATCTATCTATCTATCTATCTATCATTTCTATCTCTCATAATCATCTCTCCCTCCCTCCCTCCCTCCATCTATCTATCATCTCTATATCATCTATCATCTATCTATCATATCTCTCTCTATCATATTTCTTTCTTTCTCTCTTTCACTCTTATCTATCTATTTATCCATCATATATCATGTCTCTCTCCATCTATCCATCATCTAGATCTGTCTGTCTGTCTGTTCTATCTGAGGGGACTGGAGGCTAAAGCATATGAAGAATGGTTGCAGGAACTGGGCCTGGCTAGTCAAGAGAAGAGAAGGACCAGGGGAGACAGAAGAGCATCTTCCAATATTCGAGGGGCTGCCCCAGAGAGGAGTTAGGGGGGTCCAGCTATTCTCCAAAGGACTTTTGAAGGCCAGAGAAGGAAGAATGGATGGAAACTGACCAAGGAGAGATTCAACCTGGAAATAAGGAGGAATTTCCTGACAGGGAGAACCGTCAACCCATGGAAGAGAAGTTGCCTTCGGAGGTTGTGGGAGCTTCATCCCTGGAAGCTTTTAAGAAGAGACTGGACTGTCCTCTGTCAGAAATGGTGCAGGGTCCCCTGCTTGGGTGGGGGGCTAGGCTAGATGATTCAATTATGGGGGAACCCACCGATTCCATCTCTGCAGAGGGACCAGGGACGTGTTGCTAAATTTGAACCCACTTTGGGGCCGACGTAGCGTGGCAATTCCTCTCTTTTCCCCAAACAGCCAGGGGAGGGGAGGGGAAAAAAAAAACGTTAATCAAGCTTATGAGTAAGGGAACGAAAAACTCCGGTGGGAAGGGAGAGATAGAGAGAGGGTGGAGGATTGAAAGCGGTTGCATGTAACTTCTGGAAGAAAAACAAAATACATGACAAAGATCTGTGTATCCTTAGGAAAGAGAGGAATCTAAGGGCCACGCCTAGGTGTGCGTGTTGAGTGTGCAAGAAACAGCATTTCAAAGGCACCAGGGCTCGCAAGCCCACGCAAGAAGACTGGAAGGGCTACCTCGCTTATTATTTTTTATTCTTTGTAATCCACCCAGCTGACTTAACACCTGGGATATGCTCCGCCAGCCGCCTCCAGAACTGGGGACCACAAGGTGAAGATATCCTGAGGGACACACCTTTGTGGTCCCTCCACCCGTTTCTCTCTCCCCCTCACCCCCCCAATCCCACCCCGGGAAGTTTTTCAAAGTTGCCTCCTTCTCCTGGGAGGCCTCACAGAAACATGCACGCAGGCGGACACACCTGGGGCTAATCTGACCCAAAGGCTCACCTCCACGCACCTCGGCGGCAGGTGAGGAGGATGGAGAAGGCAAGGAGAAAATTTTTTTTTTTAAAAAAAAGGAAACTCGACTTTCTAGAAAAATCAGTCTCGGGCTATTCAAAGGGATGACAAAGGCTTGTGAATACACACAGACACACACACACACGCCCAGGCTGAGGAAGGTAGGAGGGGGGCGGGAATGTTTTTTGCGTTATTTGCAACGGATAGATGCCTATTTGGTGAACATGGGTTTTCTGGGTTAGAGATACAGGTTTGACAGAGTTGGAAGGGAACTTGGAGGTCATCTAGTTCAAGCTCAAGTGGGAGTCCTTATACCACTTCTGACAGAGGGCAGTCCGGTCTCTTCTTGAAAGCCTCCAGGGATGAAGCTCCCACAACTTCCGAAGGCAACTTCTCTTCCATGGGTTGACGGTTCTCCCTGTCAGGAAATTCCTCCATGTTTCCAGGTTGAATCTCTCCTTGGTCACTTTCCATCCATTCTTCCTTCTCTGGCCTTCAAAGGTCCTTTGGAGAATAGCTTGACCCCCCTTCCTCCTCTCTGGCGCAGCCACTCAAATACTGGAAGATGCTCTCCTGTCTCTCCTGGTCCTTCTCTTCCATAGACCAGCCGTGCCCAGTTGTGTGAACACAACCTGATCCAAGAAAGCAACAAGGCAAGACAGTTCTTAAATTCTGGATTTAATAGTCTTCAACTATTTCTGAATTGAATGGTCTTAAAAGCTGTGCCTCTTCTATTTGGTGTGTTTTCTGACTGGGTCCATAGGACACACTAAGCCCAGGTTCATCGTGATTTACCAATCATCGGAGTGGCTCACCCAGCATGGCCACTAAATCTACTTGTGCAAACACATTGTGTTGCATTGCATTGCATTTATTTATTTTATCATGTTCATGTAAGTATATACTGGAGGTGGTGACCCTTTGAGAGCTGCATGCAATGAAACTACATTATAATGTATGCCAATTAGTGTACATTCAAAGGGACAATACAGATTATTCTATTCCCTATTCTATTCTATTTTCTATTCTATTCATTCTTCTAATCCTATATTCTATTCTATATTCTATTCTATTCATTCTTCTAATCCTATATTCTATTCTATATTCTATTCTATTCATTCTAACTCTATATTCTATTCTATTTTCTATTCTATTCATTCTTCTAACTCTATATTCTATTCTATATTCTATTCTATTTTCTATTCTATTCTATTCATTCTTCTAATTATATATTCTATTCTGTTCAATCTAATTTATATTTTATTCTATATTCTACATTTTATTTTATTCTATTCATCCTTCTATTATATATTCTATTCTATATTCTATTCATTCTTCTTATATATTCTATTCTATTCTATATTCTTTGTATTAATTCTTCTAAGTTTATATTTTATTCTATATTCTTTATTTTATTCCATTCATTCTTCTAATTCTATATACTATTCTATTCATTCTTCTAATTATATATTCTATTCTGTTCATTCTAATTTATATTTTATTCTATATTCTATATTTTATTTTATTCTATTCATTCTTCTAATTATATATACTATTCTATTCATTCTTCTAATTATATATTCTATTCTGTTCATTCTAATTTATATTTTATTCTATATTCTATATTTTATTTTATTCTATTCATTCTTCTAATTATATATTCTATTCTATATTCTATTCTATTCATTCTTCTAATTATATATTCTATTCTATTCTATATTCTATTCTATTCATTCTTCTAAGTTTATATTTTATTCTATATTCTTTATTTTATTCTATTCATTCTTCTAATTCTATATTCTATTCTATTCATTCTTCTAATTTATTCTATATTCGATTCATTCTTCTAATTCTATATTCTATTCTATTCATTCTTCTAATTCTATATTCTATTCTATATTCTATTCTATATTCTATTCTATTCTATTCATTCTTCTAATTCTATATTCTATATTCTGTTCTGTTCTACATACCTAGCCAATGATGGCTTGTTCAGTCCAGTTCAACAAACCCCGATTTGGCATTGGCGCTGGCCCGAAACACTTCTAGGAAGCGAAGAGAAAAAAACTGAAAGATTTTTCTCCCCAATTCCGAAAGCCTTTGCTCTTTAACTTTAACTGGATCTCTAAGAAGTCGCTGGTTATTTTGGATCGTACCCTGGACGGCAAGGAGGAAGGACAAAGTTTCCGTAACACAACACAAAACCTTGGGACACAGGCCGGTAATAAACTTGACAACGGCCATCATCATCATCACACGCTTACAGGTTAGGGAACCAAAAGGTCCTGCAGGAACCACTGTCTCCCCCCGCCCCCACTTTTGTTCTCTCACATTTTAATGCCTTTCCTTGTATTTTCCTTTTGTTTTTCAAATGGATAGTTAGCATGGGAGGTGGGCGATCCAATCAAAATTATCTCCTTTCTACCCCCAACCTAAATCCGGGAGGGGCCCATAGATAAAGGAGTGATTTAGTCTGTCTCTCTAATTTTCCTTCCCTTCAAGGCAACTTTTATCAGGGTTTTGGGGCAGGGCCAGCCAGCCCTTCCACCCCACCCCCCCACCAGGGTGGGATCAGCTCCAATTGTCTATCTGCTGGCCCCCTCCTCTCTGTTTGCTAAAGCTTTGTTTCCTTGTGTTTACTGAGTCTCCCATTCCTGGCAGGGAAGTGGGAGGGCTGGAAAAACAAAAAACCAAACCTGCCCACCTTATTTATTTATTTATTTATTTTTGTATACTTCGGAAGAATGGGTCTTTTTAAAGTCCCTTATATTTCCCCCCCCCCCTCCTTGAGGGTGGCCAGCCCAATCCCTGTTTAATTACAAGTCAGCCCCGCCATTTCTCCCTGTTAGATCTAGCATTTCTAAATTCACGGTATTAATTCATTAGGCCTGGAATGACACAGAAAGCAAAAACAAATAAATATAAGTATTTTTTGACTGAAGAAACACCCCCCCACACACACACACAAGACATTTCTGCAGCTAAGTGATAAACCTTGCTAAGAGAGTTTTGTCCCATTCTACGATGGTTCTTGCCCCCCGTTGTTAAGTGAATCCCCGTGGTGGATCCGTTAGTTGTTAAGCGAATCTGGCTTCTCCCTTCATTTGCTTGTCCGAAGGACGCAAAAGCATGATCTCGGAGACCCAGCGACGGTCGTAAGTACGAGTTCTGAATTTCGATCAGGTTGACCCAAGGTGGGTTAAGTTAAGTTAAGTTAAGTTTACTTTACTTCATTGTCCTTGCACATGGTACCACAAAATTAAATGCTGTCTTCAGTTTAACATTACAACTATAAAAATAAAAACACAAACACACCGTTACTTTCAAGAGTTTCTAAGATTTCTGGGGAGTTTTCTAGAGTTGCTACAAAGGTTACTGTGGTTGTTAAGTTAGCCACGCCGTTGTTAAATGAATCAGACGTCTATGTTGCTTGTCCGATGACAGACAGACAGACACCGCGATTGTCACAAACACGAGTCTGAAGTATTTGATCATGCTGAACCTGGGGATGCCGCAATAGTCCTAAATAATGTGTGTGTGAGTGTGGGAGAAACAACGGGTCGTAAGTCCCTTTTTATGGTGACCTTTGAACGGTCCCTAAACGAGCTGTTAAAACTCGAGAATTACCTGTACGGAGATTCCCCTAAATATCCACCTTTTTTTGCTGGCCAGAGAGGTTAGGGTGTGTCCCCTGGTTTTTTTTGGGAGGGGGAAAACAGGAGCCGACTCAGAAGTCGTGGGTGTCAAAACTGCCATCTCCTCCTCCCCGCCCCCTTCTCCTCGTCCTCCCCCCCCCCTTCCCTCCGCCCGACCTTCCCAAACCGGTTGAGCAGGCAGGTAAAGGCGAAGTCAAGACACCGTTATTTCCAAACGCATGCGCCATCCGCACCACGCCTCCCGACGGCAGATCAAATGAAGGAGCTGCGGCAGAGAGGGACTCTTCCAAAAGAAATCTTCCAAAAGAAATCTTGAAAAGATTCCGTAAATCGGGATTGTTCTCCGCTTTCATTGATCCGGAGTAAAGCGCTTCGATCCGGAGTAAAGCGCGAGCGTTAAGGCGAGGAAAGCGAAGCGAAGAGGAGGGAAATATATATATATATATATATATATATATATCGGCGCCTCGCTCGTTGCTCACCTGGTGGCCTCCCTTGCTTTCTTTTCTTTTCTTCTTTTCTTTCTTTCTTTCTTTCTTTCTTTCTTTCTTTCTTTCTTTCTTTCTTTCTTTCTTTTCCCTCTTTCTTCCCTTCTTTCCTTTCCTCTGAACCTTGATCCGGGTTTGAGCTTCGCGCGCCAAGGGGGGAAAGTTTTTTGGAACGTTCGCTCAAGACGAACGTTCCAAGGATCGAACGTTCGCGGCGCCAAGGTTCGTTCCGGCGAGGCTCAACGTTCCATCGGAACACAGAACGTCCCCGAGCCCTTAATGGACGGATTCGGAAGTCGCCGGTGGCTTTGGATTGATTGATTGATTGGGGATTGGTATTGGCCTTCTTTCCTTCCTTCCTTCCTCTTCCTTCCTTCTTCTCCTTCCATCTCTCCTCTTTCTCTTTCTCTTCTTCTCTCTTTCGTTTTCTCCTCCTCCTCCTCCTCTCTTCCTCCTCCTCCCCCTCTCCGCCCTGGCGAGGGAAGCCAACTTGGGAAGTTCAACGGCGGCCAGACTAGCTGACCTCTCGAGCTCCCAAAATGCCCCGAGCTTTCCTGGTGAAAAAAACGTGCGTTTCGGGCCGGAGGAACTGGAGCGAGCTCCCCGACGAAGAACGAGGAGAGGTCTACGTGCCAGGTGAGTCGGGCGGGAGGGCGGGAGGGGGAGCAACGGGTCGGGCTTTTGGAACCATTGTTGTTGTTGCGGCTGCCGCCGTTGTTATCCTCAACAATAACAACAACGACAGTCCGGGTTTTGCTACTTTGAAGTTAAATCTGAGTTGGGAAAACTTATTGAAGAGTTGAGCGGATGTCCCGTAAGTGCAGGGGTCTGCAAAGTTGGCTCTTTGAAGACTGGTGGACTTCAACTTCCAGAATTCCCCAGCCAGCCTAGCTGGCTGGGGAATTCTGGGAGTTGAAGTCCACCAGTCTTCAAAGAGCCAACTTTGCAGACCCCTGCCATAGTGGATTGGGCCCCATGGGGGGAGGAGGGGAAGAGGCCCAGGGGGTTAATAGGGGCTCCTTTTTTCGGGCTTGGGTCGTTTCCCTCCACCGCCCCAGGCTGGGAACCGCGATCCTATACGCTCCACCTTATTTTTCCAGACGGGGAGGGGGGGAAGGAAAGGAGGAGGGCTAGGAAAGGTCCGTTATCAGGCATCACTTCGAAAAAAGTGGAATTTGAGCTATTCTTCCTCCCCCCCCCCCCCCGTCGGGGTTTTTTTTCTGCGGGATGGGGGGGGGGAGAGTGGGTGGGAAAGGGGATGGGGAGGGGGGAAAGGTTGAAAAGCTGCTAATCACACCTGCCCAGCGATCCCATTGTGTCTCCCCTCCTCCCGCCCCCCGGCCTGGGAAGCGCAGTTAAGCGCAGCCTACTCCGCCTTCTGGAATGTTTGAACGCGCCGGCAATTTAGTGGTTGGTTGAGTTGGGGAGGCCGGGGGCGCAAATGGGAAGAGAAGAAAGAAAGAAAGAAAGAAAGAAAGAAAGAAAGAAAGAAAGAAAGAAAGAAAGAAAGAAAGAAAGAAAGAAAGAAAGAAAGAAAGAAAGAAAAAGGAAGGAAAGGAGGGAGAAAAAAGGAAGGAGAAGAGGAGGAGGGAGAAGGAAGGAGAATTGGAGAACAATGGGAAGGAAGGAAGGAGAATTGGAGAACAATGGGAAGGAAGGAAGGAGAATTGGAGGGGAAGGGGAAGGAAGTAAAAAGGAAGGAGGGGGGAAGGAGGGAGAGGAGGGAAGGGAGGAAAGGAGGACCGTAAGGGGAATGAGAGAGAGGAGGAGGGAGGAAGGAGAATTGGAGAGCAAGGGGAAGGAAGGAAGGAAGGAAGGAAGGAGAGAGAAGAGGAAGGAGAAGGAAGGAAGGAGGAATGGGGTGGGGGCTCTGGAAAAAGAGTGGAGGGCACGTGGTTTTCTTCTTCTTTTTCCTTTCTTTTCCAAGCGCAAGATATTGTTTTAAAGTTTGCTCCATGTAACGTTTTTTTTCCTTCTTAATAATAAATGGCAGCGGCGTAGAATAAAAGGAATATTTGGTTAACTTGGGGTTGAAAGGAGGGGTCCCTGGTGCTCCCTGAGCTGGGTGGTTTCCTTGCAGACGTTTCATGACCCAACTAGGGAACATTATCAGTGCTAGAAGGGAATGGGGATGGTGGAGACGAGGTGGAGGAGGAGGGATGAAGGAGGAAGAAGGGAAGAGAAAAGGAGGAGGACGACTGTGGGGTCCTTGATGCTCTCTGAGCTGGGCTGTTTCTCTTGCAGACGTTTCATGACCCAACTAGGGAACATCATCAGTGCTAGAAGGGGTTTTGCTGTCAGTTTATCACTGATGATGTTCTCTAGTTGGGTCATGTAACGTCTGCAAGAGAAACAACACAGCTCAGAGGGCGCCGAGGACCCCCTCACAGAACAATAACAGTTGCAAGGGGCCTTGGAGGCCTTCTAGTCCACCCCTGCTCAACCGGGAGACCCTATATCATCCCAGACAAATGGCTTAGCCAGTCTCTTCTTTAAAAAACCTCCAACCCCTGGGAAAACATTCTAGAACGTTCTTTAGAGGAAGCGTCTAGAAGAACCACAAAATGAAAAACAATTAACCGGGTTCCGTAAATGTTGAACGAGGAGAATCGGGCAGGAGAATCCTGCGGATGACGTTACCTAGTATGGTGACGAGAGGTTCAGAAACGGAATCGAAACCACGCTCGCAGAGCAAATCTAAAACCTGAATGTTTTTTCTATTTCCCCCCCACAATTAACCAGGATTCAGCTGTAAATATTCACATCACCGGCAGATTGGATCCCTGGTTTTTAAATCAGGGGAGGGGAGGGAGGGGTTGCGATGGCTTGGTGGTTGGATATCCAGCCCCCTCGCTTAGCCCAGAGGAGAGCCGGTGGTGTGAAACCGTTCCTTCTCTGCGGAACGCAGCCTCGCGATGGGCGTGTGGGCTGGGGCCAGGTTTAACTGGTTTACCTTATGAATTGTGGCTGGCTGGATTTGCTGACCAAGTTGAGGCATAGCTTGTTTACCCATCCCGTCTCCTGGGCTGGCCCTCTTTGTGGAGGTGTCAACCAGCCAGAGGCGATCCGGGGTCCCTTCCGTTCCCAGAATGCTCAGCAGCTTTCCCCCCACCCATCCCCCGGGATTTGGGGCAAATGGCCTAGCTAGCTGGGGGATTCTGGGAGCTGAAATCTAAACCCCATGGGATCGGTTCAAGGAAGAGGTGCATAGAAGTTTTCAACAGGAGACGGTGAGTTCTAGTCCCGTTTTAGCCATGAAAGACAGCTGGGTGACTTTGGGCCAATCACAAGGCGACTATGAGTTTTAGTTCCATTTAGCCATGAAAGACAGCTGGGTGACTTTGGGCCAATCACCAGGCGACTGTGTTCCAGTTCCATTAAGCCATGAAAGCCAGCCGGGTGACTTTGGGCCAATCACCAGGAGACTGGGAGTTCTAGTTCCATTTAGCCATGAAAGACAGCTGGGTGACTTTGGGCCAGGTGACAGTGAGTTCTAGTTCTCCTTTCGGTATTAAAGCCGGCTGGGTGACTTTGGGCCAATCACCAGGCGACTGTGAGTTTTAGTTCCATTTAGCCATGAAAGAAAGCTGGGTGACTTTGGGCCAATCACCAGGCGACTGTGTTCCAGTTCCATTAAGCCATGAAAGCCAGCCGGGTGACTTTGGGCCAATCACCAGGAGACTGGGAGTTCTAATTCCATTTAGCCATGAAAGACAGCTGGGTGACTTTGGGCCAATCACCAGGAGACTTGGAGTTCTAGTTCCATTTAGGCATGAAAGACAGCTGGGTGACTTTAGGCCAATCACCAGGCGACTGTGAGTTTTAGTTCCATTTAGCCATGAAAGCCAGCCGGGTGGCTTTGGGCCAATCACCAGGCGACTGTGTTCTAGTTCCATTAAGCCATGAAAGCCAGCCGGGTGACTTTGGGCCAATCACCAGGAGACTGGGAGTTCTAGTTCCATTTAGCCATGAAAGCTAACTGGGTGACTTTGGGCCAATCACCAGGCGACTGTGAGTTTTAGTTCCATTTAGCCATGAAAGACAGCCGGGTGACTTTGGGCCAATCACCAGGCGACTGGGAGTTCTAGTTCCATTTAGCCATGAAAGACAGCTGGGTGACTTTGGGCCAATCACCAGGCGACTGTGTTCTAGTTCCATTAAGCCATGAAAGCCAGCCGGGTGACTTTGGGCCAATCACCAGGAGACTGGGAGTTCTAGTTCCATTTAGCCATGAAAGCTAACTGGGTGACTTTGGGCCAATCACCAGGCGACTGTGAGTTTTAGTTCCATTTAGCCATGAAAGACAGCCGGGTGACTTTGGGCCAATCACCAGGCGACTGGGAGTTCTAGTTCCATTTAGCCATGAAAGACAGCTGGGTGACTTTGGGCCAATCACCAGGCGACTGTGTTCCAGTTCCATTAAGCCATGAAAGCCAGCCGGGTGACTTTGGGCCAATCACCAGGAGACTGGGAGTTCTAATTCCATTTAGCCATGAAAGACAGCTGGGTGACTTTGGGCCAATCACCAGGCGACTGTGTTCCAGTTCCATTAAGCCATGAAAGCCAGCCGGGTGACTTTGGGCCAATCACCAGGAGACTGGGAGTTCTAATTCCATTTAGCCATGAAAGACAGCTGGGTGACTTTGGGCCAGGTGACAGTGAGTTCTAGTTCTCCTTTCGGTATTAAAGCCGGCTGGGTGACTTTGGGCCAATCACCAGGCGACTGTGAGTTTTAGTTCCATTTAGCCATGAAAGAAAGCTGGGTGACTTTGGGCCAATCACCAGGCGACTGTGTTCCAGTTCCATTAAGCCATGAAAGCCAGCCGGGTGACTTTGGGCCAATCACCAGGAGACTGGGAGTTCTAATTCCATTTAGCCATGAAAGACAGCTGGGTGACTTTGGGCCAATCACCAGGAGACTTGGAGTTCTAGTTCCATTTAGGCATGAAAGACAGCTGGGTGACTTTAGGCCAATCACCAGGCGACTGTGAGTTTTAGTTCCATTTAGCCATGAAAGCCAGCCGGGTGGCTTTGGGCCAATCACCAGGCGACTGTGTTCTAGTTCCATTAAGCCATGAAAGCCAGCCGGGTGACTTTGGGCCAATCACCAGGAGACTGGGAGTTCTAGTTCCATTTAGCCATGAAAGCTAACTGGGTGACTTTGGGCCAATCACCAGGCGACTGTGAGTTTTAGTTCCATTTAGCCATGAAAGACAGCCGGGTGACTTTGGGCCAATCACCAGGCGACTGGGAGTTCTAGTTCCATTTAGCCATGAAAGACAGCTGGGTGACTTTGGGCCAATCACCAGGCGACTGTGTTCTAGTTCCATTAAGCCATGAAAGCCAGCCGGGTGACTTTGGGCCAATCACCAGGAGACTGGGAGTTCTAGTTCCATTTAGCCATGAAAGCTAACTGGGTGACTTTGGGCCAATCACCAGGCGACTGTGAGTTTTAGTTCCATTTAGCCATGAAAGACAGCCGGGTGACTTTGGGCCAATCACCAGGCGACTGGGAGTTCTAGTTCCATTTAGCCATGAAAGACAGCTGGGTGACTTTGGGCCAATCACCAGGCGACTGTGTTCCAGTTCCATTAAGCCATGAAAGCCAGCCGGGTGACTTTGGGCCAATCACCAGGAGACTGGGAGTTCTAATTCCATTTAGCCATGAAAGACAGCTGGGTGACTTTGGGCCAATCACCAGGCGACTGTGTTCCAGTTCCATTAAGCCATGAAAGCCAGCCGGGTGACTTTGGGCCAATCACCAGGAGACTGGGAGTTCTAATTCCATTTAGCCATGAAAGACAGCTGGGTGACTTTGGGCCAGGTGACAGTGAGTTCTAGTTCTCCTTTCGGTATTAAAGTCGGCTGGGTGACTTTGGGCCAATCACCAGGCGACTGTGAGTTCTAGTCCCGTTTTAGCCATGAAAGACAGCTGGGTGACTTTGGGCCAGGTGACAGTGAGTTCTAGTTCTCCTTTCGGTATTAAAGCCGGCTGGGTGACTTTAGGCCAATCACCAGGCGACTGTGAGTTTTAGTTCCATTTAGCCATGAAAGACAGCTGGGTGACTTTGGGCCAATCACCAGGCGACTGTGAGTTTTAGTTCCATTTAGCCATGAAAGACAGCTGGGTGACTTTGGGCCAATCACCAGGCGCCTCTTGAGTTCTAGTTCCATTTAGCCATGAAAGCCAGCCGGGTGGCTTTGGGCCAATCACCAGGCGACTGTGTTCTAGTTCCATTAAGCCATGAAAGCCAGCCGGGTGACTTTGGGCCAATCACCAGGCGACTGTGAGTTTTAGTTCCATTTAGCCATGAAAGCCAGCCGGGTGGCTTTGGGCCAATCACCAGGCGACTGTGTTCTAGTTCCATTAAGCCATGAAAGCCAGCCGGGTGACTTTGGGCCAATCACCAGGAGACTGGGAGTTCTAGTTCCATTTAGCCATGAAAGCTAACTGGGTGACTTTGGGCCAATCACCAGGCGACTGTGAGTTTTAGTTCCATTTAGCCATGAAAGACAGCCGGGTGACTTTGGGCCAATCACCAGGCGACTGGGAGTTCTAGTTCCATTTAGCCATGAAAGACAGCTGGGTGACTTTGGGCCAATCACCAGGCGACTGTGTTCCAGTTCCATTAAGCCATGAAAGCCAGCCGGGTGACTTTGGGCCAATCACCAGGAGACTGGGAGTTCTAATTCCATTTAGCCATGAAAGACAGCTGGGTGACTTTGGGCCAGGTGACAGTGAGTTCTAGTTCTCCTTTCGGTATTAAAGTCGGCTGGGTGACTTTGGGCCAATCACCAGGCGACTGTGAGTTCTAGTCCCGTTTTAGCCATGAAAGACAGCTGGGTGACTTTGGGCCAGGTGACAGTGAGTTCTAGTTCTCCTTTCGGTATTAAAGCCGGCTGGGTGACTTTAGGCCAATCACCAGGCGACTGTGAGTTTTAGTTCCATTTAGCCATGAAAGACAGCTGGGTGACTTTGGGCCAATCACCAGGCGACTGTGAGTTTTAGTTCCATTTAGCCATGAAAGACAGCTGGGTGACTTTGGGCCAATCACCAGGCGCCTCTTGAGTTCTAGTTCCATTTAGCCATGAAAGCCAGCCGGGTGGCTTTGGGCCAATCACCAGGCGACTGTGTTCTAGTTCCATTAAGCCATGAAAGCCAGCCGGGTGACTTTGGGCCAATCACCAGGCGACTGTGAGTTTTAGTTCCATTTAGCCATGAAAGCCAGCCGGGTGGCTTTGGGCCAATCACCAGGCGACTGTGTTCTAGTTCCATTAAGCCATGAAAGCCAGCCGGGTGACTTTGGGCCAATCACCAGGAGACTGGGAGTTCTAGTTCCATTTAGCCATGAAAGCTAACTGGGTGACTTTGGGCCAATCACCAGGCGACTGTGAGTTTTAGTTCCATTTAGCCATGAAAGACAGCCGGGTGACTTTGGGCCAATCACCAGGCGACTGGGAGTTCTAGTTCCATTTAGCCATGAAAGACAGCTGGGTGACTTTGGGCCAATCACCAGGCGACTGTGTTCTAGTTCCATTAAGCCATGAAAGCCAGCCGGGTGACTTTGGGCCAATCACCAGGAGACTGGGAGTTCTAGTTCCATTTAGCCATGAAAGCTAACTGGGTGACTTTGGGCCAATCACCAGGCGACTGTGAGTTTTAGTTCCATTTAGCCATGAAAGACAGCCGGGTGACTTTGGGCCAATCACCAGGCGACTGGGAGTTCTAGTTCCATTTAGCCATGAAAGACAGCTGGGTGACTTTGGGCCAATCACCAGGCGACTGTGTTCCAGTTCCATTAAGCCATGAAAGCCAGCCGGGTGACTTTGGGCCAATCACCAGGAGACTGGGAGTTCTAATTCCATTTAGCCATGAAAGACAGCTGGGTGACTTTGGGCCAATCACCAGGCGACTGTGTTCCAGTTCCATTAAGCCATGAAAGCCAGCCGGGTGACTTTGGGCCAATCACCAGGAGACTGGGAGTTCTAGTTCCATTTAGCCATGAAAGCTAACTGGGTGACTTTGGGCCAATCACCAGGCGACTGTGAGTTTTAGTTCCATTTAGCCATGAAAGACAGCCGGGTGACTTTGGGCCAATCACCAGGCGACTGGGAGTTCTAGTTCCATTTAGCCATGAAAGACAGCTGGGTGACTTTGGGCCAATCACCAGGCGACTGTGTTCCAGTTCCATTAAGCCATGAAAGCCAGCCGGGTGACTTTGGGCCAATCACCAGGAGACTGGGAGTTCTAATTCCATTTAGCCATGAAAGACAGCTGGGTGACTTTGGGCCAGGTGACAGTGAGTTCTAGTTCTCCTTTCGGTATTAAAGTCGGCTGGGTGACTTTGGGCCAATCACCAGGCGACTGTGAGTTCTAGTCCCGTTTTAGCCATGAAAGACAGCTGGGTGACTTTGGGCCAGGTGACAGTGAGTTCTAGTTCTCCTTTCGGTATTAAAGCCGGCTGGGTGACTTTAGGCCAATCACCAGGCGACTGTGAGTTTTAGTTCCATTTAGCCATGAAAGACAGCTGGGTGACTTTGGGCCAATCACCAGGCGACTGTGAGTTTTAGTTCCATTTAGCCATGAAAGACAGCTGGGTGACTTTGGGCCAATCACCAGGCGCCTCTTGAGTTCTAGTTCCATTTAGCCATGAAAGCCAGCCGGGTGGCTTTGGGCCAATCACCAGGCGACTGTGTTCTAGTTCCATTAAGCCATGAAAGCCAGCCGGGTGACTTTGGGCCAATCACCAGGCGACTGTGAGTTTTAGTTCCATTTAGCCATGAAAGACAGCTGGGTGACTTTGGGCCAATCACCAGGCGCCTCTTGAGTTCTAGTTCCATTTAGCCATGAAAGCTAACTGAGTGACTTGGAGCCAATCACCAGGAGACAGGGAGTTCGAGTCCTCCCTTGGGCATGAAAGCCAACTGGGTGACTTTGGGCCAATCACCAGGAGACAGTGAGTTCTAGTCCCATTTAGCCATGAAGTCAACTGGGTGAATTTGGGCCAGTCTCACTCACTCAGTCCAGCCCACCTTGCAAAGTGGTTGTTGTGGGGAAAATAGGAGGAGGAATGTGGGATGGGTTACGTTCGCCCCTTTGGAGGTATTTCTAAAAAATAAAGGTACCAATAAAAAAGTAACATTTAAAAAAAAAAAATCCACCTGGAACCTGGCAAGTTTCTCCCCAAATCCTCATTGTTTGCTTCTGATTGAGGACAATCCAATCGTTAGGGGGAAGTGGGGTTAGGGGGAAAGATGGGGGTCCGGGGGGACGACGGGACACCTATAAGTGATTTTTAGGAGAGGCCGCTAAGGTTTGGCGTAGAACATTTTTTGCATTACTTGGCAAGCTGCTACGGCCTCCACTTTAGGACTCTGTAATTAGCATCTAATTAATCACGCTGGCAGCCTGATCCCAGGTTCGTGAGTGGAGAGGTGCATTCCAGAAAGGCTTCCCGCCATCTTGCTTTCTGGAGCGGTCCAGAATGCTCCAGAAAGGGAAAATGAGACGGCCTGATGGACCTCTTAGCTCAGGGGTCTCCAACCTTTGCAACTTTAAGTCTGAAGGACTTCAGCTCCCAGACTTCTCCAGCCAGCTTAAAGTTGCAAAGGTTGGAGACCCCCGTCTTAGCTGACCCACTGCAGAACCTCTTTTGGGAAGGGCGATGAAAACGATGGGCAGTTTTAGATTTAAGTTTTGCCCTGAAGTTTTGTGTTCTTCCCCTTTCTTGGCTGCTGATGTTGTTAGTTGGGAAGTCGTGTCCGGCCCATCGCAACCCCATGGACCATGTTCCTCCAGGCCTTCCTGTCCTCTCCCTTTTATTTCTTAAAAAGTTTCAATCAGCTGTCAATAATAACGAATCGTATAATCATGTTTACATTAAATCTGAAAAAATTGACCATGTGCAAGGTTTGCTTGCATGCCTCAACTATGAATTTGTTGTTGAAGTCGTGTCTGGCCCATTGCAACCCCATGGACCACGTTCCTCCAGGCCTTCCTGTCCTCTCCCATCCTCTGGAGTCCATTGAAGCTCAGGCCGGCTGCTTCGGGGACTCCATCCAGCCCCCTCCTTCTCTGCCGTCCCCTTCTTCTTCTCTTGCCCTCCATCGTTCCCAGCATGAGGCTCTTCTCCAGGGAGTCCTTCTTCCTTCTCCTTAGGTGGCCAAAGTCTCTGAGTTTCCTCTCCAGGATCTGGCCTTCTAAAAAGCAGCCAGGGTGGATCTCCTCCAGGACTGACCGCTTGGATGGCCTTGAAAAAAGGGGATTCATGACCGTTTTTCACGCTTAACGACCGTCGCAGCATCCTCCTGGTTGCGTGGTTGAAATTCAGACGCCTGGCAACTGGCATTTACAGGGAGTCCTCAACTTACGACCACAACCGAGCCCCAAATGTACGATACTAAGCTAAGCAAGGCATTTGTTCAGCGGGTTTTGCCCTGTTTTACGACCGACCTTACCGCAATTGCTAAGTGAATCACTGCAAGGGGTTAAGTTAGTCAGGCGGGGCGCTAGGCGAATCTGGCTTCCCTCGTTGACTTGGCTTAGCAGAAGGTCGCAAAAGGGAATTGCGTGACACCGGGTCACTGCAGCCGTCATAAATACCAGTCAGTGGCCAAGCGTCTGAATTTTGATCACGGGGAATGCCGCAACGGTCGTATGTGTGAAAAACGGTCATAAGTCACTTTTTTTCAGTGCCGTTGTGACTTCGGTCACTAAACGGTTCGTGTTTATGACGGTCACAGTGCCCCGCAACTTTCTGTCAGGTGAAGTCAATGGGGATGAACCGATTAACAGCATTGGAAGGGACCTTGTAGGTCATCTAGTCTGACCCCCTGCCCAAGCAGGCTCACTCAACAACCATGTAATTAGCTTAACAAGGGCAGGGATTCGCTTAACAACTATGGCAAGAAAGGCCGTAAAAATGGGGCAAAACTCACTTAACAACTCTTTTGCTTAGCTAGGGGAATTTTACGTGCCGATTGTGGTTTTAAGTCAGAGATTCCCCAGCTGTGATTATGATCTGCACGACCAGCGAAACGGTTCTCCTGAGAACGTGCAGAGCGATGCGTTCACAGAGATTAATTCTTTTTGTTGTTGTTGAACCGTTTCTAGTGTTAAATCATCCCAAATAATGCTGGTAATTCCTTTCAGTTCTTTAGCTTTGGAATGCGGTGCAATTTATATTTGATTTATTATTATTTTTTTAATTTTTGGCACAAAACATCGCCGATTCCTTTTAATTAAAAAAAAGCGAACTTAAAAGGCAAATAAATGTGCTGACAAATTTGACAGCCTCTGCCATTTCACTTCGGGCTGCTCTGTCTAAATGAAAAGCGAAATGTGGAATTAAATTTTGGGGCGAAGGATGCCGTTGGATTGCGGGAACGGAGTTTTCGTTGCTGGGTTTGGGAAACCAGCAGAAACTACTACTAGTATTACATGCTAGCTGTATCCTACTATTAGGATGATAGCTGGAAACATGGATATGAATTTTAAACTAGGTGAAATGATGTTTTGAACCCGATACACACTTTGTCCCAAAAAAGATATACTGTTTGTGTTTGTGAGAGAGAGAGAGAGAGAGACAGACAGACAGACAGACAGAGAATAAGAAAATGAGAGAGAGAGAGAATGAGAGGAGAATCGGAGCGGAAGAACCAAGAGAGAGAATAAAGGAAGAAAGAGAAAGAATAAGAAAAGAGAGAATAATGGGAGGAGGGGAAGAATGAGAGAGAAAGAACCGAGAGAGAGAGAGAGTGAAAGAGAAAGAATGAAGAAAAAGAGACAAAGAGAATGAGAAAGAACCAAGAAAGAGAATGAAAGAGAAAGAATGAGGGGGAACGACAGAATGAGAAAAAGGGAGGGGGGAGAGAGAGAATGAGAGAAAGAACTAAGAGAGAACAAAGAAAGAAAGAGAAAGAATAGGAAAAGAGATAATTTAGAAGGGGGAGGCAAGAATGAGAGAGAAAGAACCGAGAGAAAGAGAAAGCGTGAAAGAGAAAGAATGAAGAAAAAGAGACAAAGAGAATGAGGAAAAGGAAGGGAGAGAGAGAGAGAGAATAATAATAATGGAATTGCTATGTAAAATATACATTTAAAAGGAGGTTGTATGTAAAATTATTAATATGAAAGATGACGACTGGGAAGGAAAAAAAGCTGTAAAATTAAATAATTGAGGAAGAGAAATGTTATAAAAGGAGATATGTTAAGTTGCAACGCTAAAATAAGAATAGATGTATATAATGAATTTGGTGGTAAGCTAGAACTAGGTTGTACTTGGGCGACATACTGATTAATGATGAAATGTTTGTTTTAAAAGGAAAACAATAAAACACTTTTACACAAAAAAGAAGAAAGAAAATACTACTTACTAGAAGTACATAATATACTCCTTATACAAGAACCATATGGGACCATATAAGATTTACAACACTTTGCGTTTAAAGTGACAAACGCCGTCGAGAAAAAGGGACTTACGACCATTTTTCACACTTATGACCGTTGCAGTGTCGCCGTGGTCACAATTCAGACGTTTGGCGACTGGCTCATATTTATGACAGTCGCAGTGCCCCACGGGGGTCACATGATCCCCTTTTGCGACCTTGTGGCAATCGAAGTCCATGGGGAGGCCCGATTCGCTTAACGACCGTGAGACTGACTTAAGCACTGCAGTGATTCGCTTAACAAATGCAGCAAGGAAAGTTGTAAAATGTGGGAGAGTGTCACTTAAGACATGCCTCACTCAGCCACCTAAATTTTGGGCTCCGTTGCGTTTGCAAGCCGAGGACTTACTCGTACTTACGACGGTTGTCGTCTCCTGGTATCACACGATTCCCATTTTGTGACTTTCTGAGAATTCAATGAAGAGGCCAGATTCACTTAACAACCGTGGGGCTAACTTAACAACTGCAACGATTCACTTAATAATTGTGGTAAGAAAGGTCGTAAAACGGGGCAAAACTCACTTAACAACTTAGGATTCCATTGGGATCTCTCGGTCACAAAAGGGGATCATGTGACTGCCTCCACCCTGTCCCGAGACACTGCAACCGTCATAAATATGGGTCAGCTGCTGAACTTCTGAATTTTGACTATGTAGCCATGTAGCTACGTAGTCTGGCCATTAAGGGTGGAAACTGACCCCTTGGTCACCTTTTTCAGTGCCGTTGTAACTTTGAACGGTCATTAAATGGTTCATATTTATGATGAGTGCAGCATCCTGGGGTTACGCAATCCCCTTTTGCAACCTTCTGACAAGCGACGTTGATGGGGAAGCCAGATCCACTTAACAACGGTGAACTAGCTTAAGAACTGCAGTGATTCACTTAACAACCGCGTAACTAGCTTAAGAACTGCAGGGATTCACTTAACAACCACATAACTAGCTCAAGAACTGCAGGGATTCACTTAACAACCGCGTAACTAGCTCAAGAACTGCAGGGATTCACTTAACAACCACATAACTAGCTCAAGAACTGCAGGGATTCACTTAACAACTTTGTAACAAGCTTAGGCTCTGTAGTGATTCACTTAACAACTGTGTAACTAGCTTAACTGCAGTGATTCACTTAACAACTGCGGCAAGGAAGGCTGTAAAACGGGACAAAACGCACTTCACAAACGCTTCGAAATGGACTTTCGGCGCGCCGACGGTGGCCCTAAATCGGTGATCCCCCGCAGAAGTCCCAGATGTGATTAAGATTGTTAAGATTAAAAACGACCCCGTTGTAAGTCGAGGACTTCCTTCTGCTGGGCTGTCTGTCTTTCTTGCTCGCTGGCTTGCTTCCCCCCCCCCCCCCCCCGGTCGTGCAACGGAAAGAATGGGGCCGCCTTTGTAATGTTCTTTGCCTGCATTTTAAGGGCAGTTGCAACACGCAGCCTGCTCCTTACTCCACCTTTCTGGAGGCAGGTGATGGGCCCTTAAAATGTGGCGCCAGCCCCGGAAACGGTTAATTAAGTCGCTGGGTTGGGCCGCGCTTTCCAATAACATCCCGGTCAACCGGTTCCAGGCTGTTTACAGCGTTAGCAGCTGCCGTTGGGTCCCGATAGAGGGACGCCAAAGGAAGGGATAGGGTTTTTATTTTATTTTTTGGGGGGGGGGAGGAGGAAAGGGGAGCGGGAACCTCGTGTTTGGTTTCCCAAGGCTTGGGAAAAGTCATGAGGACTAGCGCCCTGGCCAGCCTTGCGAAACTGGCCTTTTGGCTTGTTTTTGAGCTCGGCCTCATTTCATCTCCCAACCTGGGGCTGGTTTTTCCAGGTATACCTGGAGGGGAGCCAGCTCCGAGAGGCGTCTGTGGGGTGGGGTGGGGGATAAACCCCGAATGCGGCTTTTGATAAGCGTTCCTAGAGACTCTGGGTTTTTTCCCCCCAGTGGGGAAAATTAGTTTAGTTTAGATTTAGATTTAGATTTAGATTTAGATTTAGATTTAGATTTAGATTTAGTTTAGCTTAGTTTACTCTACTCTACTCTTCTCTACTCTACTCACCTCACCTCGTGCAATGAAATTAAATGCCATCTTCAGTGTACATTATAACTATCAAAATAAATACACAAACACACATCCTTCACATGCTATATATAATTGAAACTGAAAGCTTCTGATAGTGCATTCATATTGCACTGTGCCGTAGAATTTAATATACAGTAGTTACCGTCTGGGATAGAAGCTGTTTTTCAGCCTGTTTGTCCTTGTTTTTATTGTCCTGTACCGGCTGCCAGATGATAATAGTTTAAAAAAAAAAAAAAAGGATGCCCAGGATGAGATGGATCTTTAAAGGATGTTTTGAACTTTCTTAAGGCAGTGGGAGCTGTAAAGAGAAGAGAGGGCAACCCATGACCCTCTGGAATATGATGTCGACCCTCTGGAAGGCTGTCCTATCTGCCACTGTGCAATTGGCAAATCAGACACGGGGCAGTTAAGTTAAAACACTCTCTATGGTGCAGCGGTAGAAGGTCACCAGCAGTTTTCCATTCAGTTGCTGTTTCCTGAGAAGTCTCGGGTAGTATAATGTCTGCTGGGCCCTTTTGACCAGGGCTGCAATGTGAGTGGCCCAGATCAGCTCCTCTTTTTGTGATAACAGCCAGAAACTTAAAACTGGCCACTTGCTCCACTGGGTCTCCCTTGCTAAGCCAGGGCTGGATATCTGATCAATTCCTTCCACATCGTCCACTGTAAGCTCCTTGGTCTTGTTGGTGTGGAGGACCAAGTTATGGTCTCCACACTACGAAAGCCACCGTCCCACCTCATCCCGATAGGCAGAGTTGGAAGGGACCTTGCAGGTCATCTAGTCCAACCCCCTGCCCAAGCAGGAGACCCTACATGTGCCTCTACCTAGGATCGAACTCACAACCCACCACTGTTGTATCATCTGCAAAGTTAGTAATAGTATTTCTAGTGGGAGTGAGAATACAGTCGTGCACATTAAGAGCAGACAAGCTGAAATGGTATAAGGTTCCTGCCCACGCAGGGGGTTGGACTAGAAGACCTACAAGGTCCCTTCCAACTCCGCTATTGTATTATTGTATTAAGCCACAAATCTTAGTTTTGATTTTCCTGCATCAGGCAAAGAGGGTTATAGGTAGTTCTCCAGTTCCGGCCACTTGTTTAGTGATGGTTCAAAGTTATGCCAGCCCGTTAAACATGTACAAGGGTAATCCTCGGCTTACGACCATAAGGGAGGTCTACGTTTCCACTGTTATGTCGTTACAGCGAATTTCGTCCCATTTTACTGCCTTTCTCGCCGCCGTTGTTAAGTGAATCCCTGCCGGGTGTGAAGTTAGTCACATGGTCGTTAAGTGAATCTGGCGTACCCCATTGACCTGAAGGCCGCAAAAGGGGATCGTGTGATTCCCCCGACTCGTTGTAAATACGAGTCGATTGGCCAACGTCCGAATTTTGATTACCCAACCATGGGAATGCCGCAACGGTCATTAGTGGGAAGTCACTTTTTTCAGTGTCGTGGGAGTTTCGAACGGTCGTAAGTCAAGGACAACTTGTAGTCTATATGACCTCTAGCAACCCTATCTCCCCCCCGCTTTTTTAAAAATCCTTTTTCTCTTCTATAGTTTCCCTAGGTGGCTATGCGCTGTGGAAAGACCCCGAGCCGTCGGTGGCCGAGCCGCCATCTTTCCAGATGCCGCTGGACATGACCATTCGCAACTCCGTCTACACGGCGGCTCAGCCCCACGTATCCAGTGGGGCACGGCAGGAAACCGAGTCCGACTTCACGCACTCCAAAATCAAGGTAGGGCCGACCGGCTGCTTTGCACACACACACACACACACCCAGTTTATTACAGATAATAAACAAGAGTTGGTAAAGGACCCTGGAGGTCATCTAGTCCAACCCACACCTCCGCCCAAGCAGGAGACCCTACATCGCTTCCGACGGTTTCGAAAGTGAAGTTGTAAGCCTAAAAAGAAAACAAATAACAATAATGAAAGGTGTGTGGTTGTCTGGAGGCCGCTCCTAGGCTGGGCTTGATTAAATCAGAGGCGGCTTACAGATAAAGGGAAGGAAGTTAGTCATATGAGAAAAAATGGCTTCGGGGACCTCAGATGCCCCGGCGATGGTTGCAGGCGCGCTCACAAAATGGTAGGCGCGCGCCAAAGATTGCTAGTTTCCTCGGCGCCCTCATTTATTGGCTAAGAAATGCCTCAGATGGGAAAAGGAGGGACAGATTTTTAACCCAGAAGGCTTTATTTTCCTGCTTGGAGGAACTGTTACATCCTTTTTTCCTTCCTTTTATTTGTAACTAGCCGATAACCCGGCATCGCCCGGGAGAAATCCCCCTTACCAGAGGGAGCCCCCTCCTTTTTTAAAGAACCAATCCCCCTTACCAGAGGGAGCCCCCTTGGGGAATACTGTGAAGCCGTGACCATGGCAACTCCACTTGGCTGTATAGTAGAAGCCATTTTAAGGCACAACAGGCTGTATCTTAACAGAACCTGAATCCAGAATGCACACTATCACTGTCAAAAGTACTTTGATTATAGAAATAATTCATCCCTTTTCAATTCAGCAGCCCAGGCATTCCAGAGTTATGCTGGAATGCACACACAGACATACATGTCCCGACACACACACCCGGAAGGGTGTAAGGGGTGTCTTACCCCCACAGTATTTTTTCCCCAGGGAGTAAGTCATCTGTGTACCAAGTTTGGATGAAATTGCTTGAGGCGTTGCAGAGTTATGCTGGAACACACATACATACACACATAGATTGTGTATACACACACACACAAACACACACACACATACTGTATATATATGCTTACAGGGAGTCTTACAAACCATTGATGCAAAGTTAGAATGACAGAGAAAAACACTGGCTTAGGACCAGTCCTCACACTTATGGCTGGTCACAAAAGGGGGGACACTGCAACCATCCTAAATACGAGTCACCAAGCATCCAAATTTTGATCGTGTGACCGCGGGTCACTGTTGCAATGGTTGTAAGAGTGAAAAATGGTCTTTTTTCCCCAGTGCCATTAGAACTTTGAAAGGTCGCTAACTGAACCGTTGCAAGTTGAGGACTTATTTAGACGTTGGATGGGATATTTCTAACGAGAGTTCGGATGACCATCACTTCAAAATGAGGGTTGGGAGGTGTCTCCTGTTTGGAAATCCCACCCATTAAAAATGCCATGGGGGTGGGGGGGAGAGTTGGAAGTGCCAAACTCGATGGGGCAGTGCCCAAATCTTTCTGACTACCGGCAGTCATGAGGACTAGAGTCTTAGCTTGGCTCTGACTGGCGAGGACCATATGTCGGGGAGGAGTGGCGGGTTAGGGCAGCGGCTGGTCTGAGCGGAGCGTCAAACCCAACCTGTTTCTTTGATCTTCCGCAGGGGAGCCCGGCCGACGGTCCCGTCGAGCAATTTTCCTGCCCGTTTTGCCAGAAAGGTTTCTCCTACCAACGGATGCTCAATCGTCACCTCAAGTGCCACAGCGAGATCAAACGTCACCTCTGTCCCTACTGCAACAAAGGGTTTAACGACACGTTTGACCTCAAGCGACACGTTCGGACGCACACAGGTGAGCTGGCGCGGGGTGGCAGTGGCGGGGTGGGAGTGGCGCGTCACCAGTTCCCACGTGGCTGGGATTGAGCCGAGAGCCCCGGTGCCAGGAATGGCTTTTGAGATCCGGGCGAGGATCGTCATCGTCCTTTAACAACCCCATAATCCTTTGCGAGGTGGCGTCTGGCCAACGGAATGAAGATAGCGGAGTGTTTTCCTGGCCGGATGCCTGGCCTGTTGCCGATGCGGAGTTTTATTCAGCAGAGCCCAACATTTCTGTTGTTAAGCAAGACGTTTCCTTGTGCGTCACATTCCTTGTGTGTGTCCACTTGGCCAATAAAGAATTCTATTCTATTCTCTATATTCTACCCTACCCTACCCTACTATTTTTATTCAGATGTTTTGAATAGAAACAAATGTTTTTCTATTTCAAATGTTTGTTTTTTTCCAGGCCAATTTTGGGACTATTTTCAGTCCATTTTCTGGGCCATATTCAGGCTATTTTTGACCCCATAACAGCTTGAAAATGAGCAGAAAACAGCTGGGAAACTGGCAAAAAAGGTCCATTTTGGGGCTGTTTTTTCAGGCTGTTTTTTCAGGCTGTTTTTTCAGGCTGTTTTTTCAGGCTGTTTTGGGGGCATTTTGGGGCCATTTTCAGTTCATTTTTCGGGCCATTTTGCAGGCAGTTTTTGCCGCAAAACACAACTCAAAACGACCGAAAAACAGCCAGAATATGGCCCCAAAAGGGCCATTTTTCAGGCTGTTTTCGGGTTGTTTCTTCAGGCAGTTTGGGGGGCATTTTGGGGCCATTTTCAGGCGACTTTTGGCCCCCAAAACAGCTAGGAAATGATTAAAAAAACGGCACCCTTGTATCAGCCAGCTGATCTTTGAGTTTCCAGTGCTCAGGTGGGCCCGAAAACCAGCTGGCTGGCGTGGTTGCCCATGCCTGAAACCCAAAGACCAGCTGGCTGGCATGAGAATGCACACTGGCCAGCTGGTTATCGGCTTGCAGGTGCTCTGGAGCACAGGCACGAACACTCTAGTTTGGGCACGGTGCCGAAATGGTTCGCCATGCCTGATCCAGGATGCCTGAACTCACCCTGGATCCTTCCTCTTCCTCCCCTGCAGGTGTGCGTCCTTACAAGTGTGAACTCTGCGACAAAGCTTTCACCCAGCGCTGTTCCCTGGAGTCGCACCTGAAAAAAATCCACGGGGTGCAGCAGAGTTACGCCTACAAGGAGCGGCGGGCGAAACTTTACGTCTGCGAGGAGTGCGGATCGACGGCCGACAGCCAGGAAGGCCACCTGCGGCACCTCCAAGAGGAGCACCCCGACAGCCCGCTACTCCGGAAGGCCTCGCGCAAAGCGGCTACAGGCCTTCACGGCATCATGGGCACCCCGAGTATCCTGCAGGACTCCGGCCCTTGCTCCTAAAACATCCTGATGGGGGTTTTTTGGGGGGGGAGGGATACCGATGCTCCTTTGAACTCGAGACCTGCACCTGGCCGCCACAGCCGGAAGGCCACAGACTTCGCCTGGATCGGACTTCCGGATCGGATGAACGGTGGCTTTGAGTGTTAGAAAGAGCTCAGTCGGGCTGCGTGGCAGGCCAAGGCGTGGAGGGTTGGGGGGCGGGGGATGATTCTCAAGAGGTCATCTAGTCTGACCCCTTCTGGCCCAGGCAGGAAACGTGTTATCGGATGCAACTTAGCCCCTTGCATTGGGGCTGCCTTAAAATCCTCGCTGGGGGGTAGTTACACACAACCGTGTCTCCGACGCCTGGATTTGGAATCATCCGTTAACCGTTCTTGGAATCCGCCACCTAGTTCCTCGCACCCAAGTCCGAGGACTTCGATGAATGGCGTGAAGATTTTGGGAGGTCCCCCCCTCAAGGCAAAATAACTTGGGAAGATTCGAAATGATTTAGCGGATGGATCCCGTCACTGCTGGTTGATGTGCAAAGCGGAGGCTCGGGGTTCGAGAAGCGATGGAATAGATTTCCGCCTTTGATTAAGGAGGGGGGTTGGGCTAGATGACCTCATCACTTCCCTTCCAGCGGTGATAAGTACTTTTTCTGCCTCGGGGCCCGATCGAACTAGTCTGACCTTGGAGATGCCTGGACTTGTTGGCTCTCAGGGCAGAATTTGAACTGGGGATCCGTTTTTGAAACGGGTATAATCTCGAGGTTCAATTGGGGTGCCTGGATGAGGTTGTTTAAGCTTCCATGATACACCCCGTCTTATTTCCCCCCAGAATTCAAGCATTCTGACATTCTGAAATCCGGTGAGTTGTTTTTTTTGTGAGTGTGTATGTATGATCCTTTATAAATTGTTGCGAAAAATATATATTATTTATCCAGAGTCGAGCAGCCACCGATTTTGAGTTTTAGCGGGGGGAAATGTTTTTTTTAAGATATAAAATACAGTAATGGATTGCTGATAGGGACTGCCATCATCAGCCTGGCCTCTTTGAAACGGGGCAGGGGGGAAAACATGAATTATCAAGCAAGTTAACAGCGGTTTCCAAAGACTGATTTAAGGGGTTTATCATTTTTATTTAATATGATGGATGTGTAAAGACGGGGTCTCTATCGTGGTGAGGCGAGACACCAAAGCTAACGTGTTTTTGGCATGGGATGAGAGGCATTAAGCCAAACACCAGGGGTGTGGATCTTGTTTACATTATTGGCCGTGTTTTCTCTTTTGACTTTGGAGGGAACAAGCGCGGCCTGTGAACTTTTAATGTTATTATATTATTCGTAATGTATTCTTCTTTTTCCCTTCCTTACCTGTTATGAATTAAAAATAAAGGAACTGGATGATGCTCTCTGTGAGCCAGACAAAGTTTGCACGTTGTTTTGGATGCCAAAGGCGTGTCACGAATTGGGGCCTAAAGGTATAGCAGAGCAGAGTTGGGTGGGACATCGGAGGTCTTCTAGTCCACCCCCCCTGCTCAAGCAGGAGACCCTATTGCATTTCAGTCAATTAATGAGAACAGAGCTGGACGAGACCTTGGAGGTCTTCTAGTCTAACCCCTGCTTAAGCAGGAGACTCTAGACAATTTCAGTGAGTCAATTAATGAGAATAGAGCTGGAAGGGACCTTGGAGATCTTCTAGTCTAACCCCTGCTCAAGCAGGAGACCCTAGACAATTTCAGTGAGTCAATTAATGACTATAGAGCTAGAAGGGACCTTGGAGGTCTTCTAGTCGAACCCCTGCTCAAGCAGGAGACCCTATTCCATTTCAGTCCGTCAATGAATGAGAATAGAGCTGGAAAGGACCTTGGAGGTCTTCTAGTCCACCCCCCTGCTCAAGCAGGAGATCTTAGTCCATCCTGCTCAAATTGACTTCAAGAAGATCAGGAGAAACAGCTAATTGGGGACCAGTGAGCTGTGGTAGGTGGCAAACCAGTCCTAACTTCCCTTAACACATTATAGATAGTCCTTGACTTACGACAATCATTGGGAGCAGAGTACAGGTAGCCTTCAGCTTAAAACCACAATCGAGCCCCAAATTTCTGTTGTTCGATGTGACGTTTGGTAGGTTTTGCCCCGTTTTATGACCTTCCTTGCCTCCGTTGTTAAGCGAACCATTGCAGTTGATAAGTCAGTAACCCGGTTGTTAAGTGAATCGAGCTCCCCCATTGACTTTGCTTGTCAGGAAGGTCGCAAAAGGGGATCACATGATTCCGGGTAGACTGCAACGGTCATAAATATGAGTCAGTTGCCAAGCACCCAAATTTTGACCACGCGATCACAGGAATGATGACGTGGTCAAAATTATATAGTGGCAACTGGCAGGTACTTCTGACGGTTGCAGTGTCCTGGGGCCATGGGATCAGTTTTTGTGACCTTCTGACAAGCAAAATCAATGGGGACGCCGGATTCACTTAACAACCATGTAACTCGCTTAACAACTGCCGTGATTTGTTTAACAACTGCTGCAAGAAATTTGTAAAATGAGTAGAATAAAATAGGATTCAGAACAGAGTGGAGTAGAATGGAATTAAGAAGAATAAAAAATCAGAATAAAATATAGAATAGAATAGAATTAACAATAATAGAATAGAATAAAAAATCAGAATAGAATATAGAATAGAATAGGATTCAGAATAGAATAGAATAGAATAGAGAGAATGGAATGGAGGAAAAGAAAGGAAAGGAAAATGGAATAAACAACAATAGAATAGAATAAAAAATCAGAATAAAATATAGAATAGAATAGGATTCAGAATAGAGTGGAGTAGAATTGAATTAAGAATAAAAAATCAGAATAAAATATAGAATAGAATTAACAATAATAGAATAGAATAAGAAATCAGAATAAAATATAGAATAGAATAGGATTCAGAATAGAATAGAATAGAGGGAATGGAATGGAATGGAGGAAAAGAAAGGAACGGAAAAAGGAATGGAATAGAATAGAATTAAGAATAAGAATAACAGAATAGAATAAGAAATCAGAATAGAATATAGAATAGAATAGAATTAACAATAATAGAATAGAATAAAAAATCAGAATAAAATATAGAATAGAATAGGATTCAGAATAGAATAGAATAGAATAGAGGGAATGGAATGGAATGGAGGAAAGGAAAGGAAAATGGAATGGAATGAAGAATAAGAATCATAGAATAGAATAAGAACTCAGCATAGAATATAGAATAGGATTCATCATAAAATAGAATAGAGGGAATGGAATGGAATAGAGGAAAGGAAAGGAAAATAGAATAGAATAAGAATTATGGGCAAAAATGGGCAAAATTCACTTAAGTGTCTCACTTAGCAGCTGTCTCGCTTAACGGGAAATTTTTGAACTTAATTATGTTTGCAAGTCGAGCACTATCCATACTGGCAATTCAGAACCAGGAGAGGATATTCATTAGTTCGCCTTGACGGAATCTGTTTTTTTTAGCCCCAGTGGCATTCCACACTTCTTCGGTCCGAGCGGAAAAATTGCCTTCTCAAACTGACTTTGCCCAATGCGCTTAACCCCTGGTCAGTAATTAACCCGGGGGCTGCTTTTGCAAGGGGGCTCATTTTGATGGGTTTCAACTTTTTGGGTTGTTTTGCCAACCTCTGGCTTTCAAATTCCTGTTGCAAACTCAAAACACAGACACAAAAATGGGGATTAATGCGAGAAGCCGATCCGATGCGATCAGGCCTGGATTAAATCAGGAGATGCTCTTCCGATTAAGCAGCGTTTTGGTAAAAGAGAGCGCCGGTAGTTTCAGGTTTGAACGGTGCTCTGCGAACTTGGGTTGTTTTCCTGGAGACGTTTCCTGACCCAAGTAGGTTACGGCCTCAGTGCTCAAAGGGAGAGGGGTTTCCAGAGTGCAGGAGGAGGGGAAGAGGAGGAGGATTGTTGGGGGGGGGGGGGCTTGGTGCTCTCTGAACTTGGTGGTGTTTTCTTGTGGACGTTTCATTGCTTAACTAGGTAACATCGTCAGAATTAGAATGAGCAAATTTCCCTCCCCTGTAGGACTGAGGTTGTTACCTAGTGTGGCAATGAAATGTCTCCATGTACAAGCTCAGAGAGCACCCAGGATGCTCTCCTCCTCTCCTTTTCTTTTGCCTTCCTTTCTTCCTCCCTCCCTCCTCCTCTTTCCTTTCCCTTTTTATCTTCCTTCCCTTTCCCTTCCCTTCCTCTTTTCTTTCCTTTCCTTCTCCTCTTCTCTTTCCCTTCCCTTTCTCTATCTTCTTTTCCTTGCTTTCCCTTCCCTTCCTCTTTTCTTCCTTCCCTTCTCCTTTTTCTCCTTCCCTTCCCTTTCTCTATCTTCCTTTCCTTTCCTCTCCCACTTTCTCCTCTCCACAAACTCCACTCCCTTCTAGCAGAGCCCTAAGTAGCAATTCCAATGATTGAAAGTTTCTATCTATCTATCTATCTATCTATCTATCTATCTATCTATCTATCTATCTATCTATCTATCTATCTATCTATCTATCTATCTATCTATCTATCTACCTACCTACCTACCTACCTACCTACCTACCTACCTACCTACCTACCTACCTACTCTGTCTGTCTGTCTGTCTGTCTGTCTGTCTGTCTATCTATCTATCTATCTACTTACCTACCTACCTACCTACCTACCTACCTACCTATCTATCTATCTATCTATCTATCTATCTATCTATCTATCTACTTACCTACCTACCTATCATCTATCTATCTATCTATCTATCTATCTATCTATCTATCTATCTATCTATCTATCTATCTATCTATCTACCTACCTACCTATCTATCTATCTATCTACTTACCTACCTACCTATCATCTATCTATCTATCTATCTATCTATCTATCTATCTATCTATCTATCTATCTATCTACCTACCTACCTACCTACCTACCTATCTATCTATCTATCTATCTATCTATCTATCTATCTACTTACCTACCTACCTATCATCTATCTATCTATCTATCTATCTATCTATCTATCTATCTATCTATCTATCTATCTATCTATCTATCTATCTATCTATCTAAAAACAAACTTTCAACTGTATATATTGCGAACTGTGTATATCCTAAAGATATGAGTTGCAGGTGTAGCTATGAAAGAAGAGACAGAAAATAAGTGGGTGGATGGCCATATCCCGTGCGCAGTGCCCAAATAGGTAAATGATGTATATCATTTTAATGGTAATGTTTACACTCTGACGATGTTAGCAGAGGCTAACGAAAGCTAAGTGGCTAGTATATTTTAAGTTCCGGAGATCGTGCTGTCTGACACCCCCCCCCCCCCAAGATGAGAAACCTGGATTTTAATCCTACCCCAGCTATAAAATCCCCCTGGGGGGGAGGGGAACCTCTGGCCAGATCCTTTCAGTCCAGCCTCCCTTACAGAGTCGTTGCATTAAAAATAATAATAATAATAGGGAGCCATGCATCCCATCACAAATTAGCAAATCAACAATAGGCCTTTGTTCTGTTTATCCGAAGCCTTCGATTCAGCCAGATTCCGGGCAGAGTCATCATGTTATTCTTAAACGACTGAGAAGTTGGAAACTGGATGATAAATAAAACATGGCTCTAAAGAGTGACTGTTAAATTTCCTGCCTCGCCAGAGAGGGAAATAAACGGAAGTTTATTCCATCTTCAGCTCTCTCTCTCTCTCTCTCTCTCCCTTAGGGAGGGTGGGTGGGTGGGTGGGGGTCAGGATAATTTTTGGCACGCCCAAGCTTTGCTTAGATTTTGGCGTAAACACCTCTAATGAAGTGGAAAGCAACAGTCAACAGCTTAGGCAATGCCGAATTTAATCATCTGTAAGCGTTAATTAGACTTTAAATTGGATTTGCTGCTGGAAATACTCGCGATCGGCCACCAGGGGGCGGCCCGGGATCGCCCAGGTTAGCGTACATAAGAATTTCCCAATTAAAAAAAAAAAAGTTTTCATCAACAGATGTCAAAACAATTTTTAACCGGGTTTTGAAAGCGGCTGTAAAAATGGCCAATCGGCGATGAAGGTCGGAGCCGAGCGCTAGTGCAACCACTTCTGCTTCTCCAAAAGATTTATTAAATTCTCTAATGGCTGCTGCAAGAACATCAGAGAAACAATCCTGGCACGCTTCCCAAAATTGCATTTTTAAAAAACCTGCGAAACCAGGTTAGGGAGAAGAAGTAAGCTAGGAGCAAAGTTGACAGAAATATAGCAATTCTTGGGAGGCCCTCTTGATTGCAACAGGGGCGGGAGAGAGAGAGAGAAAAAAATCGGCTTTTGCCTGGCTGGACTACAACTCCCAGCAGCCCCAGCCAACTTGATCGGGGATGGGATCGATTGTACCGCCAAAGGAGGAATACATGGAATAAAGTATTCCCGGGATCAAATCCTCCTTCGGTTCTCTTGGGACGCAGCTGCCAGTTTGCCCTGGCCTACCTCGTAAGGTGGTTGTTGAGGATAATAGGGAAGACTGGGCTCGTCCCTATTGTCCACGGGTAAAATACATCCCACATTCAGTTCCTTCTGAATAACGTTAATAATGAGCGTTAATCTACCTATTTCTGGGCATTCTAATAGTTTCTTAATTGCACTCTCAATATATACCGCTTCGCCGTGTTTTTACAGCCCTCTCTAAGTTTGTTTACAGAGTCAGCCTCTTGCCCCCCCTGCCCCAAACAATCTGGGCCCTCATTTGACCCACCCCGGAAGGACGGAAGGCTGAGCCAACCTTGAGCCTGGTGTGATTTGAACTGCTGAATTGCAGGCAGCCGGCAGGCAGCCGAAGTAGCCTGCAGTACCGCATTCTAACCACTGCGCCACCACCACTTATAAATGTGGCACCCTGAAACCCACTGCTTGAGCCCTGGGCACCCCCGTGCAGCTGCCCCAGAGTTTGGCTAAAGGTCACTCAAGTTTATAACGTGGACGCCGACTGTCTTTCTCTCTTCCTGGGGTCTCAAAGTTCTGGCCGGACGGTTTAGAGCAGAGTCCAAACTTTGCCAGCCGAGCGCCTCTCCCCGTGCCACGTAATGGGCAACCTCTGCCACTAATGAACTTGTCGTTGCAACATGTTGACATTTAATTAGCGAGGCGTCTTGCCGGCAGCCGAACGGTGACTTGCAGGCTGCTTGGGTCCCTGGACGAAGCCGCCTTCTTCCCCACCCAGAGGGGTGGTGGTGGTGGTGGTGGTTGAGGAGCAGGGCAGCGGGATAGAGGGGGTGGCGATACCAAGCTGGTTTTTGGGGTCTTGGCACTCATGAGAATATTATTGTTCTCCAAAGCACCAGAAGGCAGGGCAAGGAGCAATGCATGGAAATTAATCACGGAGAGAAGCAACCTGGAATGAAGGAGAAACTTCCTGACAGTGAGGACAATTAACCAGTGGAACTGCTTGCCACCAGAAACCGTGGGAGCTTTCTGGAGGTTTTCACGAAGAGTCTGGACAGTCACTTGTCTGGAATGGTAGAGGGTCTCCTGCTTGAGCAGGGGGTTAGACTAGAAGACCTCCAAAACCTTTCCAGCTCTATTTCTATTTCTATTTCATTCTATTCTATTCTATTCTTCATTCCTCCATTTCTATTCTATTCTGAATTCTCTTATTCTATTCTTTTCTGAATTCTCTTATTCTATTCTATTCTGAATTCTCTTATTCCATTCTTTTCTGAATTCTCTTATTCTATTCTATTCTGAATTCTATTATTCTATTCTATTCTGAATTCTATTATTCTATTCTATTCTATTCTGAATTCTATTATTCTATTCCATTCTATTCTCTTCTCTTCTGAATTCTCTTATTCTATTCTTTTCTGAATTCTTATTCTATTCTATTCTATTCTGAATTCTATTATTCTATTCTATTCTATTCTGAATTCTCTTATTCCATTCTTTTCTGAATTCTCTTATTCTATTCTATTCTGAATTCTATTATTCTATTCTATTCTGAATTCTATTATTCTATTCTATTCTATTCTATTCTGAATTCTATTATTCTATTCCAAATCTCTTCTCTTCTCTTCTGAATTCTCTTATTCTATTTTTTCTGAATTCTTATTCTATTCTATTCTATTCTATTCTGAATTCTATTATTCTATTCTATTCTAATTCTATTCTATATTCTCTTATTCTATTCTATTCCATTCTATTCTATTCTTAATTCTCTTATTTTATTCTTTTCTGAATTCTTATTCTATTCTATTCTGAATTCTATTCTATTCTTTTCTGAATTCTTATTCTATTCTATTCTGAATTCTATTATTCTATTCTATTCTGAATTCTATTATTCTATTCTATTCTATTCTATTCTGAATTCTATTATTCTATTCTATTCTAATTCCATTCTATTCTTAATCCTCTTATTTTATTCTGCGCTACGCTACTCTATTCTTAATTCTATTCTTACTCTTATTCCATGATTATTCTATTCATTCTATTCTATTCTCCAGCTTGTAGCCAAACAGGATTTGCAATAATCAGAAGCGACAATTTTCCTGGAAGACAATCAGCGGCACAAGAGTCATCCTGATAATAACAATATTATGCATTGGCTAAGTTGCAAATAGAATATAATTAAATATAGGCAATCCGTCACTTGACACCCTTCATTTAGTTCATGTAGAAGTTATAACAGCACTGAAAAAGTCGCGTGTGAGTGTTTTTCACACGGCCACTGTGCCATCCCTGTGGCCACGTGATCCAAATTCAGATGCTTGGCCACTGACTCAGATTTATGACGGTCACAGTGTCCCCTTTTGCGACCTTCTGACAAGCCAAGCCAATGGGGAAGCCAGATTCGCTTAACAACCGTGTGAGTAACTTATCGACTGCAGCAGTTCGCTTAACAACGGTGGCATGAAAGGTCGTAAAACGGGGCAAAAGTCACTTGTGTGCTTGACTTAGCAACGTAAATTTGGGGCTCAATTGTGGTCGTTAGTCGAGGACTACCTGTTTCCCAGGAACAATTTCCCAGTAGCCTTAATGGCCAAACTGGTTTGCACCAACTGGGAGATCCCACAGCTGCATTGGCGATATCCCTGTGTCTTTTGGACTCAGGATAATGGGGGAGGTAGTCCTTGACTTATGACTGGTTGCTTAGCGTCCATTCCAAGCCACCAAAAGGATCTGGATTTGAAGATTGGATGGTCGGGCTTTCCCGCGGTCACATGATTGCATTTGTGTTGCTTAGCTACCGATCTGTCTTTATGGCTTCCCACGGAGACATGATCTCAATTTATGACGGTTTTTAAATTTTGCTGGAAACTCGATATTTACTTCCAGTTTCCAGCAAAAACCACTCCTGGCAGTTGATGGTTTCGCATAACGACGCTGCAAAAAATGTCACAAAATCAAATGAGTCCCATGATGGCTCCTCTAATACCCGGCATGCTTTACAACCGTCATTCCGGGCTCAATTGCAGTCGTAAGTCGAGGACTACCTGTTACAATCCACAGATGCGCTGGGCATGTCTTTTAAGAGAAGATATATATATATCAATAAATCTCAATATTTATTGATCAGCTCAAAAACGTAACATACATATAAAAAAAAAATTACACAATGGAATTCTTGGCTTTCTGTCTAGATGGTCTCTGGTGATGAGCCGAAAGGCAGAAAAGGAAAAGCAGTATGCTTCCTCCCTTGGTTGGGGCCCTAACAGGGTGTTGTGGAAACAATTATATATATATATATATATGTATGTATATATGTACGTACGTACGTACGCATGCATGCATGCATGTATATTCTTAAACAGGAAAATACCCAAATACAGCAAGACCAGCATACCTACACCTGTGAAAATCTACACACACACACACACACACACACACACACACACACACACACACCAATTTTTGGCTACTCACCTTTCTGTCTCGCCCAGAAGTTGAGCTGCAATCCTGCAAGAATTTTTTAATTTATTTTTGACATTAGTCACCAAACTGTTGATTTCCTGGTGGTCTCCTCTCCATGTCTGAGCCGTGGAGCCCAGATGGAGAGGCGCTGCCCCCTGGTGGCTGTAACTCCAAAGAGAGCATGATGGGGCACGAAGGAGCAAGCCTGCCGATGGTTAAAAAAAAAGGCCTCCACCGAGAATGACTCAGGTTGAAGTTTTGCTTGATGATTTCACGACTTCAGAGAGGCAAGTTACAGGTCCTCAATGATGTGCGTTAATTAACTGTCTCGGAGATTTCATGACAGGCTAGCCTCCAGAAAAAACAAGGTGCGTTATTTTGTAGCCGTGCCAAGCGTAAGTCTTCTTGCCCGGGGAATATATTAAAATATGAATGGAGAAATTCCAGATCCTTGTGCTCAGGAATCAAAGACTATAGCTTTGCTTGTCATTTGCGGCTTGGCTCGCTTTCCTGAGCCAGCTAGCGTTGTCTTTTTTCCCCTTAGTTTCCCCGGGTTCCTCTCTAATCGATCGCAGGGCTGACTTAACAACCGTGGGCCATCACAAAATAGGTCGTAAATCCAGATTGGTCACTGAATCATTTTTGAAACGTCACTAGCATGTTGGGCAGGCTCCATTTACGGCTGTAACTCAAGGACTGCCTGTCTTCTATCCCGTTCATGCTAATCGAGTCCTCAACTTACAACCCTTCGTTTCGCGCCAGTTAGAACAGCACTGAAAAAAAGGGACTTATGACTGTTTTTCACACTTACGACCGTTGTGGCATCCCAGTGGTCGTGTGATCCAAATTAAGGCGCTTGGCCATCGATTCATATTTATGACGGTTGCAGTGTCCTGTGGTCAGGCGATCCTCTTTTTACGACCTTCGGACAAGTGAAGTCACTGGGGAAGCCAGATTCACTTAACAACCATGTTAACAGATTAACAGAGCTGGAAGGGACCTTGTAGGTCATCTAGTCCAACCCCGCTAACTTAATGCTCCTAACTTAACGACGGCAGTAATCCCCTGAAGAACTCCAGCAGGAAAGGTCATACAAGGGGAAGAAACTCAACCCACGTCTCACTTAACGTTGGAGGGGATCAGTGGCGGCCGTAAGTCAAGGACTACCTGTATTTGGGATGGAAAACCAGCAGGATTTGAACTCCAACCCCACAGGGGGGGCAAACAGCGGACGAAGCAAGCTTTTCTAGGAAAACTTTTTCCGTTAAAAAATAAACTTTGTTCTTCTATATATTTTTCCCTCCGTCAAAGGTTTGTGCAACATTCAACGCATCTTCAATTGTCTCTTTCACTCTTGTTCCCTTTCCTGGAGTTGATGTACTTTCTTCCCCTTTAACCCAATTCCCCCCACCTCCCCTTGCCCGCCCCAGTCCTCAATTTTTTTTTCCAGTTCACACACACACACACCCGCTCCAAACCAGCGTCAAACGTTAACCAAACCAGCTGTTTGTCGCTTTTCATAAATAATCCACGCAAAAACACAGTTTCCGAACAAGTTGGCTTAGCGGGAAACCGAAGGGTCAGCTCCGCGGGACTTGGCACAAACCGGGCAGTTTTCCTTTTCAGCGCGGGCGAGTGCCAAGAATCTCAATATTTTTGTCCACCCTTTCTTCGTTGGACGGCACAATTCTGGGACGCCGAAAACCCTCGGCCAGGTCCTCCAATCTGCCCCAGCGCAAAGGGGATTCAGTAGTTTTAAGGGCGAAGGAAAGGAGAGCGGGATTTTTCCCGATCCTGGAAACTGCACAGATTGGTCCTCTTCGGCACCGTTGGATGAAGGACGAGCGATGCTTTGAGCTTCTTCAGAGCCTTATTATTAAGAGAATTCAGGGCCGTCCCCTTCGAAAAGCGGTTTGTTTCCAGCAAAGTGACCCGGCTAAGCCAAATTCTTCGAATCAAAAAATTGTGGATATTCTTTGAGTTTGGATCTTCCTTTTTTAAAAGGGATTCTGTTGTTCAAGTCACTGCCAATTTTACAACGCTCTCCTTTCTTTTTTGTTCCTCCTCTTTTCTTCCTCTCTTTTCTCCATCTCTCCATCTCTTTCTCTTCTCCAACTTTCACTTTTCTCTTCTCCATCTCTTTTCTTTTCTCTTTTCTCCATCTTTTTCATCTCTTTCTCTTCTCCTATCTTTTCTCTTCTCCATTTCTCTCTCTTTTCTCTTCTCCGTCTTTCACTTTCCTCTTCTCCAACTTTTCATCGCTTCCTCTTTTCTCTTCTCCATCTCTTTCTCTTTTCCATCATCGTTCTCTTCTCCATCTCTTTCTCTTTTCTCCATCCCTTTTCTCATCTCCATCTCCATCTTTCTTTTCTCCGTCTGTCCATTTTTTCTCGGTTCTCCATCTTTCTCTTTTCTCCGTCTCTTTCTCTTTTTTCTCTTCTGCAACTCTCCCTCTTTTCTCTTCTCCATCTCTCCATCTCTTGTCCTTCTGCTTTATGCAGAGTTCAGCGCCGGAGCAAGATCTGGCCTGCAGATTTTTTGGGGAAGCACTCCGAGGTTCTTTTTCGTTTCGTCATGGCTTTTGGGGAACTCCTGGAGCAAGTCGGCGGCATGGGACGTTTCCAATTTATTCACACCATACTGCTGACCATCCCGGTCTTGCTCATGGCCAGCCATAACCTTCTCCAGAATTTCACGGCCGCTATCCCAGGACATCATTGCCAGGTGCGCCTGGCCCCCAATGGCAGTGAGTACCCCAATATCACTCATCCACAAGGGGCTGCCCAGCTTCTGCGGGTCAACATCCCCATGGACAGCAAGCAAACGTTGGAAAAATGCAGGCGCTTCACGGACGCTCAGTGGGATCTCCTCAACGCGAGCGTCGCCCGGGCGAACGAGACGGAGACCGAGCCGTGTGCCGATGGGTGGTTTTATGACCAGACTCAGTTTACGTCCACCATCATCAGCGAGGTGAGTGACACTCCGGGAGGGTGATGAACTGTGAGAAGAAGTATTATCTGGAGGAAAATTAAAATTGTGATCGGGAGAGATTCTCAGAGCCAAAGCGTGTGTCATCTTGGTTGGAGGGACTATTCTTCTCCTCTTCCTTCCTAGTATCTGTCTCTTCCCACTTATGACTATAACCATGCTGCTTGTATCTTTCAATTTATATTGTTTGTCGTATCTTTTTATTCTTGATGTATTTATTCTCCTTATGTACACGGAGAGCAAATGCACCAAAGACAAATTCCTTGTGTGTCCAATCACACTTGGCCAATAAAGAATTCTATTCTATTCTATTCCATTCCATTCCATTCTAGTCTAATCTAATTCTATTCTAATTCTATTCTATTCTGAATTATCTTATTCTATTCTGAATTCTCTTATTCTACTCTATTCTGAATTCTCTTATTCTATTCTGAATTCTCCTATTCTATTCTATTCTATTTTCTATTCTATTCTATTCTATTCTGAATTCTCCTTTTATATTCTATTTCCTATTCTATTCCACTCTATTCTATTCTATTCTATTCTCTCTATTCTATTTTCTATTATATTCTATATTCTATTCTATTCCTTATTCTATTCATTCTATTCTATTCTATAAATAGAATACAGAATAGAATAGAATAGAATTCTGAATAGAATAGAGAATATTCTATTCTATTCCTTATTCTATTTGTTCTATTCTATTCTATTCTATTCTATAAATAGAATTCTGAATAGAATAGAATTCTGAATAGAATAGAATTCTGAATAGAATAGAATTCTGAATAGAATAGAGAATAGAATAGAAAATAGAAAGAATAGAATGAGAAATAGAATAGAACAGAACTTTGGAGAATAGAATAGAATAAAATAGTTGGAAGGGACCTTGGAGGTCTTCTAGTCCAACCCCCTGCTTAGGCAGGAAACATGATACCTTTAACACCATCAACCACTCCTGCGTATCCCAATTCTTGGGGAGGACTCGATAAGCCGGACAAAAATGCCAAATCCAGTCCAAAACATCTGGCTGGCTGTGCGACCCTCCCTAATATTAACATAGCACCTTGCTATTAGGTTTTGAATTCAACTAGAGAGAGGTCACCTTTCGAACCCAGGACTTTCTGCTTGACCTGGGGCATCCCAAGACTTAAAAACCCTCAAAATCTAGACAAAGGTTTGGGGTTTGATTTTGTTGTTTGGAAAGTTGCGACTGCCACCATCCAGCCCGGTCTTTAGAAACGGTCTTAGAAGCGATGAAGCGACAGGGAGACAGATGCAATCAAACAACCTGATTTTTTTCACCGCCTACCCCCAAGAAAATAAAGGAGTTAAGTTGCAGAAACCATAGGAAATGTTTTTGGTTGGGGGGTGTGTGAAAATGGGGGGGGGGGTTGTTACACACACACACACACACACACACACACACACACACAGGTCCTAATGCAACCCGAAGGCCCTGCTGGGCACAGAAAAATCTCAAATCAGTGGGGTGTCATTTACCTGGCACCACTTCTAAGAGAAGGACTGGCCAATTTTTTTCTGCAGAGAGCAAAAATATTGTTCCTTTTTCTCTTCCTGGAGGGCGGGGGGGGCGGGAATGTTCTATCGGGGCGCCCAATTTAGATTTCTCTTCTTGGTTGTAAGTCCAGGACTACTCCGTGCCTGTAAGTTGCAAGAATGCCTCTATCTTCAGAGACACCCCCACCCTCCAAACACACATCACACATCGCACATATCCTCTCCATCACATCGTCCAGGTGATAAAACACTTCAGGCAGATATGATTCTCCCTCTCTCGCACAAATACACCCCTTTTAATTGTGAGGGTCCTTCCTGCTCTCTGAGCGTCCTTGTTTTCCTGCAGACGTTTCATTACCCAACTAGGTAAGATCATCAGTGCTAGAAGGGAGTGGGGATTGTGGAGAGGAGGATTTAAATAGGAGCCAGCCGTGTGCAGCAGTTGCCAAAAAAGCCAACACAGTTCTAGGCTGCATAAACAGAGGGAGAGAATCTAGATCACGTGAAGTGTTAATGTCACTGTATAGTGCCTTGGTAAGGCCACACTTGGAATACTGCATACAGTTTTGGTCGCCACGATGTAGAAAAGACGTGGAGACTCTGGAAAGAGTGCAGAGAAGAGCAGCCAAGAGGATTAGGGGACTGGAGGCTAAAACATTGAAGAACGGTTGCAGGAGCTGGGGATGTCTAGTTTGATGAAGAGAAGGACCAGGGGAGACATGATAGCAGTGTTCCGATATCTCAGAGGGTGCCACAAAGAAGAGGGAGTCAAACTATTCTCCAAGGCACCTGGGGGCAGGACAAGAAGCAATGGGTGGAAACTAATCAAGGAGAGAAGCAACTTAGAACTAAGGAGAAATTTCCTGACAGTTAGAACAATTAACCTCTGGAACAGAAGTTGCCTCCAGAAGTTGTGAATGCCCCAACCCTGGAAATCTTTCAGAAGATGTTAGATAGCCATTTGTCTGAAAGAAGACCTACAAGGTCCCTTCCAACTCTGCTATTGTATTGTATTATATTGAATAGGAGGAGGAGGAGGAGGAGGAGGAGGAGGAGGAGGAGGAGGAGGAGGAGGAGGAGGAGGAGGAGGAGGAGGAGGAGGAGGAGGAGGAGGAGGAGGAGGAGGAGGGAGAGAAAAAGGACTGTGGGGTCCTTGGTGCTCTCTGAGCTTGATGGTTTTTTTTTGCAGACATTTCATTACCTGATTAGGTAACATCTTCAGTGCTAGGAGGAAGCGGGGTTTGCTCTCTATGAGCACTGATTATGCTCCCTAGTGGGGTCATGAAACATTTGCAAGAAAACCACCAAGCTCAGGGAGCCCCATAGACTTCTCAGTCCTCCTCCTCCTCTCTGCAACACACACCCCTTCCAGCACTGATGACGTTACCTAGCTGGGCCATGAAATGTCTTCAAGAAAACCACCAAGCTTAGAGATCACCAAGGACCCCCACAGTTCAACCCTGAGCTAATAATAATAATAATAATAATAATAATAATAATAATAATAATAATAATAATCTTTATTGTCATTGTAAAAATTACAATGAAATTGGCAAATATTCCTTTCTGTTGAGACACCTTTGAATGAAGCTCATTTTCTCCCGTGACAGTGGGACCTGGTGTGTGACCGGCGCAAACTTCGGGAGATGGCGCAGTCCATTTACATGGCGGGGGTGCTGATTGGAGCTCTGGTCCTAGGCGGGCTGGCTGACAGGTATGTTGGTCAGCAGGGGGCAGCACTGGGAGAAAGAGGTGAGTAGCGGGTGAACTCCGGCGGTCACGGCACCACCCGGTGATCTAATCACTTTTTTTTTTTAATCGCACCAGTAGGCTGAGAAGTGCAGTTTGGGTGTTGGCCACAAGGGGGCACTAACGGCTTCTTACCAATGAGGTCTGATTGACACCTGCAATGAGATTCCTTCTCTTTGGAAGTCTGTAGAGATTCTCAGTCATCCAAAGTCGTGGTTGTCCCAAAAGTGGATTTTTTCAGGAGGCCACTGGACTTTCTTGTTTTTCTTTTGAAGAGCTTTCGCTTCTCATCCAAGAAGCTTCTTCAGCTCTGTCTGGATGGAGAGGAAGGATTGAGACTCCTTGCAGGCAGCTGGTCATTTGCATCCTTTTAGAGGGTCATTGAGGCCGTTTGGAGGTTTTTATCTATGTCCTCAGGAGGGTCACCTGAGTGATGCAAATGGTTCCTGTAGTCTGCCATTTTTTCCCCTCTGGGAATCCATTCCTTCTCCCACACTGTTCCAAGGTGTCCATCCCAAATTGTATAGCTAAAAGGAAATGGATTAAATTTTTCCAGGTGTTGATTAATTATTGATTAACAGTCAATGTTGCGTATAAGTGAAGAATTATTTGTGTGCCGGTTTGGGGGTGCGAGTTTCTGCTCAAAACAGTTTCAAAACCAGCAACTGTCAATCAACTCTTATTGAGGTCACAGACCAGCATAAGATGGGTGGCATGGAAATAATTATTTTAAAAAGCTTTAAAAAAAATACACAAAGTTAAAAAAGACTCTATCTTGAGAGATAGAGGGAGGAAGGAAGGAAGGAAGGAAGGAAGGAAGAAAGGAAGGAAGGAAGGAAAGAAGGAAAGATAAATAAGAGGGAGAAATAGATGGATGGATGGATGAAGGAAGGAAAGATAAGAGAGAAGATAGATAATAATAATGATGATGATGATGATGATGATGATGATGATGATGATGATGATGATGGATGGAAGGAAGGAAGGAAGGGATAGATAAGAGAGGGAGATAGATAGATAGATAGATAGATAGATAGATAGATAGATAGATAGATAGATAGATGAAGGAAGGAAGGAAGGAAGGAAGGAAGGAAGGAAGGAAGGAAGGAAGGAAGGAAGGAAGGAAGGAAGGAAGGAAGGAAGGAAGGAAAGATAATGATGATGGATGGAAGGAAGGAAGGAAAGATAAATAAGAGGGAGAAATAGATGGATGGATGGATGGATAGAAGAAGGAAGGAAGGAAAGATAAGATAGATGATAATAATAATAATAATAATAATAATAATAATAATAATAATAATAATAATAATAATAATAATAATAATAATGGATGGAAGGAAGGGATAGATAAGAGAGGGAGATAGATAGATAGATAGATAGATAGATAGATAGATAGATAGATAGATAGATAGATGAAATAGATGGATGGATGGATAAGAGAGGGAGATAGATAGATAGATAGATAGATAGATAGATAGATAGATAGATAGATAGATAGATAGATAGATAGATAGATGGATGGGTGGGTGGGTGGGTGGGTGGGTGGGTGGGTGGGTAGGTAGGTAGGTAGGTAGGTAGGTAGGTAGGTAGGTAGATAGATAGATAGATAGATAGATAGATAGATAGATAGATAGATAGATAGATAGATAGATAGATAGATAGATAGATAGATAGATAGATAGATAGATAGATAAATAGATGAAGGAAGGAAGGAAGGAAGGAAGGAAGGAAGGAAGGAAGGAAGGAAGGAAGGAAGGATAGATAAGAGAGATTTTCTTTCGTGCCTGCTGGGCTTATCAGCAGCAGGGTAGTGGATGATGGTCTCTTTTGTTCCTCCTGCAGGTTCGGCCGCCGAGCGCTCACCATCTGGTCCTTTTTCCAAATGGCGGTGACGGGAACCTGCGTTGCTTTCGCGCCCAATTACGCCTCCTATTGCTTCTTCCGCTTCCTCACCGGCATGGCACTATCGGGATTCGGCCTCAGCACGGCCTGTTTGCGTAAGAGGCTCAACTTTAATCTAGAGCAGAGGTCTCCATCTCGCGGCCCGCGGGCCAAATGTGGCCCGCAGGACGGTATCTTGTGGCCCCCACCGTGATATGAAAGTATAATATTATTATACTTCTTATATTATTATACCCTTCTATGAAACGAAGTGCGGCCCAGCCTCACCCAGACTCTGCCTCCAGTGGCCCCCAGGTAAATTGAGTTTGAGACCCCTGATCTAGAGGCTCTCAAAGGAGACACGGTCCAAACAAAGCTAGCTCTTGGCCTGGGACTCTGGGTGGATCACCTGGGCTCCCCCAGACAAGGATTTCCGAGTTAGAAGCCAAGAATCCAAGTTAGAAATTCCAGGAAGGGGTGAAAGAGCTTTGATCTGACCGTGGTCTAGACTGTTTCTCTTCCTCTTATGAAAACATACGAAGAACGGTTGCAGGAACTGGGCCTGGCTGGTCTATGGAAGAGAAGGACCAGAGGGGACAGGATAGCAGCCTTCTAGTATTTGAGGGGCTGCCCCAGAGAGGAGGAAGGGGGTCAAGCTGTTTTCCAAGGCACCTTTGAAGGCCAGAGAAGGAAGAATGGATGGAAACTGACCCAGGAGAGATTCAACCTGGAAATAAGGAGGGATTTCCTGACAGGGAGAACCATCAACCCATGGAACAGAAGTTGCCTTCAGAAGTTGTGGGAGCTTCATCCCTGGAGGCTTTCAAGGAGAGACTGGACTGCCATCGGTCAGAAAGGATGGTGGTGGGGGGGTCTCCTGCTTGAGCCAGGGGTTTGACTAGATGACCTACAAGGTCTCGTCTCTTCTCTTCTCTTCCCTTCCCTTCAATTCTAATTCTAGTTCTATAATATTCTGAATTCTCTTATTCTATTCTATTCCCCATTCTATTCCCTGTTCTGTTCTATTTTGTTCTATTCTGTTCTATTTAATTCTGTTTTGTTCTATTCTATTCAGAATTATTCTATTCTATCTTTATTCTATTCTATTCTATTCTACCTTCATTCTATTCTATTCTACCTTCATTCTATTCTATTCTACATTCATTCTATTCTATTCTATTCTATTCTATTCTACCTTCATTCTATTCTATTCTATTCTACCTTCATTCTATTCTATTCTACCTTCATTCTATTCTATTCTACCTTCATTCTATTCTATTCTACCTTCATTCTATTCTATTCTATTCTACCTTCATTCTATTCTATTCTATTCTATTCTACCTTCATTCTATTCTATTCTATTCTATTCTATTCTATTCTACCTTCATTCTATTCTATTCTATTCTATTCTATTCTACCTTCATTCTATTCTATTCTATTCTATCTTCATTCTATTCTATTCTATTCTATCTTCCATTCCATCCTATCCTGTCCCGTCCTTCACTAGTTAACATAATTAATATGAAGAGAGAACGGGTGCGGAGTGTTTTCTCCAGCGGATTCCTTCTTTTTCCAGTTGTGGAATGGATTCCCACCCAGCACCGGACGATCACCATTGCCCTCACTGGGTTGTCTTACACCCTGGGGCAAATCCTTCTCGCGGGCTTGGCCTACGGCATCCGAGACTGGCGTTGGTTACAGCTGGCTGTTTCGGCTCCTTATTTGGTCTTCCTCCTTTACTCCTGGTACGTGTGTGTGTGTGTGTGTGGGAGGGGATGATGGGTGGTGCGACCTTCCTCCTCCCCTTTTCCCAGAGGGTTGAAGTTTCAGAAGATAAGTGGCAACATCCCCGTAGTCACGTCACCAAAATTCAAATGCTTTGGCGACTGGCATGTACTTATGACAGTGGCAGGGTCCCGGAGGAGGTCAAGAAGAAGAGCAACCAAGATGATTAGGGGACTGGAGACTAAAACATATGAAGAACGGTTGCAGGAGCTGGGTATGTCTAGTTTGATGAAGAGAAGGACCAGGGGAGACATGATAGCAGTGTTCCGATATCTCAGAGGGTGCCACAAAGAAGAGGGAGTCAAACTATTCTCCAAGGCACCTGGGGGCAGGACAAGAAGCAATGGGTGGAAATTAATCAAGGAGAGAAGCAACTTAGAACTAAGGAGAAATTTCCTGACAGTTAGAACAATTAACCTCTGGAACAGCTTGCCTCCAGAAGTTGTGAATGCCCCAACCCTGCAAGTCTTTAAGAAGATGTGAGATAGCCATTTGTCTGAAATGGTATAAGGTTCCTGCCCACGCAGGGGGTTGGACTAGAAGACCTCCAAGGTCCCTTCCAACTCTGCTATTGTATTATTGTATTATTGTATAAGATCCCCCTTTGTGATCGTCTGATCAGCAAAGTCAATGGGGGAACCCGGATTCCCTTCATAACTTCACAATAGGAAGGGATTCGCTTAACAACTGTGGTAAGAAAAGTCGCTAAAACGAGACAGCCATTTAATAATTGCCTTGCTTGGAGACATAAAATTTTAAGGCTTGGTGGTGGTTGTAAGTGAAGGATTACCTAGAGGTTGGCAGGTAGGCTTGGTAACCTGTGGAATTCACGGCCACTGGGATCTTCTATCTTGCAGGTGGTATGCCGAATCGGCTCGCTGGTTGATCCAGTCTGGCCAGGCCAATAAGGCCGTTGGGGTTCTCCAGAGAGTGGCCAGGATCAACAAAAAGGAGGAAGCGGGTGCGAGAATCACCACAGAGGTATGGAGGAGACACGGGGGGAGGGGGGAAAGAGTAGGTGGGAAACTCAACAAGCTGTTGAATTTGCTGAATCTTTGCAATCTCTTGGAGATTGTCCAGATTAGTTAAAGGTTTCCCTCACACATCTGTGCTAGCCGTTCCCGATTCTAGGGGGCGGTGCTCATCTCCGTTCCAAAGCCGAAGAGCCAGAGCTGTCCGAAGACGTCTCCCTGATCATGTGGCCGGCATGACTCAACGCCGAAGGGCGCACGGAACACTGTTCCCTTCCCACCAAAGGTGGCTCCTATTTTTCTACTTGTGTTTTTTAAGTGCTATCCAACTGCTAGGTTGGCAGAAGCTGGGAGAAGTCACGGGGGCTCACTCCATTATGCAGCACTAGGGATTCGAACCGTCGAACTGCCGACCTTTCTGATCAACAAGCTCAGCGTAGAAAGTAGAAAAACAGGGACCACCTTTGGTGGGAAGGGAACAAGCGTTCCGTGCGCCTTCGGCATTGAGTCATGCCGGCCACATGACCACGGAGACGTCTCCGGACAGCGCTGGCTCTTGGGCTTTGAAACGGAGATGAGCACCGCCCCCTAGAGTCGGGAACGACTAGCACGGATGTGTGAGGGGAACCTTTACCTAAACTGGACAATTCGGTGAATTCTCTTCGGAGGATGGTAGAGGACAGGAAGGCCTGGAGGAACCTCATCCATGGGATGAGTCGGACACGACTTTGCAACTAACAACAAATGAAGTACTTAGGAGCTGAGCAGAAGGAAACAACGACCAACAACTTAATAGCCGGCCAACAGCACCCCAGTCAACATCTGAAAAACTACACACAACAGACACCCGTGCGAATGCTACACGCAGAATAGCGCAAAAGACACACTCTGTTGGAGAGTCGTTCTTTGAGAATGGGTGTCAGCAGGCGTCCCAAAGCCCGGAAGACCAAATGTCCAGTCCCAAGGACCGAGCCAGATCCTTGGGAAACTTCTATTCTCCTTCATTCGGGTTCGGTTTCCGCTCCTCTGATCATTTTTCTTGCGTGCTTTTGCTTCTGCCTGCTAGGTTCTGCTTTCCAGCATGGAGAAGGAATTGGCTTCCTGCAAATCCACCTACACCATTGCTGACTTGGTGCGCACCCCGACCATCCGTCGCATCTTCTTCTGCCTCTCCATGGTGTGGTAAGCAGGGCAGCTGTCCTTCGAGAAACCGTGTCCTGTTGATCAGTTTCCCAGGAAGAGAAAGAGGGAGGGGTATGCGCTGTGTTTGAAAAGCCCACCGTTTGATCCACAGTCAAAAGCAGGAATAAAGCAAGGTTTTGGGGAAGGGAGCTTAAAGCTTTTTCAAGGATGAATTGTTTTCTTTAGGGAGTGTTGACATCATAGTGAACAATTAATGCAATCTTTCTTTCTTTTTCTTTCTTTCCTCTTCCTTCCTTTCTTCTCTTTATTCTCTTCCTCTTTCTTTCTTTTTTTCTTTCTTTCTCTCTGTCTTTTCTTTCTTCTTTCTTCTCTCTTCCTCTTCTTTCTTTCTCCTTTCTTTCTTATGTCTTCCTTTTTCTTTTCTCTTTCTTTCTCTCTTTTCTTTCTTTCTTCTCTCTTCCTCTTCTTTCTTTCTTTCCTCTTTTCTTTCTTATCCCTTTCTTTTTTTGTTTTTCTTCGTTTCTCTCTTTTCTTTCTTCTGTCTTCCTCTTTCTTTCTTTCTTTCTTTCTTTCTTTCTTTCTTTCTTTCCTCTTATCTTTCTTATCCCTTTCTTTTTTTGTTTTTCTTTGTTTCTCTCTTTTCTTTCTTCTGTCTTCCTCTTTCTTTCTCTCTTTCTTTCTTTCTTTCTTTCTTTCTTTCTTTCTCTCTGTCTTTTTTCTTTCTTTCACATACTCTCTCTCTTTCTTTCCTCCTTCCTTCCTTTTCATTCTTTCACTGCCCATCTCTGCAAACAACTCGGGGGGGGGGGGCGTGTGTTTCACAACTCAAAAACATATATTCCCGTTAAAACCTTATAAGCACTTCAAATCAACAAAAACAGTAAAAAAAACCATTAAAACAATAAGAAAAATCATTAAAACATTAATTATAAAATTAGCACCCTTAGCATTCCCTTAGCACCCACACCATTCATACTTATGACTGCCACATTCGCTTAATGACCGCTGCAAAAAAAAAACCATCGTAAAATCGAGTCCTATTCGACGACTACATTACAACTACAGGCTGCATGACGGCCATAACTCGAGGACCGCCTGTTAGAAGAGTTCAAGGAGCTTTAGAACGAAGCGGTCCTTGAGGGTGAGGTCTAGAATCATGGAATATAAATGAATCAATAAACTGGCGGCCATCTTCCAATTTGCTTTCTGTGGTTCGGTGTGGGAGTCAGTCTCTTGAGCAATAACGGTGGGAATTGGTGCTGGTTGTTAATACTACGAAATCTTCAGCCGTCGGGAAACGACAACTCAGTGCGATTGTGTTTTGTGTACTTCAGGTTCTCTGTTAGCTTCTCCTACTACGGGCTGGTCATGGACCTCCAGAATTTTGGGGTCAGCATTTACCTCATCCAGGTGATCTTCGGAGCCGTGGATCTGCCCGCCAAACTGATTGTCACGATCACCATGAGCTACATTGGGCGGAGGGTCAGCCTCAGCGCCTTCCTGCTGACCTCCGGCGCCATCATCATCACCAACTTATTTGTGCCTTTGGGTGGGTCTATCGGCTGAACATTCTGTTGTGTGTTTCCTTCCCTCCTATGTCAGCCTTCAGGAGGCGTCCTCAGGTGTCTTCCTCAGAAGAAGAACCAGCCACCTGTCCAGAAGATTTTGACCCAGGCCATAAGGATGGTTCTCCACTGAGAAAGCTGAATGCTTTAAGATGGATGGACTTCAATTCCCAGAATCCCCCAGCCAGCACGCTTTAAGATGGGTGGGCTTCCACTCCCAGAATCCCCCACTCAGCATCCTTTAAGATGGGTGGGCTTCCACTCCCAGAATCCCCCACTCAGCATCCTTTAAGATGGGTGGACTTCCACTCCCAGAATCCCCCACTCAGCATCCTTTAAGATGGGTGGAATTCAACTCCCAGGATCCCCCACTCAGCATGCTTTAAGATGGGTGGGCTTCCACTCCCAGAATCCCCCACTCAGCATGCTTTAAGATGGGTGGACTTCAACTCCCAGGATCCCCCACTCAGCATGCTTTAAGATGGGTGGGCTTCCACTCCCAGAATCCCCCACTCAGCATGCTTTAAGATGGGTGGACTTCAACTCCCAGGATCCCCCACTCAGCATGCTTTAAGATGGGTGGACTTCCACTCCCAGAATCCCCCACTCAGCATCCTTTAAGATGGGTGGACTTCAACTCCCAGGATCCCCCACTCAGCATGCTTTAAGATGGGTGGGCTTCCACTCCCAGAATCCCCCACTCAGCATGCTTTAAGATGGGTGGACTTCAACTCCCAGGATCCCCCACTCAGCATGCTTTAAGATGGGTGGGCTTCCACTCCCAGAATCCCCCAGCCAGCACGCTTTAAGATGGGTGGGCTTCCACTCACAGAATCCCCCACTCAGCATCCTTTAAGATGGGTGGACTTCAGCTCCCAGAATCCCCCAGTCAGCACGCTTTAAGATGGTGGACTTCCACTCCCAGAATCCCCCACTCAGCATGCTTTAAGATGGGTGGACTTCCACTCCCAGAATCCCCCACTCAGCATCCTTTAAGATGAGTGGACTTCAGCTCCCAGAATCCCCCAGTCAGCACGCTTTAAGATGGGTGGACTTCCACTCCCAGAATCCCCAACTCAGCATGCTTTAAGATGGGTGGGCTTCCACTCCCACAATCCCCCAGCCAGCCTGCTTTAAGATGGGTGAACTTCATCTCCCAGAATCCCCCAGTCAGCACGCTTTAAGATGGGTGAACTTCATCTCCCAGAATCCCCCAGTTGAAGTCCACCCCTCTTAAAGTTGCCAAGATTGAGAACCATTGCTCCAATGATTCCATTGGTATTAATACTTAATCTCAGAAGGGTGTAATTAAAAGAAACACAAAGATCATTTAGTCCAACCTCTTCAATGTGCAAGAAAAGCAATTAAAATACCCCAGAGATGCGGGGTAAAATTGGGCACGGCTTGCTTAACAGCCGTCTTGCTTAGCAACGTAAATATTGGACTCGCTTGTGACGATCACAATTGAGACCCCAACATTTACGTTGCTAAGTGAGACATATGTTAAGTGAGCTTTGTTCCTTTTACGACCTTTCTTGTCCGGTTGTTAAGTGGAATCACTGCAGATGTTAAGTGAATCCTGGGCTCCTTAGACGGTCGGAAAAGGGGATCACCTGAACCCTCTGGGACATTGTGACCGTCATAAATACAAGTCAGTTGCCAAGCATCTGAATTCTGATCACGTAACCGAAGGGATGCGGAAACGGTCGTAAGTGTGAAAAACGTTATAATTTTGAAAGGTTTCTAAATGAACTGGTGTAAAATAATGTCATTATATAAATACAGTATAATAATAAATTATGCATTATTTCGTTCCGTGTCTCCCTCTTTTCTTCCTTTAGAAATGCAAACGCTGCGGACGGCCCTGGCGGTCATTGGCAAAGGCTGTCTCTCGGCGGCCTTCAACTGCGTCTTCCTCTTTACGACGGAACTCTACCCGACCCCTGTCAGGTGAGGGGAGCTGCCTTTAAAGCCTCCCTCCCCCCCCCAGGCCCTGGGTTCAAAAATCCCCCACATCTCCGAGTATGGGTAGTGCTCGACTTACAAATATGGGGAGCCATGGTGGCGAAGTGGGTAGAATGCAGGATTGCAGGCTAGCTCTGCCCACTGCCAGCAATTCGATCCTGACCGGCTCAAGGTTGGCTCAGCCTTCCGTCCTTCCGAGGTGGGTCAAATGAGGACCCAGATTGTTGGGGGGGGACAAGAGGATGAGTGTGTAAACAGGTTAGAGAAGACTGTAAAGTGGTATATAAGCGCTATTGCTATTGCGCTTCCTTCCTTCCTTCCTGTTTCTGTCTCCTACTTTCCTTTCCTTCCTTCCTTCCTGTTTCTGTCTCCTACTTTTCTTTCCGTCTTTCCTTCTTTCCTTCCTTCCTTCCTTCCTGTTTCTGTCTCCTACTTTTCCTTCCTTCCTTCCTTCCTTCCTTCCTTCCTTCCTTCCTGTTTCTGTCTCCTACTTTTCCTTCCTTCCTTCCTTCCTGTTTCTGTCTCCTACTTTTCTTTCCTTCTTTCCTTCCTTCCTTCCTTCCTGTTTCTGTCTCCTACTTCTTTTCCTTCCTTCCTTCTTTCCTTCCTGATTCTGTCTCCTACTTTTCTTTCCTTCCTTCCTTCCTTCCTTCCTTCCTTCCTTCCTTTCTGTTTGTCTCCTACTTTTCTTTCCTTCCTTCCTTCCTGTTTCTGTCTCCTACTTTTCCTTCCTTCCTTCCTTCCTTCCTTCCTTCCTTCCTTCCTGTTTCTGTCTCCTACTTTTCCTTCCTTCCTTCCTTCCTTCCTTCCTTCCTTCCTTCCTTCCTTCCTTCCTTCCTTCCTTCGACAACAGCACTGAAAAAAATGACCGATTTTCCCACCAGCATCTCCATGACCAAAAACTGGAGCGTTTGACAAAAGGCATGCCATTTACGACAATGGCAGGGTCTGTCCTGGGTTCAAATGATCCCCAGCTCTGACTTTCCCAGCCGGTTTGTAACAAGCACAGTCAAAGGGGTAGGGGTGGGGAATGGGATTCGCTTAACAGCCGTGTGATTCCCCTAACAAGTGCGGTGTTTCACTTAACCACCCTGGCAAGGAAAAGCTGTCAAATTGGCCACGACTTGCTGAGCAAGTACTTCTTTTAGCAATGGAAATTCTGCTCCCTATCACGGTCGTAAATCCAGGACTGGTTCAGCTTATCTTGGTGAGCAAAGGGGTCTAGAGTTTCAGGATACCCCCCAGTCCCCCCCAATCTCACTGATCTTTGCATCCTCTTCCAGACAGACCGGGCTGGGTTTCGGCAGCACGATGGCCCGCGTGGGGGGCATGGTCTCCCCACTGATCAACCTCTTACAGGATTATTACTCCTTCCTTCCGCCAATCGTGTACGGGGTGCTGCCCATCGCGGCTGGAATGACTGCCTGTCTTTTGCCGGAAACTTTGAACGTCCCGTTGCCAGATACGATCGAAGATGTTGAGAACAGGTGAGTGGCTGGCGTTGGGGTTACGCTGGCGATTTGGGCCCACCGCTGAGGTTGGCAAATTCTTTTCGTTTATCTCGTTTTTTAAAACTGTCTCTTGGCTGTATGGATGGCCCATACATCTAACGAACGAAGGAATGAATAAAAAATTTAAGTAAGAAGATAAAGAGGAAGACAGGTTAAAATAAAGGAAAAGGTCGGCAGTTCAGATCAGAAAAAGGTCGGCAGTTGGGCAGTTCGAATCCCCAGCGCCGTGTAATGGAGTGAGCTCCCGTTGCTTGTCCCAGCTTGTGCCAACCTAGCAATTCGAAAGCAGGTTACAAAATGCAAGTAGAAAAATAGGAGCCACCTTTGGTGGGAAGGGAACAAGCATTCCGTGGCGCCTTTGGCGTTGAGTCATACCGGCCACATGACCCCGGAGACGTCTTCGGACAGCGCTGGCTCTTCGGCTTTGCAAAGGAGATGAGCACCGCCCCCTAGAGTCAGGAACGACCAGCACATATGTGCGAGGGGAACCTTTAACTTTATGCTGGCTGGGGAATTCTAGGAATTGAATCTACCTATGTTGGTTGGGGAATTCTTGGAGCTGAAATCCATCTACGCTGGCTAGATAATTCTGGAATTAAGTCCATTCTGGCTGGGGAATTCTGGGAGTTGAAGTCCATCCACGCTGCCAGGGGAATTCTGGGAGTTGAAGTCCATCTATGCTGGCTGGGGAGTTCTGGGAGTTGAAGTCCATCCATGCTGGCTGGGGAATTCTGGGAGTTGAAGTCCACCCATCTTAATTCATCAATGTTAATTGCATGCCATGATGGAGATGCTGTCCAGCTGACCTACAATTTATTCTTCTCTTTAAACCCCAGATCTAAAAAGACGAAAAAGAACGAGGAAGAGATCGCCCAAGAGAAAATCCTGCTCCAGAGGCAGGACAAAGTTTTGTTCAAAGATACCTGTTGACCATATGATTCTGGACATGTGTTTTCCATTTTTTTTTTTTTAAAAAGGAACCTTATTTCCATCCTTTTTTTCCTCTTTTTCTTGTATTTTACTGGCCCACTTGATTCAAGGATGGGTGATCTTTGAGCCCAGCCAGCCTCACTGGGTGGGGGGTGGGGGTCATTGCTGTGATAATAAATGTGGGAAGGGTCCTATGAACATGTGCAGAGTGTATTTCCAAAAACAAACTCTTGGATTGCCGGGGATTCCTTCCTTTAGGCATGAGTTCCTTTTATTTTCTGCCAATCTGTAATTCTTGCCATTTTCTTTCTCTTTTTTCAAACTTTCTTTCTTTCCTTTCTTCTTTCTTTCTTTTTCTTTCTTTCCTTTCTTCTTTCCTTCTTCCTTTTCCTTCCTTTCTTTTTCTCTCCTTTCTTCTTTCCTTCTTTTTCTTTCTTTCCATCTTTTTCTTTCTTTCTTTTCTTCTTTCCTTCTTTCTTTTCCTTCCTGTCTCTTTCTCGCCTTTCTTCTTTCCTTCTTTTTCTTTCTTTCTTTTCTTTTTCTTTCTTTCCTTTCTTCTTTCCTTCTTTCTTTTCCTTCTTTCTCTTTCTCTCCTTTCTTCTTTCCTTCTCTCTCTCTCTCTCTCTCTCTCTCTCTCTCTCTCTCTCTCTCTCTCTCTCTCTCTCTCTCTCTCTCTCTTTCTTTCACAACTTCTCAGATGGTTCCTTCGTGATCACCCGTCCACGAATTAACAAAGTTTAGCCCTGCTTAACTTTTGTAAAACACAAATGCTTTCAGGCAGTCAATGGTACTTAATTGTTCGGCGCCAGTGATGGGCCATATTTGACCGTGTCAATCATGAAATAAACCGACATCTTTTACAAGTTTGCAATCGTGGCTTCTACTAGGCCTCGAAGGAGAGGGTATGTGTGTCTCCATCTTTTCAAGATGGTAGCCAATGGCTCGGATATACCAAGAAGGCATCGATCATTTGTCCTCGTGGAATTTTGTGTGTGTGTGTGTGTGTGTGTGTGTGTGTGTCTTTTGGCAAGCAGGAAAGTTAATAAGTTGTTGTTTTGTCTGGATTGGAAAAATGAGGGGAATAAAGTCCATTGTTCAAATCACGCTGGCTGGTGTGGTCGCGATCAGGGGTGTCGAACAGGGGGGAAAATGTGTGTTTGTGTGTCAGAGGGCAGCGTGTGGTGTAAAGCCATCCGTTCCAATTAGAGGGGGATTTGGAGGATGGGAAAACACGGAGCCGTTGGATAACCAGGTTAAATGTGAGGTGGGAATGCCCCAGCCGTCTCGGGCAGGGGTGGGTGGCTGAGATGCAACCCCTGAGCCAACCTGACCCAGAAGGAGGGCTACTTCTGCCTCCTGAAGGCAGCCCCACTTCGTTGGGCACCAACACCACAGTTATGATCAAATCTCACTTCAAGCCGAAAAGAAAGAAGAGAAGAACCAAGTCCCATCATGCAATATTCTAGTTTAATTTGTTTTTACCTATTCTATTTATGTATTGTACCTATTTTAATTCTCCCTGTGCACCGCTCCGAGTCCCCTCGGGGAGAGGATGCGGTATACAAATAAAATTATTCTATTCTAAATTATTCTAATTTGCAAAAGAGAACCAGATGTTAAGTCCATCCTTCCAAAGACAAGAAGGAGAATGGGAAGGGGAGGGAGGAAAGATGGAGAGGTGAGAAGGGAGGGAAGGAGGGAGGGAAGGAGGGACAAAGGAAGGAAGGAAGGAAGGAAGGAAGGAAGGAAGGAAGGAAGGAAGGAAGGGGAAGGGAAGGAGGGAAGACAAGAGGGATGGGGGAATGAAGAAAGGAAAGAAGGATGGAAAGGGAGTGGAAGGGTACTGGTTGATTCTGAACTGTGAAAAATAAGATAAAAGGAGGGAGGGAGGAAGAAAAAGAAGGAGGGAAGGAAGGAAGGAAGGAAGGAAAAGGGAGGGAGGGAGGGAGGGAGGGAGGGAGGGAGGGAGGAAGGAAGGAAGGAAGGAAGAAAGGAGGGGTGGGTTTTAGCCAGCGTTACTGCAGGTTCGCGCATGCGCAGTTCAATAGAAATTGTTCTGCACATGTGCAGAACTAAGAAAAAGATGGCGGTGGCAGCAGTGACTGGGGAACCAGTTTGGGGGCACGGCTAGCCTGGGTCACTGCCAGGTCTGTGATCCAGGCCAGCAGTTCTGTGATCCAGGTCGAACTGGGCCGAACCGGTTGGAACCCACCTCTGCCTCCACCTACCACCGCACACCAGTCCCTCCCTGTTTCTGAAAAAGGCAGATCTTCCATGCCACCCAAACTATAAGGCAGATGTGCACTTGTGGAAAAAGAGCATTTTTGCTTCAAAACCTCTGAAGTTTTAGCAGCATCCCAAACATGGCAACTTCAAGACTTGTGGGCCTTCAACTTCCCTAGCCAGCTAGCCATACCGGTCCACAAAGCTGTCAAATTTGGAGAGCCCTGCTTTACGATGGCCGGGGACCAGAGATGGGGGTGACCTTATGAAAATGTTCTTCCTCTCCAGATGGGTTGGAAGGTCAAGAAGAATCGTGGCTGAAGTGTCTTCCCTCCTCCGATTTTTCTTGCAAAACTCTTGAAGATCCGTCAGGCCAGGAGGCATCTCTGTGGCTTCCTCCAAAGTTCTCCATGACCTTGTCCAAGAGCAGTTAATCTCTAACACCTGCCGTGTGAATGATACACCCAACCCCCCCCCCCCCCGGTCCAGAGGCTTCATCTCTTGCGTGAAGTTGCTCTTTGAGCTGAAAAGTCACACCAAGAGTTGGCTACCTCGGTGTCCTTTTTCACACTTCCATCCCTCTGGTGCTGTCACACTTTAACCTGGAGCTCAAGGAGAACTTGACTCTGTCCTGGTTCATCTTCTTGGAAGACCAGGGTTCCCTCCCCCCCCAAAAGAGGCTTTTTCTACGGAAAGAGAGAAGACCGTTTTTGCTGGATGGAGAACAGCCCATCCCACCCAGATTAGGGGAGGTGGTATATTTATTCCTTGATTCCAGAAGAGGATTCCAAAACGGCATCCTTCGTCTTTGTGGCTTCTAGAGAAGACCTCCTGCTTTTCTGGAGGAAGAGAACCTGAGTTGAAGATCCTTGGGAGATCTGGCTGAAGGTCCTTTGGAAATCTGATTGAAAGTCCTTGGAGATTTAGTTTAAGATCCTCGGGAGAAACTGGTTGAAGGTCCTTTGGAGATCTGGTTTAAAATCTTTTGGAAATCTGGTTGAAGGTCCTTGGAGAGCAAGTTAAGATCCTTTGGAGAAGCGGTTAAAGTTTTTTGGAGATCTAATTGAAGGACCTTTGGGGATCTGGTTGAAGGTCCTTTGGAGAGCAAGTTAACAGCCTTTGGAGAACTGGTTAAAGGGTTTTTTTTGGAGATCTAATTGAAGGTCCTTAGGATATCTGGTTGAAGGTCTTTTGGAGATCTGGTTGAAAGTCCTTTGGAGATCTGGAGAACCTGGTTAAAGATCCTTCAGAGATCTGGTTGAAGGTCCCTTGAAGAAACTATCTTAAGTCCCTTTGGAGAAACTGGTTTAAGGTCCTTCCTAAAAAAAAACAGTGCTAATGCAAGGTTTGATAGACATCTACCAGAAAGAGGTCCACGTGCTACATCCTTTTCCTCCACCTCCTCACTCAGGGTTCCTCCAATTTTGATCCTTCCAGCTGTCCGTCATGGGCTTCACAGAGGTCTTAGAACACGTCGGCAGCATGGGACGCTTTCAAATCGTCTACGTGTCCCTCATATCCTTTCCAGTGCTTATGATGGCTTGTCATATGATGCTGCAGAACTTTACCGCGGGGACGCCAGATCACCACTGCGCGACCAGCCACCACGCCGCTCCCGGGAACCGGAGTTCTGAAGACGAGGCTCTCCTGATGGTCTCCCTTCCCATGGGCGAGAACCCAAAGCCAGCCGAGTGTCACCGTTTCCGCCAGAAGCCGTGGTGGCGTTCGAACGGCACCGCCGAGAACGAAACCCAGATGGAGACTGAACCGTGTCGAGACGGATGGGTGTACAACCGAAGCACCTTCCACCAGACCATTGTGACAGAGGTGAGAACCAAAAGTCCTCTGCAACCAGAGGTGATCAGGTTGGGCACGTCCAGGTTCTCAAATGGGGCATCCATAGCATGCACGGGTCCTGGGAAACTACGCCTCTTTTTCCATCTCTACTTTGAAGACAAAACCATTTTTGGTGATGGGGGGGAGAAAATAATGGCTTTAATCTATCTATCTATCTATCTATCTATCTATCTATCTATCTATCTATCTATCTATCTATCTATCTATCCTATCTTATCTATCTATCTATCTATCTATCTATCTATCTATCTATCTATCTATCTATCTATCTATCTATCTATCTATCTATCTATCTATCTATCTATCTATCTATCTATCTATCTATCTATCTATCTATCTATCTATCTATCTAGTGTCACAACACCCTGGTATGACCCAAATATTGGAGGGAGCAGAACTGCTTTCCTTTTCTGTCTTTCGGCTCACCCTAGGAGCCATCCAGGCAGAAAGCTATTTTTTCGTTGCCTTTGTTATATTTGCGCTGATAAATAAATAAAAGGAGACTAGTATAGATCTATTTCAAGCTACTTATTCCGCTGGCTCAGCTGATCAAAGAGGAGAACCTGCGGCCTAGTGGCAATTACAATTGCCTAATGTGTAATACTTCCCAGGTTCGAATCCCAGTAAGGGCATGGCTAGCTGATGAGCGCTAAATAACTTGAAATAGATCTATACTAGTCTCCCTTTAATATTTATCAGCACAAACGTGTCGCATACACACACACACACGTATTTTTCTTTTTCCTTTCGGCAGTGGGATCTGGTTTGTTCATCCCGGACACTAAAGCAAATGGCGCAGTCGATTTACATGGCGGGAGTTTTAGTTGGCGGGATCTTATTCGGAGGCCTCTCGGACAGGTGAGGGACGAGAATGTCGACACCCAAGTTAAACGTGTGGCACAGGGGGAAACTGTTGAAGCTCGGCTCGACTCTGTTAACACAGAAATATCCCGGAGTGCGTGCAGGGTTTTTTCTTGATTCAAGGTGTTTCATTGCATCCATTAATGCCAAATTAATTAAGGCCGCCGCGCGAGGCCCCAAAATGCAATACGAGTGTGCCCTAGGTTCTCCATCACCGCGCTAAGAGGATAATTAATCAGATAACTTAGCTTCTGCCTGACCCACCCAGTTCTGCAAAGCGGTGTCTTATTGAACGACTCAGTCAAATATTTCTATTAATATTTACTTCTAATTTAGAAGGCCAGGTTGCAGTGCTAAACGCTAAACCAGCTAAATGGAAAAACGCTTGCAGATTTAAAAGGCAGGAAACATCTCAAAAACTGTAGGGCCCGTTTTGCACTTACAGATTAATCCTCGACTTACGACCACCATCGAGCCCAAATATTCTGCTGCTTGCAAGCGAGGCATTGGTTAAGTTAAATTGGCACCATTCTACCACAGGTGGCTTGCTGCAGCTGTTAAGGGAACCGCCGCTGTGGTTAAGTTAGAAACACGGTCGTTAAGTGGGTCGCCCTGATTTTACTCGTCGGAAGGTCTCAAAAGGGGATTGCGTGACCTCAGGAAAGTCAATTTTCTCGCGCACGACGGGATGAAAATGAGAACGGGAGGACCAAATTTCGACTCCATCCTTCCTTCCTTCCTAATATTTTCTTTCCTCCCCACTTCCGTTCCGACGTCCGTCCTTTTTCTGCCCCCTTGAAGATTCGGTCGCCGGCCAATCCTCTTGTGGTGCTATCTGCAGCTGGCCACGACTGGCACAGCAACGGCGTTCGCTCCCAAATTCAGCGTTTACTGCATCCTCCGTTTCCTCACCGGGATGGCTTTTTCCGGCATCGTGCTCAATGGAGTCTCTTTGTGTGAGTCCCTGGGATCGAACCATTGCCACGCGATCCATCTCCCCCTACCTCCCCGGTTGGCGGTGATCTGACATTGACCGATCCGTGAGAGTCGTCAATGGAACCTCCATGGGCAGGGATAGTAGGCCTTCAAAGGTGCTCTTTTTCCCAGGAGGCAACAGGAGTTTCTTGGGTTTTTTTTTTGGGTCTTTTGAAAACGTTTCGCTTCTCCTCCGAGAAGCTTCTTCAGCTCTGGCTGGATGGGGGGGAAACGGAAGGATTGATGCTCCTTGCTGATAGCTGGTCATTTGCGTCCTTTTAGAGGGTCGTTGAGGCCACTCAATATGCCGTATTTTTCGGAGTATATGCCGTATTTTTCGCACCTTTTCCCCTCAAAAGAGAGGCCGAAAATCTGGGGGCGTCTTATACACCGAATACAGCATTTTGTTTGCTTCCCGAAACCACGCTCCCTTGACCAAAATAGCCGTGGCTCCTGGGGGCTGGGGAGGGCAGAAATTAGCGAAAAACGGGCCAATCTTTGCCCCCCCCCCCAACCAGTCCCCAGTAGCACTCTACAAGCCTCCTAAAAACTATTCATACCGTTTGGGGGGGGGGGAAACGGACCCGTTCCAGCGAAAAACGAGCCGTTTTTGAGAGGTCTGCACAATGCAAATCGATTTTCAGAGAATAACCAGAAAACCTAGTTGCCTCTTGAAAAAGCACTTTTGGGACAACCATGGATGACCGTGGATCTCCACATACAATCAAGTCACTGTTATCCTGTTGTTTTTGGGAGTGGGGTTTATTTTCTTGCTAAATTTATCTCTGAGCAGCCCTGGTGGTTTCCAATTTTGAGTTTTCTCCCTACCTGGGGAGCTTTTGAACGCTGGTTCTATTCTTCCCAACAGGTGTGGAGTGGACGCCCACCAAGACCCGGCCAGTGCTGGGGACTATCAATGGCTGTTCGTACACCACTGGGCAGCTCGTCCTGGCCGGCCTGGCGTATACTTTCCGAGATTGGCACCACTTGCAACTGGCGGTTTCTCTGCCCTTTTTCGTATTCTTCTGTTATTCTTGGTAAATAGGACACGAGAGTAAGCTTTCCCCATATCCTGTCCCCAATTTTAGCCTTCGTTAAGAACCACAGCAATGCACTGGTCCTCAGTCAATCCAACCCCCTGCCCAAGTAGGAGACTCTGGAAAACAGATTAACAGAGATGGAAGGGACCTTGGAGGTCTTCTAGTCCAACCCCCACTCACCCAAGCAGGAGACCCTGCACCATTTCTGACAGAGGGCAGTCCAGTCTCTTCTTGAAAGCCTCCAGGGATGAAGCTCCCACAACCTCCGAAGGCAACTTCTGTTCCATGGGTTGATGGTTCTCCCTGCCAGGAAATTCCTCCTTATTCCCAGGTTGAATCTCTCCTTGCTCAGTTTCCATCCATTCTTCCTTCTCTGGCCTTGAAAGGTCCTTTCGAGAATAGCTTGAGCCCTTCCTCCTCTCTGGGGCAGCCCCTCAAACATTGGAAGATGCTCTCCTGTCCCTCCTGGTCCTTCTCTTCCCTAGACTAGCCAGGCCCAGTTCCTGCAACCGCTCTTCGTCTGTTTGAGCCTCCAGTCCCCTCATCATCTTGGTTGCTCTTCTCTGCACTCTTTCTAGAGTCTCAACATTAACTGGGAAATAGCTGGTAAGTCTCGGCGCGACTCTCCTTGTGGTCTCTTTTCCTTTTCTCCATCCTTCCACAGGTGGCTTTCTGAATCAGCTCGCTGGCTGATAACAGCCGGGAAGCTCGAACGGGCCGTGACGGAGCTCAAGAGGGTGGCCAAAATGAACAGGAAAGAGGAAGCTGCTGGAAAGCTAGATGTTGAGGTGAGGACCCAAAAGACATCAAGATTAATTCTGTTTATCTGTATAGTTGCGCCTCATTTTGATCGTGCGGCTGTGGGGAATGGTCGTAAGTACGAGGACCGGCCGTAAGTCTCTTTTCCAGTGCCATTGTGATTTCAGACTGTCATGAAATGAATGGTCGTAAGTCGAGGCCCCCCTGTGGGGTTTTACAATACTTAGGACCTCAAGTTATGACTGCAATTGAGACTGGCAATTGTGGTTCTAAGTTGTGGGTTTTTTTGTAAAGCAGCTCGCTGTGCATCCAGATCCAATTTTACAACCATTTTCGGGATGGTCATTAAGCAGACCCAGCAGTTGTTAAGCGAACCCATTGTTCTCTCTGGGCCAGTTTTTTTCCCCAGAAACCGGTCATAAAAGCCAAAAAACGGTCGTAGGTCGCAGTCACTTGACTGCAAGGTGCTGCTAATGGCTGTAAATCCCAGCTGGTTGTTCGGGGGGGGCGGGGGCGGCAAAATGTAGTCACATGACCCCCCCCCCCAAGAACTGGGGAGGGAGGGGCAATATCCAAAAATTCAAAGCAGAGTGGTAGGTCATTTAGGGAAAAGGGGGGGGGGGAGTCCATTGTAACTTCGAAGAGTCGCTAAGCGATCTGTCGTAAGTCGAGAACTGCTTGTGCCTGAGACGAGGTTCCTGGGCACTTTGCACCCTGTTAAAAAGCACCCACAGATTGGAAAACTCAATCAGGCATTGAGATGTGACCCATTTCCCCCCTTCCCAGTTTCTGAGATCCAGGATGAAGGAGGAATTGGCTTCCATGACATCCAAGACTTCGCTGCTCGACCTGATCCGGACGCCGACCATGCGCCGGATCTCCCTCTGCATCTGCTTCGTCTGGTGAGCTCTGGGAAGAGACTCTCTCCGTCCGCTTTTCCTTGGGCTGGCATTGAACTGAATTGAATGTTTTATTCAATTAGTTTTATTTCATTAGTTTTCTTTTACTAATTTTATTTTATTAGTTTTCTTTTACTAGTTTTCTTTTATCAGTTTTATTATTGTATTTGTTATTTTATTTATTCCATTACTTAAGTTCCATTCTATTCTATTCCATTTATTATTTCATTTTACATTTTATTTTATTAATTATATTTTATTATTTTATTTTATTTTATTGTTCTATTTTATTTTATTTTATTAATTTTTTTTAATTTTATCTTTCTATTTACTTTTGATTTATTTATGTTATTTTTTTGTTTATTATTTATTTATTACTTTTATGTTTTTTTATTTCAGTTTTTATATTTTTATCATTTCATTTCATTATTTTATTTTGTTTTAATGTATTGGTTATTTTATTTCTTTCATTATTTTATAAGTTCTATTCTATTCTATTCCATTTATTATTTCATTTTACATTTTATTTTATGTTTTATTTTATTATTTCATTTTATTATTTCTTTACTATTTTATTGTATTCGTTCTATTTTATTATTTTATTTATTTAATTATTTCATTTTATTAGTTTTATTTTATTAGTTTTATTTTATTATTTATTTAATTATTTTATTTTATAAGTTTTATTTTATAAGTTTTATTTTATTAGTTTTATTTTATTATTTTATTTTATTAGTTTTATTTTATTTATTACTTTTATGTTATTTTATTTCAGTTTTTATATTTTATCATTTCATTTTTATTATTCTATTCTATTCTATTTTAATGTTTTTATTTTATTATTTCATTATTTTATATATTCTGTTCCCTTCTGTTCCATTCCCTATTCTATTCTATTCTATTCTATTCTATTATCATTTTACAATTTTATTATTTTTTCATTTATTTTTTCCTTTGTTCCCCTTCCAAGGTTCTCCACCAGTTTCGCTTATTATGGGCTGGTGATGGACTTGCAGAATTTCGGAGGCAACATCTACCTGATCCAACTCTTTTTCGGAGCGGTTGACTTCCCAGCTAAGTTTATTTCGGTCCTCACTATCAGCTACATCGGGCGCCGGTTCACCCAAGCCGTTGCCCTCATCTTGGCTGGGTTAACCATCCTGGCCAACATCTTCATCCCTCAAGGTGAGAAAAACTACGGGTCTGAGTAGCACAATACAAGAAGCTTCCAGAAGCTTCCAGAAGGTTCCTGGTTTTCTGCCTCATGTTCAAGAAGCTTTAGATTTTAGATTTAGAGACCGCCTCCTACCACATACCTCCCTTCGACCTGTCCGCTCCCACAGAGTGGGCCTTCTCAGGGTGCCATCAGCCGGTCAATGCCGGCTGGCGGCTCCCAGGGGAAGAGCCTTCTCTGTTGCGCGTCCGGCACTCTGGAACGACCTGCCCCCCGATATCTGTACCATCACGGACCTACGCCTCTTCCGTCGGATGTTAAAAGCACATTTATTTCATCTAGCCGGCCTGACATAGACTAGGGAATAATTTTAAACTTTGATATTTATTGGTTTTAAATTTATTTATCCAATTTTAGCACAGATTTAATAATTTAATTGTTTTTTATATGTTGTATTGTATTGTTGGGTTTTTATCTTTCTGTGTACTGCCCTGAGTCCCTTTTAGGTGAAATAGGGTGGTATATAAATCGAATAAACTAACTAAACTAAACTAACTAGATTTAGAAGCCTTAGAGGTGGTGGACTTCAACTCCCAGAATTCCCCAGTCTACATGCTGGAAGTTGAAGTCCATCTATCTTAAAGCATGCTGGCTGGGGGATTCTGGGAGTGGAAGTCCACCCATCTTAAAGCATGCTGGCTGGGGGATTCTGGGAGTTGAAGGCCTTCCCTCTTCAAGTTGCTCAGGTTGAAAAATGGTAGAAGGTCCTTGGGATTAGAGCAGCATACAAATGATAGCAAATAATAATGTCCCAGCACCAGATTGCAAATGTGACAATAGACCGAGGTGGTTGTGAGGTAAGCTAAAGTAACCCAAAGTAAACCAAAGAGCCAGATATTCTCACAAACAGAACAAATTCTCCAATCTGGAAACTGGATTTGATCCATCGGCCGATTCAGAACCACGGACAGTGTCTCTGTGTTGGTGAAGGCAGTTGGATCCCATTATTGAACTAAGCTGCGGTTCCAGCAACGTTCTGGACATAATTGTCAACTCTACAAAAATTGTGGTTTCCCCCATTATACAACATACAATAACAGGGTTGGATGAGACCTTGGAGGTCATCTAGTCCAACCCCCTGCTCAAGCAGGAGACCCTCTACTATTCTAGACAAAAGGCTGTCCAATCTCTTCCAGTGATGGAGCATCCATGACTTCTCGAGGCCAGCCTGATTTATTGTTGTTAGTCGGGAAGTCGTGTCCGGCCCATCGTGACCCCAACGTTCCTCCAGGCCTTCCTGTCCTCTCCCATCCTCTGGAGTCCATTGAAGCTCAGGCCGGCTGCTTCAGTGACTCCATCCAGCCCCCTCCTTCTCTGCCGTCCCCTTCTTCTTCTTTTGCCCTCCATCATTCCCAGCATGAAGCTCTTCTCCAGGGAGTCCTTCCTCCTTCTCATCAGGTGGCCAAAGTCCTTGAGTTTCCTCTTCAGGATCTGGCCTTCTAAAGAGCAGCCAGGGGGGATCTCCTCTAGGACTGACCTTGCAGTCCAAGGGACTCACAGGAGATAGATAGATGAATAGATGATAAATGATAGATAGATAGATAGATAGATAGATAGATAGATAGATAGATAGATAGATAGATAGATATGTTAGTTGTGAAGTCGTGTCCGACCCATTGCAACCCCATGGACCATGTTCCTCCAGGCCTTCCTGTCCTCTCCCATCCTCTGGAGTCCACTGAAGCTCATGCCGGCTGCATCGAGGACTCCGTCCAGCCCCCTCCTTCTCTGCCGTCCCCTTCTTCTCTTGCCCTCCATCGTTCCCAGCATGAGGCTCTTCTCCAGGGAGTCCTTCTTCCTTCTCATCAGGTGGCCAAGGTCTTTGAGTTTCCTCTTCAGGATCTGGCCTTCTAAAGAGCAGCCAGGGGGGATCTCCTCCAGGACCGACCGGTTGGATGGCCTTGCAGTCCAAGGGACTCAATGCAGGACTCTTCTTCTCCAGCACCCGAGTTCAAAGCAATCCTGATTAATTCAAATCAATGAGTTGGTGGGCATCCAATGAGACCACCCTCGCCACGAATGGCTTGGCGCTCCAGAGAGCACGCTCCTCACCACAGACCTCTTCCTTTCTCCCAGATATGCAGACCCTTCGGACGACCGTGGCCGTTTTCGGGAAGGGCTGCTTAGGGGCCTCGTTCAACTGCGCCTATTTGTACACTGGAGAACTTTATCCGACGGTGCTTCGGTGAGAGACCAAACCAGGGAGAAACCGCAGGGCGGGTGACTGTGAAAGGATCGTTTGGCCTCCCAAAGGAAGGGAAAGGGGGTGCGAGATAGCTGCTTGAGGGGTTGTTGTTGGAAAAAAACAGGGGTTCAAACTGAGCCAGGTATGGTACCTCCTGTACCATACCTGGTATGAAGCCAACTCCTGGTCCTGACAAAAAGCCCTTTTCTTAATTGACTGTGAATTCTGCTCCTTACCATCCAGCAAAGGCTTTCAAGGGAGGATTTACGGTCACAGACCTTATCTGGCTTGGAGAGCTGCCAGGCCGACATCTACAAAACTTGGCCAGGAGTCTCGGAGAGTCACGAACCAATTAAGCAAACTCATGGTCTCCTGCAAACTCCACTCCCCTTTTGCTCCTCTTTTATGTCCTATGGGGAGGGGCCATTCACTGTCCATCTGTGGCTTTACTGCCAAGTTCACCCTGATTTCTGAGTTGTTCTTTTCTTCTGGCAGCTCTGCGCATGCGCACACTGAGAATAGGCTCCAGTTGTTCCTCTGCCTCCCTGATGTCTGACTCTGAAGGCAGCTGATAACTGTCAGAGGGCCCTGGCCCCCTCTCGGTCTCCGACACAGAGCCCTCCTCAGAGCCTTCCCCAGACTCCAGGACTGGCCCAGGCTTCCTCCCCAACCCTCCTCACTGTCTGAATGCTGGCCGCTGACCTCCATGAGGTCAAGCAGCATGACCAATCCCTTTTGCTTGGTGTCTGTCTGTGCAGGCAAACCGGTATGGGTCTCAGCAACACCATGGCCCGCATAGGAGGCATCGTGGCTCCGGCAGTGAAGATGACAGGAGAATATATCCCATTCCTGCCCAATCTTATCTATGGGGCGGCTCCCATCATATCTGGAATTGTGGCGGCCTTCTTGCCGGAAACCCGCAACATCCCTTTGCCGGAAACGGTAGAGCAGGTGGAGAACAGGTGAGGGAAAAGAGCGGTCCCAGATTGTTTGCATTGCTCCTGGAACTCGGAAAGACCTTCTCTTTCCATACTGATCCCTCTTCTTTAGCAAGAAAGTCAATTGATGGGTTGAAGGATTTAAAATAATAATAATAACAACAACAACAACTTATATCCTATTAAAATTCTCATTGCCATGACTTTTAACTGGTGCACGATAGTTTTTGAACCAAGATGCTTTAAATAGGCTACACACAGAATGCATCCAAAAACCAGGACCCCCAAGTCTTGAGGGAATGAAATTTGGGGGAAGTTCTAACTGCACTCAGAACTACTGACTGCTACTGCATTGTTGGGATGCTGCAGCAGCCACAGGAACGTAATTGTTCTGTGACAGTTTCCCAGTCAGTTCAGCAATCCCTTGCTTCCTCCCCCACTCGACATCAGCCACTTCCTTTTGTCTGCTGAGAAGGAAAGGGAAGGGAGGGAGGAAAGGAAAGGAAGAACAGGAAGGAAAGGGAGGGAGGAAGTGAAGGAAGGAAAGGAAGAAAGAAAGAAAGAAAGAAAGAAAGAAAGAAAGAAAGAAAGAAAGAAAGAAAGAAAGAAAGAAAGAAAGAAAGGAGAAAGTGGGAGGAAAGGAAAGGAAAGGAAGAGGGAGGGAGGGAGGGAGGGAGGAAGGAAGGAACGAAGGAAGGAAGGAAGGAAGAAAAAAGGTAGGGGGAGTGAAGAAAAGGAAAGAAAAAGGGAGGAGGGAAGGAAGGAAGGAAGGAAAGAAGGAAGGAAGTAAACCAGCAAGCAAGCAAGCAAGATTTCCATGCTCCCTGCCAGATTCCCACGAGGAAATTCAATGGGGAAGCCAGCAGGAAGCCGAAAGTCTCTCCTACTCCCACTGCCTTTCCCCCCATCTCGTTCATTCTGTTTAGGGAAAGAACCTATCTTTGAAACGATGGCCAAACAGGGCCCAGGTTCTCTAGTAACGATTTGGAAAGCCAGGAATACAGTGATCAAACCTCCCCACCCCCCGCCATCTGAAGCTTAAAACCGGCTAACATTTCAGTAACGCAGCTGAGTCTGCCGCTGAGTTTGCCCACCGAGTTGGTGAAGCCCCTTTTGAAAACCCACCAACACTTAATGGCATCGTTGTTTTTCCTCCCCTCGCACAGATCGTGGGATAAGGGCCACAAGATGGACTCCCAGCAAACCGAGGGCCTCTTGCTCTCCAGCAAGCCCGGAAGCCTGAAAATCAGCGCTTAAAAGAAGGGGAAAATATTGATTTCAAGACCTACCTTTGCACGAAGAATCTGCGAGGACCAAGAACGGCGTCACACTTGGGAACAAAATGGGTATAGAAGCAGCCACGGAGATGAAGGAGGCCAAACATCTTCTGGATTTACAGGGGCAGAAAAATAGAAGTTATTTGGAAGATATTCTACTCTCTGTACGTTCATTCCGTCTGATGTCTTTTTTCTTTGAAAAAAAATCTGAATCCACGTTTGCAAAGCATGGCCACATCCCCTTAATAGACTAATCCAAGCAAACATTGGCGGGGCTGTTATATAGTTTAATGCAGGAGTCGCCAACCTCAGGGACCACTAAATTCATAATTTTAAATCCCGTGGACAATTAATACGATCTGCCTAATGACCGGCTGGGTGGGCGTGGCTGGGTGGTCATGTGACTGGGTGGGTGTGGCCAACTTCATGTCAGTCGTGTCAAGGGGTGCCTCGCTGGCCTCTACTCACCCCTCCCCTCCCAGCCCCTCCTCTCCTGCCCGCCCGGACTCCGTAGGGCCCCAACAGGAAGCCGTTGCTGGAGCTAAGCAGCCCCCAGGAGAAAGAGTTGGCAAAAGAGCTCAGTTCCAATTGGATCTGGCTGAGAAGGAGGCTCAGCAGAAGCACCTCACTGAGGACTAGGAGCATGGGCTTTCCAAGTGGAGGGAAGACCTGTGGGAGTGCAAGGCCAGGTGCCGGCCCCTGGAGGCTCAGCGGGCTGAGATGGTCAGCCAGTTCCAGGCCATGATGCAGTCCTTCTGGAATGAGGCCCTCCGGCTCTTTGCCACCAGGGGAGCCCTCCAGCCTTCGCCCAAAGCCCCCCACCAGGAGGCTGAAGCAGACCCCAAGTCAGAATTTCTGCCCCCTTTTGCCCCCCACAAAGGGGAGACTTTCTGCAGCAACACAAGCGTCCATTGCACAAATCCATCCCAGGGGCCGTAGTTTGAGGATCTCCTGATTGAGTGCAATATCAAAAATGCAAATAATTTTTCTACGTACCACCAACATTTTCTCACAGATCACCAGTGGTCCACGGACCCCCAGTTGGTGACCGCTGGTTTAATGTGTCACCTAACCCATATCTTAGCCTGTTGGTGAAAGAGGGTAACTTCTTAAACTTAATTAAGAAAGTCCTAAGCTGATAATATAAATGATGGTCGTCAGGGGGCAGCAGTGAGACATAGGAAAAAATAATTTTGGCTTACACTGGATCCGTGTTTCTCAACCTTGCTAACTTTAAGCTGGGTGGACTACAACTCCCAGAATTCCTCGTCCTGCATGCTTTAAGATTACATCTGTGGACTACAACTCCAAGAAATGAACCTAGCTAGCTGGGGAATTCTGGGAGTTGAAGTCCGCTCGCTTTAAAATTACCATGGTTGAGCAACACTGCCCTAGATCTCTTAGCCCCTAAAAACACAAATTATAGTTTGTTTGTTGAAACTATGTAGATACGGCCTAGGTTTCATTAAGCTGGACATAAGCATAGGTTGTTCTATGCAATGGAATGGAATGGAATAGAATAGAATAGAACAATTGAAGAATAGAATAGAATAAAATAGAATAGAACAATTGAAGAATAGAATAGAATAAAATAGAATAGAATATATATTAGAGTAGAAATAGAATAGAATAGAATAGAATGTGGATTAGAAATAGAATAGAATAGTATAGAATATATAGTATAGCAGGAATAGAATAGAATAGGAATAGAATATCAGAATAAAGAATAGAGTAGAGCAGAGTAGAATAACAACTTTATTGTCACTTTAAATGTACACTAATCAGCATACATTAAGTCAAGTCAAGTCAAGTCAAATTTATTTTGTATACCGCATCCTCTCCCCAAGGGGACTCGGAGCGGTGCACAGGGAAAAATTTAAAATACTATAAAAATATACATGCATAGAATAATAAATACGATAGATAAAAACAAATTAAATAAGGTTGTCCCTGCGCTAAAATCCCCAAGTTATAAAACTAAAATTCCCTAACACCCTAGGTAAAGACTAACCTAGGCCGGCCAAGCAGAAAAAGTGTGTCTTGAGTTTTTGACGGAAGGAGCGGAGGTCCGTAGTTGTTCTGATTTCGGGGGGAAGGTCGTTCCAGAGGGCTGGGCCCGCCACAGAGAAGGCCCCACCTCCAATATACACTACATAAAGACAACAAAACAAATTCTGCATATACACACACACACACACACACACACACACACACACACATGACCCAGAGAAACAAAGCAGTTTATTTTAGGTGTACACAGGTGCATGGTGGGGAAAAAATGGCCTAGCGAACAAAACTATCCCAACATCTGGTAGTCCTTCTAGAAACCCAACTCAAGGTATCTATCCTGGATAAAACATTCAGGGGCCCAACTCTGCTCTATAAAACAAATTAAAGTCCAGAGTTTGGACTACCGATATACCGCCGCTTTCATTGTCTCTATCCACCATTCTGGATTCACCCAACATGCCTCACCAGATCAATCAAATGCTGGGTGCAAAGTTGACAGAGTGGGCCAATTTAAATTTGAACTCATGGCATCAAAAGGTTCATTCCATCACCTGGTTAAATGCAAATAAACCCAGTCTAGATAAAACAGGCCATTGAGATACAATCAAGATCAAGGGAGGTACTAATACTACTCTATAAAACCTTAGTAAGGCCACACCTAGAGTACTGCATCCAGTTTTGGTCACCACATATAAAAAAGATGTGGAGACCCTAGAAAGAGTGCAGAGAAGAGCAACAAAGAGGATTAGGGGACTGGAGGCTAAAAGATATGAACGGTTGCAGGAATTGGGCATGTCTAGTTTAATGAAAAAAAGGACTAGGGGAGACATGGCAGCAGTGTCCCAATATTTGAGGGACGGCCACAGAAAAGAGGGGGTCAAGCTATTTTCCAAGGCCCCCGAAGGAAGGCCAGACAAGGAAGAATGGATGGAAACTGACCAAGGAGAGATTCCACCTGGGAATAAGGAGGGATTTCCTGACAAGGAGAACCATCAACCCATGGGACAGAAGTTGCCTTCGGAGGTTGTGGGAGCTTCATCCCTGGAGGCCTTCAAGAAGAGACTGGACTGCCCTCGGTCAGAAATGGTGTAGGGTCTCCTGCTTGGGCAGGGGGTTGGACTAGATGACCTCCAAGGTCCCTTCCAACTCTGTTAATCTAGTTCTAACTCATTGGTCCATTTCTGGATTCTGCCAATTGCTAAACTGGGTCAATTTGACAATTGGGAATTCGAAAACGGCAGCTACTTCCTCTCACGCTGTAACAGTCGTAAGTGCGAAAAACGGTTACGAGTCACTTTTGTCAGTGCCGCTGTAAGATCGAACGGTCACTAAATGAATGGTTGCAACCCAAGATCTACTGGTACAGAGCTATTGCAGCCAAGTTATTGATAACCCAAGCAGGGACGAGAGTCCTCTCCAATATGTTAGAAATAGGACTCTTCCACCTCGCCAACAAGTAGAATGGAAGCCCCGCCTCTCGATTTAAATAACCGCGATAGTGTTGAATGTTTTCTGCAATCTGGGTTAATTTTTTATCAACCCACACCTGGGTTTTCATGCCACGCTTAAGCAGGTCAGGGAAAGAGGGTGGCGCAACATTGGCACCACTGACTCATTTTGAACTGGGGTTAGCAATGGGGTGTTATGTTGTGTCATCCAACACCTTTAGATAATTGGGTAAGAGGTTCAACTAGCTGGTTCAGATCCAGAATAGCAATAGCCCTTAGACGTATATACCGCTTTACACTGCTTTTATAGCCCTCTCTAAGCGGTTTACAGAGTCAGCCTCTTGCCCCCAACAATCTGGGTCTTCGTTTTACCGACCTCGGAAGGACGGAAGGCTGAGTCAACTTTGAGCCAGTCAGGATCGAACTGCTTGCAGTGGATAGAATTAGTCTTCAAGGTCCCTTCCAACTCTGTTATTCCATTCTTTTCTATTCTATTCTTATTCTTATCTGTTCTATTCTATTCTTCATTATTCTATTCTATTCTAATTCTTATTCTTATTTGTTCTGTTCTATTCTTATCTGTTATATTATTCATTATTTTTTTCTATTCAATTCCTATTCTATTCTGTTCTTATTCTTACCTGTTCTATTCTTTTCTATTCTTATTCTTATTTATTCCATTCTTCTTATTCTTATCTGTTCTTCTATTCTATTCTATTCTATTCTATTTTCTATCCGTGCGGCTCTGGATGGGGAGGAACAAACTCAGACTCAACCCGTCCAAGACCGAGTGGCTGTGGCTTCCGGCATCTCGATATAGCCAACTAACTCCATCGTTGGCTATCGGGGGTGAGTCATTGGCTCCCGCGGAAAGGGCCCGCAACTTGGGCGTCCTCCTGGACTCACGGATGTCCTTAGACGACCATGTGACGGCCGTGGCCAGGGGGGGCTTCTATCAGGTTTACCTGACACGCCAGTTGCGCCCCTTTCTTGATCGAGATGCCCTACGCACGGTCAGTAAAGCCCTCGTTATTTCCCGCCTAGACTACTGCAATGCCCTCTACATGGGGCTCCCCTTGAAGTGCGCCCGGAGGCTCCAGCTAGTGCAGAATGCAGCCGCGCGGGGGATTCTGGGAGTCTCTCGTTACTCCCACGTAACACCTCTCCTGCGCGAGCTGCACTGGCTGCCTGTGGCCTTCCGGGTGCGCTTCAAGGTGGTAGTTACCATCTTCAAAGCGCTCCATGGCTCGGGTCCTGGTTACCTGAGAGACCGCCTCCTACCACATTCCTCCCTTCGACCTGTCTCTCACAGAGTTGGCCTTCTCAGGGTGCCGACTGGCGACCCCCAGGGGAAGAGCCTTCTCTGTGGCGGGTCCGACACTCTGGAACGACCTCCCCCCCCCCCCGATATCCGCACCATCACGGACCTACGCCTCTTCCGTCGGATGTTAAAAATTCATTTCTTTCATTTAATTCGTTATTTATGGGTTTTAATTATTTATTCAATTTTAGCACAGCTTTACTGGTTTAATTGTTTTTTATATTTTGTATATTGTGGGGTTTTATCTTTCTGTGCACCGCCCTGAGTCCCTTTTTTTGGTGAAAAGGGCGGTATATAAATTGAAAATAAAGTAAAGTAAAAGTATCCCGTAAAATTCTGATTCCCCACCTCAAAATTGGATGAATCTCTCGCTTTCTCCCTCCCCCCCCCATGTTAAATATCACCTTCTTCCAAATTGGAGGCGAAACAGCTGAGTCTTAATTTTCCTGCCTTTCCTAACCGGTGAACCGCGGAGAGTCCAGCCATTCGTTCTCCTTGACCGGTTGAGACGAAGCCAGCTGGGCGAAGCATCGCTGCGCTCGGTCATCGCCCTTCCTTGGACCTCTGGAGGCTGCTTTTCCGACCGTCCGTTGCCAGCGGGGCCACCTTCCCGCGGGGGCCACGGACCTTTGCACGCGATGACCGGGAAAAGCAAATCATCAACCAGCTCCCTGGCATTGGCATCCCACCACCCAAAATTTTCGCCCTCCGGAGCAGGTCAGAGTTGGGTTCCCCTTTGAAGGATGGATCGGTGGCTTGTAATTGGAAAGCGAGTCGAGGTGGAAAGGGCTCAACCCCCAGTCCCATGTTGGTCAAGCTCTTGCCCTATAAAACAGGGGTCTCCAACCTTTGCAACTTTAAGCCTGAAGGACTTCAGCTCCCAGAGTTCTCCAGCCAGCTTTGCTGGCTGGAGAACTCTGGGAGCTGAAGTCCTTCAGGCTTAAAGTTGCAAAGGTTGGAGACCCCTGCTATAAAACATCCTTCCATTTCAGCACTTAGGAAATCAGGAGGGTTGAGGTGGGAAGGGAACGGTGGGGCAGCCATGGTCAAAGGCAAAGGGAATGGCAGAGTAGGCCTTCCCCCGCCAGAAAGCTGGGTTTTCTGAGAAGAGCCCAGTTTCTTCCGAAGTAAGATAGGCCACGTTAAGGGACGTACAACCATTCATTTAGTAACTATTCAAACTTACAACAGCACTAAAACCGGTCCTCACATTTACAACTAATCTCTCTGTCTCTCTCTCCTATGTCTATCTATTATCTATCTTATATCTATCTGCCTATCTCATCTATCATCTACTTCTGTCTATTATCTAATATATCTATCCTCTATCATCTATCTATCTATCTATCTATCTATCTATCTATCTATCTATCTATCTATCATCTTATTCTGCCTATCTGTCTATCATTATCTGTGTATCATCTATCCATCTTATCTACCTCTCCATCATCTATTTATTCTGTCTATCATCTATCTATCTATCTATCTATCTATCTATCTATCTATCTATCTATCTATCTATCTATCTATCTATCTATCTATCTATCATCTATCCATCTTATCTAACTCTCCATCATCTATTATTCTATCATCTATCTACCCATCTATCTATCTATCAACTATCCATCTTATCTACCTATCATCTATTTATTCTGTCTATCATCTATCTACCCATCTACCTAATCACTCATCTAGTCACTCCCACCCACCCATTTAATTTATTTGCTTTACTTCAATTCAATTCACTTCACTGGAAAAAGTTGCCCAATGTCTTGGCTAGCATGCTTTAAAATGAATGCAATTCTGGACACTGAAGTCCACCCATCTTAAAGCTACCAAGTTTGGGGGGAAAAACCCACTTCTTTAAACACTTCAATTCAATTTTAACAAAAATTGTCTCAAAAAGCATATATGTACCCTAGGAGGGCATCGGTTGTGGATGGGTAGATCCAACGTCATTTTTCAAGAGTTGAAAGAAATAGTTTTCTAACTTTTTAATGCTCGATCTATGAAAGGGCCACTTTTCTACCGAAGCATTTTGGTTTCCCCACAAGGAGTTGGAATTGTTCCAGCATAACTCTGGAACGCCTGGAGCAATTTCAACCAAACTTGGCACAGAGATGACTTACTCTCGGGAGACAAATACTGTGGGGGCAAGACACCCCTAACCCTCAGGGTGTGTGTTCTGTTAAGATACAGTCTTAAAATGGGTCCTTTTGGAGAAGGGCGGGGTATAAATTTAATAAAAAATTTTTAAAAATGGCTTCTACTGTACTGCCGTAAAATGGCTTCTACTTCACCGTGCAGTGGAACTGCCATGGTAAGGGCTTCACAGTACTCAACAAGGGGGCTCCCTCTGGTAAGGGGGAAAATATGGCATGGCCATGTTTCCACAGAAGCACCTAGATGTAAAAACTCTTTGTTCTCGGAACTCTTTCCAGAGTTCAGATAACAAAGATGATGAGGGGACTGGAGGCTAAAGCATATGAAGAACGGTTGCAGGAAGTGGGTAGGTCTAGTTTAATGAAGAGAAGGACCAGGGGAGACAGGATAGCAGCCTTCCAATATCTCAGGGGCTGCCCCAAAGAAGAGGGAGTCAAGCTATTCTCCAAAGCACCTGAGGACAGAACAAGAAGCAATGGGTGGAAACTAATCAAGGAGAGAAGCAACTTAGAACTGAGGAGAAATTTCCTGACAGTGAGGACAATTAACCAGTGGAACAGAAGTTGCCTCCAGAAGTTGTGACTGCTCCAACGCTGAAAGTTTTTAAGAAGATGTTGGATAACCATTTGTCTGAAATGTTATAGGGTTTCCTGTCTAGGCAGGGGGTTGGACTAGAAGACCTCCAAGGTCCTTTCCAACTCTGTTATTCTATTCTATTCTATTCTATTTCTCCACAAGTAGCTGGAATAGTCCTACTCCTTCTGCTAAATAAGAGCTGCCATATTTCTTGGTGTTGAGGGGGGGGATATAGAGGGCTTCCCCCTTGGGACTTTCTCTGAGGAAAAATACAGCCCATTTTCAGTCACTCCGCCATCTTGATTCTCTCTGCCCAATGACGCAAACTTGAGTTCATTTTCCAGTTCACTTGTTTCTTATTCCATTCCTAACCTCTTTGGCTATCTACGCTCCTGGGGAGGAAATTTCCCTCGTAGTAACATTTTAACTAGCCCAGTTGGAGGTTTTATATAAAGTCAGATGGGCCTCACCCCAAAGTGTCGGTCGAAAGGGATAAGTTGTTTGGAAAACAGCAGGAAAGCTGAAGAATTGAGGTTGCCTCGATTGATTGTGACCGACCCCAGGGAACTTTCCATTGATTTACCAGCTATAAGATTATAAATTTCCAGAAACCGACTCTACCGTCTCGTCATGACTTTCGCCGACATATTGGACAATGTCGGAGGAATGGGCCGTTTCCAAAGAATGATGGTCAGCTTCCTAGCCATCCCGCTGTTGATGCTGGCCAGTCACAACCTCCTGCAAAACTTCACCGCCGGCATCCCGCAGCATCACTGCCAAATCCGCATCGCCTCCAACGCCACGCGTCAAGGCAACGGCAGCATGGGGAATTTGGGAGCCGATCAGCTCCTCCGGATCTCCATCCCGACGGATGCGGCCCGGCGGCCCGAGCAATGCCGGCGTTTCGCGGCCCCGCAGTGGCGCTTCCTGGACCCGAACGCGACTCTGAGCAACGAGACTGTGTTGGAAACCGAAGCCTGTGAGGATGGATGGACTTACGACCGGAGCTTGTTCCGCAACACGATTGTCAGTGAGGTGAGAAAGAAACTGTTTGGTTTTTTTTTAAATTTAAAGGGAGGAGAAAAGTTTAAATATTTTAGAGCAGCTCTTAGCAACTTTAAGATGGGTGGAATTCAAGTTTAGTTAGTTTAGTTTATTGTCATTGCACATGGTACAACGAAATTAAATGTCATCTTCAGTGTACATTATAACTATCAAAATAAAAACACAAACACACACCCTTCACATGCTATATAATTGAAGTTGAAAACCCGACATTGCGCTATACCATAGTTATTGTCCCTGGGATAGAAACTGTTTTTCAGCCTGTTTGTCCTTGTTTTTATTGCCCTGTACCGGCTGCCAGATGGTAATAGTTAAAAAAAAAAAAAGGATGCCCAGGAGGAGATGGATCTTTAAGGATGTTTTGAACTTTCTTAAGGCAGCAGGAGCTCTAAAGCTATTCCGAAGCTCTTCAACTCCCAGAATTCCCCAACCAGCATGCTTTAAGATGGGTAGACTTCAACTCCCAGAATTCTCCAGCCAACATTTCATGAGACCTCAGATCAGGCGGGACGTCAGATTGGCAAAAATTCTCAACGGTTTTGGTTTTCTCTTCCCTCCCCGAAATTATTTTCCAGTGGAATCTAGTGTGCGAATCTCGGTCCCTCCGGCAAATGGCTCAGTCCCTTTACATGGCTGGCGTGTTGATTGGATCGTTCCTAATCGGAAACCTCTCGGACAGGTGAGCAGCGAGGGGCAGCGTGGTGTAGGGGTTAGTGTTTCGGACTAGGAGTGGGTGTAATGGTATGTGGGGAAGGCGTTGAGAGGCAAGCAGAGAGATACTGCCAAGGGAATGCGCAGATAAGAGCCCTCAGCTGCATAATGGATGCAGAAAGAGTTAGGGGAGAATATAAAGGGTTAGAGGCTCTCAAGAGACCCTCCCTAGCTTCTAAAGCTGTAAAGAAAAGGAGGGATGGATCTAGAACTATGGGAAGAGTTTGGTGTGTATGCAAGGATATAGGTGGAAGACCTTGGGAGATGCAGCAAATAGACTAGGAACAGTCAGATAAGAGGCAGCATCGATCTCAGATGTATAACAGACAGGGCAAGAGACTCAGAAGGGACCCTCCCTAGTTTCTCAAGCTGTAGAGTGGGTGGGGGAGAGCATCTAGATCTATGGAGAGAGTTCAGAATGTCTCAGGTTGTGCAAGGACATGGGGGGAAGACCTTGGGAGAAGGTGCAAAGAGACTCTTGCCAGATAAGAGACCGCATAACCCTCAGATGTATAACAGGCAGAGCGAGAGGCTCAAAAGAAACTCTCCCTAGTTTCTCAGGCTAGAAAGGAGAGGCTATAATAATGGTATGTGGGGGAGACCTTTGGAGGTGGGCAAAGAGACTTTGCCAATGGAACATCAGATAAGAACCTCAGCTACATAATGCGAGGAGAAAGAGGCTCAGAAGGGACCCTCCCTAATTCCTCAGGCTGTAAAGGGGGGAGGAGAATATAAATCTATGGAAAGACTTCCGAATGCAGTGCAAGGATGTATGGGGGTGAGACCTTGGGAGACAAGAGCAAAGAGACCTTGTCCAGGACCAATCAAATAAGAGGCAGCATAGCCCTCAGGTGTATAACAGACAGGGTTAGAGGCTCACAAGAAACCCTCCCTAGTTTCTAAAGCTGTAAAGAACAGGGGAGAATCTAGAACTACGGAAAGAGTTCAGTACGTGTGCAAGGATATGTGGGGGGGAGAGATCTTGGGAGAAGGAGCGAAGAGACTGTCAGATAAGAGACAGCCTAACCCTCAGATGCATAACAGGCAGAGTGAGAGGCTCACAAGAGACCCTACCTAGTTTCTAAAGCTGTAAAGGAGAGGGAGGAATCTAGAACTATGGAGGATATGGTGTGGGGAAGACCTTGGGTGATAGAACAAAGAGACCTAGGCCAGGAACGGTCAGATAAGAGACAGCATATCCCTCACATGTATAACAGGCAGGGCGACAGGCACAGTTCACTGCCAAACATCCGTTTTTTAAAAAAAATCACGACCATTATGCAATGGTCATAAGGGTGAAAATGATCATAAATCCCTTTTCGGAGCGCCGTTGTAACGTTGAACGGTCATTAAGCAAGTTGTCGTGAAGTGGGAGGCTACCTGTAAAAGCGAAAATATCCGGTTGCAGAGCGAAACGTGGCTACAATGTCTGTTTCTTACAGGTTCGGCAGGAAATCTCTGATCATTTGGTGCTACCTGCAGATGGGGGTGGCCGGAGCTTGCACGGCCTTTGTGCCCAACTTCACCTTTTATTGCGTCCTCCGTTTTCTGTGCGGCATGGCGATGTCCGGCATTTCCCTCAACTCGGTTTCTCTCTGTGAGTCACCAGTGTCTCTCTCCTCAAAGCCCTTTTATTCTCTTTTGCAACATTTTTTGCCTTTTTTGCTCTCTTTTGCAAAATGTGTTCTGCCTTTTCTCTCTCTTTTCTCTCTTTTGCAAAATGCGCTTTGCCTTTTTCTCTTCAGCCATTTTTGGTGTGTGTGTGTGTGTGTGTGTGTGTGTGTGTGTGTGTGTCAGAATATGAAATGCAGCAGTTATTCTGTGGCACACCAGAAAATTACTCCCTATGCACGCACACACACACACACAAGTATTTTTTAAAAAGTGTAAGGCATAGTTTGAGGGGAAGTGATATATTTTAAAAAAATAAAATAACTATGCTGTATTGAATACAAGCCGATAACCCGGCGTTGCCAAATGTTGGATTTTCCCCCTTACCAGAGGGAGCCCCCTTGTGGACTACTGTGAAGCCGTTGTGAAGCCGTTACCATGGCAACTCCACTGCGCTGCACAGTAGAAGCCATTTTATGGCACAACAGGCTGTATCTTAACAGAACATACACCCTGCGGGGTGTTAGGGGGGTCTTACCCCCACAGTATTTGTTTCCAGAGAGTTTATTTATTATTTGTTTATTCGATTTCGTTAACCGCACCAATCTCTGTCGAGACGGACTCTGTCGAGTAAATCATCTGTGTACCACGTTTGGTTGAAATTGCTCCAGGCATTCCAGAGGTATGCTGGAACAGCCATTTTTAGATAGGTAGGTAGGTAGGTAGAAAAGGATGACAGGTAGTCCTCAACATACGACTTACAAAAAGAAGCTCACTTAGCGACTGTCTTGCTTAGCAATGGAGGTTTTTGTGGTCATAAGTCGGGGACTTGCAATATTTTACGTTGCGTCTTTTTTTTTTTTACAGGCATGGAGTGGATTCCCAGCAAATACCGCGCCATCGTTGGCACAATCAACGGTTACAGCTACACAACTGGGCAATTCATCCTGGCTGGCATGGCGTATCTCATCCGCGATTGGCGCTGGCTGCAGCTGGCCGTCTCCCTCCCTTACTTCGTCTTCTTCCTCTACTCCTGGTAGGTTCCCCTGGAAATGTTCAAGAAGAGACCAGACTGCCATCTGTCAGAAATGGTGTAGGGTCTCCTGCTTGGGCGGGAGGAGCAGTTGGACTAGATGACCTACAAGGTCCCTTCCAACTCTGTTAATCTGTTAGGTTGGCAGAGTCCAAAAAACGCCTTCTATTTTCTTCACTGGAATAGTTTTCATTTTTAGGAATGGGCAGGGGGAAATCATTTTCTGCTTCATCCTTTTCTTTGTTTTGATTATTTGATTATTTTATTTTATTGGATGATTCCCACTACAGATGTAAGGAGCACATAATGAGGTGGTTAACTTCCTTAGATACCGAATTATACCATCTATCCCATTGCGATTCTATGCCTCCATATTATGGCGATTTCCGTTCTGGTTTTTATCTTAATTTAATGCTTTATCTCGTATATTGTAGTGTCCAAATCTCTCTCTCTTTCTTTCCCTCTCTCTCTCCCTCCCTCCTGTATAGTTGCTTCTTTCTGGCAAATCCCCAACTTCCATCGGATTCCTCCATTCACTCTTAAATTCCCGTCCTCTTTTCCTGAGGCCCAGCTCTAACCACTAGGTCTCAGGGCTGTCGGAGAGCTGCAAAATCACCTTCTGGGTTGCAGGTTTTTTGTCGAATCCGCCCGCTGGCTGGCCATTTCGGGGAACCAGGAGAAGGCGGTGAAAGGGCTGAAGAAGGCGGCCTGGGTTAACGGGAAGAAGGAAGAAGGGAACAAACTCAGCGTGGAGGTACGTGGCCCCATTATTCCACCTGAAACCCCCCTCCTCTTTTTTTTTCTTGGGGTGCAAAATGCAATAACAACTGGGATATTCCGTATTGTTGTGGCCACGCCAGCAGAGCCGGCAGCATTTAGACAGTGAGGAGGTTAAGGAGGAACCTGGGCCAGTCCTGGAGTCTGGGGAACGCTCTGAGGATGGCTCTGTGTCAGAGGCTGAGAGGGGGCCAGGGCCCTCTGACAGTTATCAGCTGCCTTCGGAGTCAGATATCAGTGAGGCAGAAGAACAGCTGGAGCCTATTCCCAGGAGGCTGCGACCGTCATAACTATCAAGGGGCTGAACTTTAATCACGTGATCATGGAGAACTTGCAATGGTTGTAAAACCATCATGACTCGCTTTTTAAGGGCAATCGTAACGTTGAGTAGTCACTAAATGAATGGTGGTAAATCGAGAACTAGCTGTAAATCTGTTCAGGATTTATTTTATTTATTTTATTCAAATTTATACCCCGCACCTTCTCCAAAAAGGACCCTGGTATAAGGACTTCTACATTGGGGGCATGGGGTTGGACTAGAAGACCTCCAGGCTCCCTTCCAGCCTCATTATTATATGATCCTGTGATTCTATCAGCAATCTTGCACTCCGGAGGAAGGTTTCCCCCATCTTATAGAAGAGCAAAGAACAGACATTATCATAGGATAGCAGTCCAACGTCAGGGTTCCAAAAAGCATCCAAAATGAAATTAAGAATCCAAGGCAAGAGATTCCTCAGCATTCCAATGTATGAAGAGAGACATGTTGGCACATCTGGGAAAACCCGAATCTGAAAGCTTCTCGGGTTTTCCCCACCCAGTTGAAAGTTCAAGATCCTGCCCCAAACACTCACAAAGTTCATCACAGGGTCCAATCTCCCACTGCCACGAAGACAGAATCCTCCCATCCAGTTCCGGCCAGGTGCAGAGACAGAGATGACCTTGGCTTGCTAAGAAGAATGTTGTTATGGCTACATAACACCCAACTCCCATTTTCCCACAGTAGGAAGTGTGGCAGGCCTGGTCCAAAAAGAAAAAAATGGCTTGCAGGCATGACGTCCTTTAGGCCAGGGGTCTCCAACCTTTGCAACTTTAAGTCTGAAGAACTTCAGCTCCCAGACTTCTCCAGCCAACTTTGCAAAGCTGGCTGGAGAATTCTGGGAGCTGAAGTCCTTCAGACTTAAAAGTTGCAAAGGTTGGAGACCCCTGCTTTAGGCGAACGATTGGTCAGTTCTCATTCCAAGAATCCCCCACCCACCCAATTTTCCCCACACTACTTTGCTCATCCAAGGGGGGACAAAATCTTGCACTGACCCCTTCTCTTCTCCTCCTCCTCCTCCGCAGGTTTTGAAAGGCAGCATGCAGGCAGAGGGCTCCTCCAGCAAATCCAGACACAGTATGGCCGATTTGGTGCGGACGCCGGGCATGCGTAGAATTTCCTTCGGCGTCAGCTTCTTTTGGTAAGAGGCGTTTCTTCCCTGCGCCCTGCTTTTTTCCGGAAGTGTGGTTTATTTTCCGTCTAACCGGGTTATTCTATGATCCCTAGGGATAAAAGGGATCCAGATTTCCCCCCCCCCAAAAAATAATGGGTCAAGCTTTCCAATTTTCTCCCCCCGTGCTAGGTTTGCCACCAGCTTCGCTTATTATGGGCTGGCCATGGACCTGCAGAATTTCAATTTCAACATCTACCTGGCCCAGCTGGTGTTTGGCATCGTCGACATTCCTTCCAAGTTCATCTCGGTGATGACCATCATGTACGTCGGCCGGCGGTTCTCCCAGGCGCTCTCGCTGATCATGGCCGGAGTGTGCATCTTGGCCAACATCTTTGTGCCGCAAGGTAAGGATACCGCCAGGAGAAGACAAATCGGCTTTCCCAACCATGTGACTAATTTTAACAACGGCAGTGATGCCCTTAACAAATGTGGCAAGAAAAGTCGGCGTATGGGATAAAGCTGGCTTGACAAATTTTTCACTTAGCAACATAAGAACATAAGAAGAGCCTTGGTGGAAGAGGCCACAGCCCATCCAGTCCAGCATTTTGTCTCCCACAGTGGCTCCCCATTTGCTTCAGGGTCTTCCCAAGCAGATGTCTTCACCTGCTTATGATTCCCTGCAAATGGCATTGAGAGAGATCTTGCCTATCTCTCCAACCCGGAGGGTGTCCTTAGGCATCCATCATGATAGCCATTGATACCCTTGTTCTCCATGAACTCGTCTAATCCTTTCTTAAAGGTGTCGAGGCTGACAGCTGTCACCACTTCTTCTGGCAGGGAGTTCCATAGACCAGGGATCCTCTGGGTGGAAAAGTCCTTCCTCTTATTTGTTTGAGGTCTAGCTTCCAAAAGTTTCATGGAGTGCCCCCTAGTTCTAGTGTTGTGCGATAGGGAAAAACAGTTTTTCCTTTCCTACTTTGTCCACACCGTGCATGATTTTATAGACTTCAACATAAGTCCTGGGCTCAGTTGTGGTCATAAGTCAAGGACTATTATTTTCAATCAATTTTAAAGGAGAATATTCCTAACGTTGAGAACAATTGATCAGGGGAACTGCTTGGCACCAGAAGTCACCGGAGGTTTTTAAAAAGTGACTCACTGGACAGTCACTTATCTGAAATAGTACAGGATCTCCTGCCTGAGCAGGGGGCTGGACTAGAAGCATTCCAAGCTCCCTTCCAGCTCTATTCTATTCCAATTTTCCAAAATGAAGACATTCACCGTTTCCTTCCGTTTTTGAGGTACCCATTTAGGGGCAAAAGTAAGTGGGATTTTTAAAAGTAATTTCTCACCCGCTGAGGTACGTCCAGCGCCACAGATACTGAAACCGAAGTAGAAATGTTGTCCCTGATTATTGTGAGTTTCTTGTCTCCTTAGATCTGAGCACTCTGAGGATGGTGTTTGCCGTGGTTGGCAAGGGCTCCTTGGCTGCTTCGTTCAACTGTGCCTACATCTTTTCTGGAGAACTTTTCCCAACCATCATCAGGTGAGTCAAGCCAGCCAGGGGCATCAACCTGCTCTCCAAAACACCCGAAGGCAGGACAAGAAACAAGGGATGGAAACTAACCAAGGAGAGAAGCAACCCAAAACTAAGGAAGGCATTTCCTCACAGTGAGGACGATGCACCAGTGGAACGGCTTGCCACCAGAAGTCATGGGTGCTGCATCCCTGGAGGTTTTTAAGAAGGGACTGGAACGGCCATTTGTCTGGCGTGGTATAGGGAGCAGGGGTTTGGACTAGGATAGCGATCACCAACTGGGGGTCCGTGAACCACTGGTGGTCTGTGAGAAAATGTTGGCGGTCCGTAGAAAAATTAGTTGCATTTTTGATATTGCACTCAATCAGGGGGTCCTCAAACTACGGCCCCTGGGATGGATTCGTGCAACGAAAGCTTGTGTTGCTGCAGAGAGTCTCCCCCTTCGGGGTCTTTTTCTGAGGGGCAGAAATTCCGACTTGGGGTCTGCTTCGGCCTCCTGATGGGAGACTTTGGGCGAAGGCTGGAGGGAAGCCCCATTGGTGGCGAAGAGCCGGAGGGCCTCGTTGCAGTGGGCCTGCATCCTGGCCTGGAACTGGCTGACCATCTCAGCCCGCTGAGCGTCCAGGGGCCGGCACCTGGCCTTGCACTCCCACAGGTCTTCCCTCTGCTTGGAAAGCCCATGCTGGTAGTCCTCAGTGAGGTCCTTCTGCTGAGCCTCCTTCTCGGCCAGATCCAATTTGAACTGAGCTGTTTTGCCAACTCTTCCTCCTGGGGGCTGCTTCGCTCCAGCAACCGGTTCATGTTGGGGCCCTAAGGAGCCCGGGCAGGCAGGCGAAGAGTGGCTGGGAGGGGAGGGGCGAGTAGAGGCCGGCGAGGCGCCCCTCAACGTGAGTGACATCCAGTTGGCCACACCCACCCAGTCACATGACCACCTCGCCACGCCCACCCAGCCGGTCATTAGGCAGATCATATTAGTGGCCCGCGGGATTTAAAATTATGAGTTTAGTGGTCCCCGAGGCTCGAAAGGTTGGGGACCCCTGGACTAGAAGACCTTCAAGGGCCAAAAGCGGAACGGATGCTTTGATGGGACATTCTTTTGGCTGTACCTGATCTCTTCCGAAGGGGCTGGAAAAGCCAAGTCAGTCCTGATTCAAAAGGGGCAACGAAGGTTGACGCATCCTTTCTCCCCTACCAGGCAATCGGGAATGGGCCTGGGAGGCACCATGGCTCGGATCGGGAGCATGGCGGCCCCCTTGGTGAGGATGAGCGGGGAGTTTTTCCCACCGCTGCCTCTCATCATCTACGGCGTGGCCCCCATCCTGTCGGGCATCGCCACCTGCTTCCTTCCGGAGACCAGGAACGTGCCATTGCCCGAGACGATCGAACAAGTCGAAAGACGGTGGGTACCAAAAGCCGTTTCTCCTAGCGTGGGGAAGCTCCTTAGTGTGGGGGGGGGCAGGGGGGGAAAGAAAGGGGTTGGGGAATTCTGGGAGTTGAAGTCCACACCTGTTCAAGTGGACCGTGGTTAGATAACATAGATTAACAGAGTTGGAAGGGACCTTACAGGCCATCTAGGTTGAGAGACATTGCGTTAGCCTTGGTTTATCCTTCTATGAATTAATTATATAATGCATTATTATATATTTATAATTATACTGCATTCCGTTTTGGTCGCTACGATGTAAAAAAGAGGTGGAGACTCTAGAAAGAGTGCAGAGAAGAGCAACCAAGAGGATTAGGGGACTGGAGGCTGAAACCTATGGAGAACGGTTGTAGGAACTGGGCATGTCCATTTTAATGAAAAGAGGGACCAGGGGAGACATGATAGCAGCCTTCCAATATTTCAGGGGTTGCCACAAAGAAGAGGGAGCCAAACTATTCTCCAAAGCACCTGAGGGCAGAACAAGAAGCAATGGGTGTAAGTTAATCAAGGAGAGAAGCAACTTAGAACTAAGGAGAAAATTCCTGACAATGAGGCCAATGAACCAGTGGAGCAACTTGCCTACAGAAGTTGTAAATGCTCCAACACTGGATGTTTTTAAGAACACGTTCGATAGCCAATGGTAGAAGTGGTATAGTCTGAAGTGGTAGAAGGTTTCCTGCCTAAGCAGGGGGTTGGACTAGAAGATCTTCAAGGTCCCTTCCAACTCCATTATTCCATTCCATTCCATTCTAAATTTCTCTCCAACCTTTTTCTTTTCAAGATCAAAACCCAACGAAGAAGACGAACTGCAACTGAAGGTTCTCCTGACCTCGGGATAAATTTGAGCACATTGAAGACGGACGCTAAGGGGCAGAAAATCAGATCCTTCTCGGGGGCGCCCCCACCATCATCTTAGCATCCTATTCCCTATCACTAGGTCCTCTTTTTCTGGGACATCTCAAACGGGTTGCCAACGAAATCCCATCGGAAAAAAACGAGGAGATGGGTGGGACGCAAAACTTGTGAATGACTTTGTAGAAAGTCCAATCGTGGCTTAGAAACACGATATTCACCCCCCCCCCCCCCCCGGAGAAGAAAGCTACGGCCAACCTCTGCTGATTATAAAGGAATATCCTTCTGCGGTTATTTTTTTTTAATCATTTTTTTCGTCTCCATTTAAACGAGACTTGAATTATACCTGAGTTTTATATGCCTGTAAAGTGATACCTGTTATACACGTATGTTAAAAACAACAACGACGACAATTTGAAACCTCTGAGACTGCAGATGCAGAAATTGGTCGGGCATGCAACGATAGGACTTCGCCCAGGATATAACTCGGCTTGTGGCACAGCAAGGATCCTGTGTCCGAGTGTAAACCTAATTGTCCCAGGCGAGCAAATTTTGCTGGTTGTGTTTACGTCGCTTCTATTACAAGGAAGTCACTTCCCCCACTTTCCGTGTCTCCCAGCCAGCATTACAAAACGGCTGAGTACACAGAATTATGCACGGTGACGCATAATTCACACAATTCCAGCGAATCGTAAATGGACTAACCAGGATGGGGTTGATGATGATCCCCCAGATGGAAGCGGACAAACAAGGTTTGTTCGGCTAGCCGAAGGGAGCGCTTTGAGCAATGGATGAGATGGGTCGGGGGGTTTTTTCCCCCACCGAACCTGGTTCCAGGGTTTGTGTGAATCCGATCGACCTAGGTTTGGTAGCCTGAAGCAAGACAAGGGGGTTTGATCAGCGATGCACAATTGATGACTGGAAACCCCTTTAGGGAAGGGTTTGTTTTTTGTGTGCGCGTGTGAAAATAGAATAAAATAAATGAATGTGCGATTTATGGGGATTAGACAGGATAGGAAAAAGAAAATCAGGAAGTAACTTTAGGGAGGTCAATTTATAAGTGTATTTATAACTGCTACGAAGAATATTGGAACGGCTGCGAAGAATATTGGAACGGCTGCGAAGAATAAATAAAAAATAAAATAAAATATTATTATTATTATTATTATTTATAGCTATTTAAGTTTCTCTTCTATTTTTCTCTTTCTAGTTCTTTCTTCTCTATTTTGCTTTTCCAATCAAATTTTTACTTTTTTATATTCTTTATACATATCAACGCGTGAATGGTGTGGTAACTGAGTAACATACATTTCAGTCCACGTATGTTTATGAGTTTATTTTGCTTTTCCTGTTTTTCCTTTTTTTTTCCCCCGTTTCAATTTTCTCCTTGATTTTTCTTTTCTGTTTTTCTTTCTTGCACTCTCAGCTCTCTCAAGGATATTTTTTTCTATTTTTCTTTTCCATTTTTTTCCTTTCTCACACTTCCTTCTTTTCCCCTTTGATTTCTTTCCTTCCTTACTTTGTATCGTGTTTGTAATAGTTTTTATCCTTCTCTTTAAAAGTATAACAAACATTATTTAAATGTTATATATAAATCGAAATAAAATAAAATTATTTTAAAAAAATATATCAGCAAAACACAAGCTAGGGAGCCTGCCAATAATGGGCACTGCGTTTCTGATGCGTACTCTTGAATTTTCCATATATACAACAACCGCAGTCTATATTTTATTTTATTGTTTGCACTTATATTCTGCTTTTGAATTTTGCATACGTAGTCTGTACTTCTCTTTTTTTATTGCACTTACGTTCTGTCACCGGGCACCACGTTTACAATTTTCTCTCTGTGTGTCTGTATTTGTGAACGTTGGCTGACATTACAGGCACAAGATGCCTTAATAAATTTACTCTCTCGACATGTATGAGATTCCAGATGTTGTCCTTACATTCTTTGCTAAATAAACTGAGTCTCTCCTGTTCCGTTTGAATTGGTCCCAGATAGTGTTCGTTCAGTTTGTTTTGGTCGCCACGGTGTAAAAAAAGATGTGAAGACTCTGGAAAGAGTGCAGAGAAGAGCAACAAAGAGGATGAGGGGACTGGAGGATAAAACATATGAGGAACGGTTGCAGGAACTGGGTAGGTCTAGTTGGATGAAAAGATGAACTGGGGAGACATGATAGCAGCCTTCCAATATCTCAGGGACTGCCCCAAAGAAGAGGAAGTCAAGTTACTCCCCAAAGCACCTGAAGGCGGGACAAGAAGCAATTGGTGGAAACTAATCAATGAGAGAAGCAACTTAGAACTGAGGATACATTTCCTGAAAGTTAGAACAATTAATCAGTGGAACTGCTTCCCTCCAGAAGCTGTGGATGCACAATCACTGGAGGTTTCTAAGAAGAGATTGGGCAGCCTTTTGTCTGGAATGGGGTAAAGTTTCCTGCCTTGGGCAGGGGGTTAGACTAGAAGACCTCCCAAGGTCTCTTCCGGATCTATGATTCTTCCTTGGCTGTTTTGTTAGTGGCGATTCCAGAAACTGCCGATCTAACAATTCCAATTTACAAGGGAGATTTTTTTTAAAAAAAAAAGATTTGTCTTTTAAACTGGGCCAGCCACAGGCTGAGCTTGGCTCATACTGCGCAAACAAAAGAGAATTATATAACAGCGAATTATACTTTGGGAAAGGTTGATTCTAATCACTGTTAAACTAAGCTTGCCAAGACCTTGCAAAGGCATTTCAACTGGGAGGGAGGAAGGGGGAGATCAGCCTTGTTCCACTTTCCCGTTCCATTGAAATAGGAGCCAGCCGTGTGCAGCAGCTGCCAAAAAAGCCAACACAGTTCTAAGCTGCATCAACAGAGGGAGAGAATCAGGATCACGTCATAAGTGTTAATACCACTTTATAAGGCCTTGGGAAGGCCACACTTGGAATACGGCATCCAATTTTGGTTGCCACGATGTAAGAAAGAGATGGAGACTCTGGAAAGAGTGCAGTGAAGAGCAACAAAGAGGATTAGGGGATTGGAGGCTAAAACATAGGAAGAACGGTTACAAGAACTGGGCATGTCTAGTTTAATGAAGAGAAGGACCAGGGGAGACAGGATAGCAGTCTTCCGATATCTCAGGGGCTGCCCCAAAGAAGAGGTGAGGGTGCTGGGAGTTCTAGTTTTAGAACTTCCAGAGAACCACTTCCAAGAACAGATATCGTAGCTTGATATAAGAGGGATTTGAGGCCCATCATTTTCAACTTAGGGATGTGGTGGCTCAGTGGCTAAGACGCCGAGCTTGTTGACCAGAAAGCTTGCAGTTTGGCGGTTCGAATCCCTAGCGCTGCCTAACGGAGTGAGCTCCCGTGAGTTGTCCCAGCTGCTGCCAACCTAGCAGTTCGAAAGCAGGTAAAAAATGCAAGTAGAAAAACAGGAGCCACCTTTGGTGGGAAGGGAACAGCGTTCCGTGCGCCTTCGGCATTGAGTCATGCCGGCCACATGACCCCGGAGACGTCTTCGGACAGCGCTGGCTCTTGGGCTTTGAAACGAAGATGAGCACCGCCCCCTAGAGTTGGGAACGACTAGCATGCATGTGCCAGGGGAACCTTTACTTTTACCTATTTTCAACTTTCTCTTTGCCCACTGCCCACATGCAGGTAATCCTCGACTTACGACCATTCGTTCAGCGACTGTTCGAAGTCACAGCAGAAGTGAAAAAAGTGATTCAGAACCGTTTGTCACCCTTACGACCTTGATAGTCCCCTAATCGAAATTCGGATATTTGGCGACTGATTCATATTTACGACGGATGCAGTTCCCAGGGGTCACGGGATCACCCTGTGGCCACCTTCCCAAATGGCTTCCCACAAGCAAAGGGTGTGTGTGTGTGTGTGTGTGTGTGTGTGTGATCTGCTTAATGACCGCATCATCCACTTACAAATAGCAGTGTTTCGCTTAACAACTGTGGCCAAAACGGGAGAAAACTCATGAATTTTAGAGTTTTATTAGTTTTAGCACAGGGAAAGTTTAATAGTTTTTAATAATTATGTATTTTTGTATGGTTTTAATAACGCCTGTGCGCCGCCCTGGGTCCTTTTTTAGGAGAAGGGCGGGGTATAAATTTGAAATAATAATAATAATAATAATAATAATAATAATAATAATAATAATAATAATAATAATAATAATAATAATAATAATAATTTGCTGAACGATGGAAATGTTGGGGCCTAAGGAGAGAAATACCTGTGCTTGCCTCCTTGGGCAGCTGGCTCTGAGCCCTTGAATGCCAACGACTTAGAAGAAAGAAAGAAAAAATATTCTTATTTCTCTCGACTTGGCCTGGACTGACTCTCCCTCCGTTGCTACCTTACCTACGTTCCTGGGGAAACAAATCCTCCTTCCTTCTTTCCATCCCTCCCAACCAACCCAAAGAAAAGCGGCTCAGCTAGCTTAATTCAGCAGGAGCTGATCCCGAAGGCGAAAACAACCTAGAACACCGCAAACGCAAAGCGAGCGGAACCCTGGCCAAACTTCGACGACGCGCGACGCCTGCACCTCAGCCGCCCCGTTAAGAGGTGCAGGAAAAGAACCGGAGTGGAATCAAAACACACCCCGGGGTGACAAAAGTACAGCGCACAGCGGGCCGCCGCTGAATCTATTTGCCCAGCCAGCAGGAGAAACGAGAAGTTTTCTCCGCCACCGGTTTGAATTTCAAGGCCGAAGCAGATGGACACGCCGGGAGTCCGGTTGGCATTGCGTAACCCACTGGATCGCCTCTGCCACGTCCTCCCTTCGCTCTGTCTTCGTTCAGGTCCCGCCAAGTAGCCAAGACGGCCATCTCCCCATCGGTGAGACAGTTTTGCTGCCGACGGAGTCTCTCCGTCGTCGGGGCGGTGTTTTCGTCGAGCTTACGTCGGGCCACCCAATCCCGCCATGCCGTTTGCCGAACTTCTGGACCAAGCGGGCGGCATGGGACGCTTCCAAGTCTTCAATGTAGCCCTGCTGTGTTTTCCGATGCTGCTGATGGCAGCTCACAATCTCTTGCAGAATTTCACGGCTGGGATTCCCGCGCATCACTGCCGGGTGGCGTCAAGCAAGGGGTGCGCCGAGGGGAATGCCACGGGAAACGGGGATTGCCGGGCGCTGCTGAGGGCGTTCGTCCCCCAGGATGGGGCTTGGAGGCCAGAGAAGTGTTGGCGTTTTGTCACCCCCCAATGGCAGCTCTTGGAGGTGAACTCAACGGGACGGGAGCCAACGGGGATCGAGCAGGAGCCGTGCCTGGATGGGTGGACCTACGAAGGGACGGACTTCACGTCCACCATCGTAACCGAGGTAAGATTGACCTGGTGGAAGATTTGCTAGGCTCCTTCTTAGACATATTAACAGAGTTGGAAGGGACCTTGTAGATCATCTAGTCCAACCCATCACCCAAGCAGGGGGACCCTACACCGTTTCTGACAGAGGGCAGTCCAGTCTCTTCTTGAAAGCCTCCAGAGATGAAGCTCCCACAACTTCCGAAGGCAACTTCTCTTCCATGGGTTGATGGTTCTCCCTGTCAGGAAATCCTTCCGTATTCCCAGGTTGAATCTCTCCTTGGTCAGTTTCCATCCATTCTTCCTTCTCTGGCCTTCAAAGGTCCTTTGGAGAACAGCTTGACCCCCTTCCTCCTCTCTGGGGCAGCCCCTCAAATATTGGAAGACGCTCTCCTGTCTCCCCTGGTCCTTCTCTTCCCTAGACTAGCCAGGCCCAGTTCCTGCAACCGTTCTTCATACCTTTGGTGGGAAGGTAAGAGCATTCCGTGCACCTTTGGCATTGAGTCATGCTGGCCACATGACCATTGAGATGTCTTTGGACAGCGCTGGCTCTTTGGCTTTGAAACACAGATAAACACCCCCCCCTAGAGTCAGGAACAACTAGCACATATGTGCAAGGGGAACACCTTCTTGAGCAGGGGGTTGGACCAGATGACCTCCAAGGTCCCCTCCAACCCTGTTATTCTGTCTTCTACGTTCTCATATCTTGGGTAAGATGTTCTTCTGAGCTTCACCGGTCCTTTTAGCCCTTCGGTCTTAGCTTGGATGGTCAACGTCGATCCGTGTTGTGGATTATGATATTTCTATTCCTATCCTCCTGCAGTGGGACTTGGTGTGCGATTTCCGGAGCCTCCAGCAACTGGCTCAGTCTATCTACATGGCCGGTGTGCTGGTGGGTGCCATAATCTTTGGGGGCCTCTCTGACAAGTAAGAAGTAGATTTTTTTTTCCTTTGAAAAGAAACCAGCTTCTTTGGACCATTATTGGAAGCTTGGTGGTTGTGGCAATGGATCCATCAAACATTAATTCACAATCTAATGCCACAGTGATGTCTTCTTGAAGGTAACTTTGTTAAGCAAAGATGTTTTGGGGACAAAATGATGAAGGGGTTATAATCTTTATATAGACATTTATACTATCTCTCTCTCTCTTTCTCTCAGATAGATAGATAATGATGAATAATAATAATAATAATAATAATTTTATTTTTATAAACCGCGTCCTTTCCCGACGGGGACTCGGAGCGGTGTACAGGGAAAAAATTAAAACGCATAAAATACATATACAATGAATACACTAAGTTAAAAACCAAATTAAACTCAATTCAATTGTCCCTGCACTAAAATTCCCATTAATTAAAACTAATAATCCCAAACCCTAAAGGTAGAGACTAACCTAGGCCGGCCAAACGGAAAAAGTGTGTTTTTAATTTCTGACGGAAGGAGCGGAGGTCTGTGGTTGTTCTAATGTCGGGGGGAAGGTCGTTCCAGAGGGCTGGGCCCGCCACAGAGAAGGCCCTTCCCCTGGGCGTCGCCCGCTGGCATAGCCTAGTGGACGGCACCCGGAGAAGTCCCTCTCTGTGGGAGCGAATCGGCCGTGAGGATGTATGGGGCAGGATCCGATTCCGCAGATAGCTAGGTCCCGAGCCATGGAGCGCTTTGAAGATGATAACTAGCACCTTGAAGCGCACCCGAAAGACGACAGGCAGCCAGTGCAGCTCGCGCAAGAGCGGTGTTATGTGGGTATAGATGATGGATGGATGGATGTATATATGGATGGATGGATGGATGTGTACACAAATACACAGATGGATGTGTACACAAATTTGTGTGTACCCACAAATACATATATATTATATAACCCTCTTATCATTTTGTCCCCAAACCAGATGAATATACAATCATCTTTCCTTCCACTTTTCCTTTATATGTTTTTCCTAGTTCGTTTTCCTGGTTTTTTTTTTTTTTAGCTTTATGTTTTCAAACTTTTAATAAAAATTAGGATTGAAAGAACCTTGAGTCTTGAAGGGAGCTAACTCCCTACAGATAGTCCTTGATTTATGACCACAATTTCCATGGTTAAGGAAAGCAGCTGTTAAGTGAATTTTGCCCCAATATTATGAACCTTTCTCACCACAGTGGTTAAGGGAAGCTTAGTCACACGGTCGTTAAGCGAATTTGGCTTCCCCATTGAGTTTGCTTGACCGGGACACTGACATTGTCAAAAATACATACCAGTTGCCAAGCATCCAAATTTTAATCATGCCACCATTCGGTCATCAGTACGAGGACCAGTTCTATGTCACTTTCCTTCAATGCCATTGTGTCTTTGAATGGTCACTAAATTAATGGTCATAAGGTGAGGACTATCTCTACTTTCCTCTGGCCATCCATCTCCCCCCTATTCTTCTTCAGGACGGACGGACACACATGCGTGCGTACACACACACACACACACACACACACACACACACCATGGTATTTTCCCTGTGCCACAAACACACCAGGTTGATATATATTTATTTTTCCTTCTTGTAGATTCGGGCGGAAAGCTTTACTTCTCTGGTCCTGTTTCCAGATGGCCGTTTCTGGATCCTGCACGGCCTTCGTCCCCAGCTTCAGTGCTTATTGTGTCTTGCGCTTCCTAACCGGCATGGCTGTTTCTGGGGTGGGCCTCAATTGCGTGTCGTTGTGTAAGTTCTCTCCCTCTGGCAACTCCAAATACGATGCATTCTGCAAAATGGCTGGCTGGGGGATTCTGGGAGTTGAAACCAGGATTGATAACAGTGATTGTGAGAGGGATCTTGGAGTCTTAGTGGACAGCCACCTAAATAGGAGCCAGCAGTGCATGGTGGAAGCCAAAAAAGCCAACGCAATCCTAGAACGGTTGCAGGAACCGGGCCTGGCTGGTCTAGGGAAGAGAAGGACCAGGGGAGACAGGAGAGCATCTTCCAATATTCGAGGGGCTGCCCCAGAGAGGAGGAAGGGGGTTCAAGCTATTCTTCAAAGCCCCTTTGAAGGCCAGAGAAGGAAGAATGGATGGAAACTGACCAAGGAGAGATTCAACCTGGGAATAAGGAGGGATTTCCTGACAGGGAGAACCATCCACCCATGGAACAGAAGTTGCCTTCGGAAGTGGTGGGAGCTTCATCCCTGGAGGCTTTCAAGAAAAGACTGGACTGCCCTCTGTCAGGAGTGGTGTAGGGTCTCCTGCTTGAGCAGGACTAGATGACCTACAAGGTCCCTTCCATCTCTGTTACTCTATTTTCCAGCTGTGGAGTGGACGCCGATGCATTCCCGAGCCACGGTCAGCATGGTGACTGCATACAGCTACAGCCTTGGGCAGTTCATCCTCGCAGGAGTGGCGTACGCCATCCGGGACTGGCGTTGGCTCCAGTTGGCCGTGTCCCTCCCCTATTTTGCCTTTTTCCTCTATGGCTGGTAGGTGGTTTGCAACCTTTGCAATAACTGAAGAGGCTGTACGGCAAGAGTCCTGAATTCAGTTTTGATCATCACAATGTAGAAAAGATGTGGGGACTCTGGAAAGAGTGCAGAGAAGAGCAACCAAGAGGATGAGGGGACTGGAGGCTAAAACATACGAAGAACGGTTGCAGGAACTGGGTAGGTCTAGTTGAATGAACAGAAGGACCAGGGGAGACAGGATAGCAGTCTTCCAATATCTCAGGGGCTGCCCCAAAGAAGAGGGAGTCAAGCTATTATCCAAAGCACCTGAGGGCAGGGCAAGAAGCAATTGGTGGAAACTAATCCAGGAGAGAAGCAACTTAGAACTAAGGAGAAATTTCCTGAAAATGAGAACAATTAATCAATGGAACAGAAGTTGCCTCCAGAATTTGTGAAAGCTCCAACTCTGGATGTTTTTAAGAAGATGTTGGATATCGATTTGTCTGAAATGGTATAGGGTTTCCTGCCTGAGCAGGGGGTTTGACTAGAAGACCTCCAAGCTCCCTTCCAACTCTGTTATTCTATTCTATTCTATTCTATTCTATTCTATTCTATTCTACTCTACTCTACTCTACTCTACTCTACTCTACTGTAGATTTCTCTACAGGATGAGAGAGGGTTGGTCAAAAGAGATCCATAGAATGAAAATTAGGAGGCGGAGATCCAGCCTCCGCCGGGAGATGCTTCTCTTCACCAAAACGTCCCGGCTTCCAAAGCGTGGCCCGTTTCTGCCCGGCCCCTCTGTCTCCACCGCTCTTCTATTTCTCTCTTATGCAGGTGGTTCAGGGAGTCGGCCCGCTGGTATGCCACGATGGGAAAACTCGACCAGGCGCTGAAAGAGCTGCAGAAGGTTGCTTGGATGAACGGGAAAAAGGATTGCCAGGAGAAGCTCAGCCTGGAGGTATCACATCCAGAAAGCAATGTGTTCTTGGGCAAGCATGAAGGGATTTTCTTTCCTTATCCTTCTTTCCTTTCCTCTTTTCTTTCCTCCTTTTCTTTCTTTCCTTCCCTCCTTTCCTTTCTCCTCCTTTTCCTTTCCTTCTTTCCTTTCCTCCTTTCCCCTCCTTTCCTTTTTCCTTTCCTTTCACCATCCCTCCCTTCCTCCACTCATTCTCAAAAATGATGAACATATTTGATAATCCTTCCTTCTGCTATTTGCCTCACAACCACAACCCTGTGAGGTGGACTGGGCTTAGAGAGAGGGACTGGCCCATAGTCACCAGCTGGCTTTTGTGCCTAAGACGGGACTGGAATTCTCTGGTTTCTAGCTGATGCCTTCACTACTAGACACTAAACTGTCTCCTCATCCATCCATCCATTATTCCATCCATCCATCCATCCATCCTTCCATCCATCCATGTGTCCATCCATTAATCCATCTATCCATTATTCCATCCATCCATCCATCCATGTGTCCATCCATTAATCCATCTATCCATTATTCCATCCATCCATCCTTCCATCCATCCATGTGTCCATCCATTAATCCATCTATCCATTATTCCATCCATCCATCCATCCTTCCATCCATCCATGTGTCCATCCATTAATCCATCTATCCATTAATCCATCCATCCATCCATCCTTCCATCCATCCATGTGTCCATCCATTAATCCATCTATCCATTATTCCATCCATCCATCCATCCATCCTTCCATCCATCCATGTGTCCATCCATTAATCCATCTATCCATTATTCCATCCATCCATCCATCCTTCCATCCATCCATGTGTCCATCCATTAATCCATCTATCCATTAATCCATCCATCCATCCATTATTCCATCCATTAATCCATCCATTAATCCCTCCCTCCCTCCCTCCATCCATCCATCCATCCCTCCATTATTCCATCCATCCATCCATCCATCCATCCACCCATTAACATGGGTTTCAGCTCTAGAAAAACATTAACCATTAAATGAAGAATTATATTATGGGTGACACCAGGATCTGTGCTATGAACCGCTGCGCTATTCGCCATGCCAGAAGTTCCAAGCACCTGGAAATAGGCAGCAGATCAAAATTTGCCCATTGATCATTTCATCTTTTCAAATTCTGGCGAAGAAGCTTTGGGGCGCCCAAATCAGCCATTTCTTTCTCGGACTGTTTTTTTCCAGGTTTTGAAAGCCAGTCTCCAGGCAAATAATTCCTCGGCCAACACCAAGTTCCCGGTGGCTGATTTGGTGCGGACGCCGTCCCTGCGCCGAATCACTGTGTGCCTTTCCTTCGTCTGGTAAGCAAAGCGGAAGGAAGATGCCCCAAAAGAGAAACGGGGCGAAAGCAGAGCAAAGGTTTAATTCTTCTTGGCTTCATGAATATAGGTAGTCCTCAACTTATGACTAAAGATGGCTCAGTGGGTAAGACGCTGAGCTTGTTGATCAGAAAGGTCGGCAGTTTGGCGGTTCGAATCCCCAGCGCTGCGTAACGGAGTGAGCTCCCGTGACTTGTCCCAGCTTCTGCCAACCTAGCAGTTCGAAAGCACATAAAAATGCTCAAGGCAGAACTAGAACTCACAATCTCCTAGTGCTCAGCCCTAAGTCACCCAGTTGCCTTTCAACCCTAAGGCAGAACTAGAACTCACAATCTCCTAGTGCTCGGCTCTAAGTCACCCAGTTGCCTTTCATCTCTAAGGCAGGACAAATCAGCACCATAGACATTTTAATTTATTTAAATCCATTGGCCACTCTAGGTTCTCCACCAGCTTTGCCTATTATGGTCTGGCAATGGACCTGCAGAATTTTGGCGTTAGCGTCTACCTTATCCAGGTGATCTTCGGCGCGGTAGATATTCCGGCAAAGTTGGTGGCTTTCCTTGTGATCTGCTATTCCGGCCGTCGAATCGCTCAGGCATTGAGCCTCATCTTAGCTGGGCTGTCCATCGCGGGAAATATCTTTGTGTCCCACGGTAAGTTTCCAGGACTGGACTGACTGATAGTTTTATTTCTGCAAAATAAACAAAATAATTTCACGGTTTATCTTTCTTCTTGTTCTGACCGAGGCTTCCCAAGAGCCTGAAGCCAACTCCTGGTCCTAACAAAAACCCCTTTTATTAATTTGCTGTGAATTCTGCTCCTTCACCTCCAGCAAAGTCTTTCAAGGGAGGATTTACGGTCACAGACCTTATCTAGCTTGGAGCTGCCGGGCCGACCTCTGCACAACTTGGCCAGGAGTCTCAGAGAGTCACGAACCAATGAAGCGAACTAATGGTCCCTCCTGCAAACTCCACTCCCCTATCGCTCCTCTTTTATTCCCTCTGGGAGGGGCCCTTCATCGTCCACCTGTGACCTTCCTCCCAAGTCGACCCCTGTTCTTTAGCTGCTCCCTTTGTCTGGCCACTCTGCGCATGCACACACTGGGAACAGGCTCCAGCTGTTCTTCTGCCTCATTGATGTCTGACTCTGAAGGCAGCTGATAACTGTCAGACGGCCCTGCCCCCCTCTCTGCCTTCGACACAGAGCCCTCCTCAGAGCCTTCCCCAGACTTCAGGACTGGCCCAGGTTCCTCCCCAACCCTCCTCACTGTCCGAATCTGCTGCCAGCTCCGCTGGTGGGCCACAACAGATATGCTGATTAACCCATAGAACCTTCCAAAGTAATATAACTAGGATGCTGAACTAGAACTCGGCTCCTCCCAGTTTCTGATTCGGCACCTTCACCAAGAAGCCGAAGTCATGTCACGGCAACACCCAGTTGATGTTCTGATCTTTTCTAGATATGCAGATCCTAAGGACCATCTTTGCTGTCTTTGGAAAAGGATGTCTAGGCGCATCTTTCAGCTGTGTCTTTTTATATACTGGAGAACTCTACCCTACAGTGATCAGGTACCACTCAGCGATATTCTGGGATAATGTTAGAAAAAGTGCCCCCCAAACCTGGGCAGTTGACTTTTGTTGTCACATCACTGTGGAATTAAAGAGAGGGAAATCTCAGAATAACAGAATGCAGGAAGACCTCAATTTACGACCACAACTGAGCCCAGTATTTATGTCGTTAAGTGAGACATTTTGTTAAGGGAGTGTTGCGCCATTTTACAACTTTTCTTGCCACATTGGTTAAGTGAATCACTCAGCATCCTCATTTAACGACCCCAAAATAACCCCTTGCAGTTTGGAGTCGGGGCAATTGAATGGAGCTAGCAGAGTGCTTTAATGGCCAGATGCCCTTCTTGTCGCCAGTGTGGACTTTTGTTCAGCAATTATATTCTCACTGAGCCCAGAGAGAGAAATATCTGCCTCTACCTAGGATCGAACTCACATCCTTCTGATTGCGAGGCGAGAGCTCCCCCTCTAGGCCACCACGCAACTCTGTTCATTGAATCACTGCAGCTGGTTGTTAAGTGAATCGGGCTTCCCCCTTGACTTGGCTTGTCCAGAAGTTCGCAAAAGGTGATCACGTGACTCCTGGACACTTCAACCGTCATAAATGTGAGTCGCTGAGTCATGCGTCCGAATATAAATCATGTGATCACGGGGATGCTGCAAGGAATGTCATGTATGTCTCACTTGAACGACCGTACTGCTTAACAATGAGTTCTCCAACTCTCTTATTGTGCTTTGTAAGTCTAGGTCTAACTGCACGCTATAACTCCCAAGCGCCCTGGCCAGGTGCAAGGAATATTGGGAGTTGTAGTTCCGCCACGCCCAGAGAACTGAGTTGGGTGAAGGATGAGCTGAAGTAAAACTTAATTCTTCCCTCTGTTTGCATGTCAGGCAAACCGGGATGGGCTTTGGGAACACCATGGCGCGCATCGGGGGGATTGTGGCCCCTCTGGTGAGGATGACCAGCGAGTATTTCCCATCCCTCCCCCTTGTCATCTATGCCACGGCCCCCATCGTCTCCGGGATGGCCGCCTGTTTCCTGCCCGAGACTTTAAATGTGCCGCTACCAGATACGATAGAAGATGTGGAGGGAAGGTCAGTAATAATAGGATTTGCTAGTCCTTGTTTGTTGTGTGTTTAATTGCACCTAGAAAATTCTAGGTGATGTTGTGGCAGTAGATTCGGACAGTGAGGAGGGTTGGGGAGTCCTGGAGTCTGGGGAAGCCTCTGAGGAGGGCTCTGTTTCGGAGGCACAGATAAAGCACTATGGAACAGTATATAAATCTAAGTCCTTTTGCTATTCCTTCCTTCCTTCCTTCCTTCCTTCCTTCCTTCCTTCCTTCCTTCCTTCCTTCCGGCTCTGAGGAGGGCTCTGTTTCGGAGGCACAGATAAAGCACTATGGAACAGTATATAAATCTAAGTCCTTTTGCTATTCCTTCCTTCCTTCCTTCCTTCCTTCCTTCCTTCCTTCCTTCCTTCCTTCCTTCCTTCCCTCCCAGTGGTTAGAGAATGCAGAATTGCAAGCAAACTCTGCCAATAGGTGTTCAATCTTGACCTTTAACTTCTTCTTCCTCTTTTCACAAACAAATCTGTGGACATGATGATAGACAAAAGCTGTATCCCATGCCAACCCATCTGATTTTTGTCCTGTCTTAGGAACGTGGAGGAAGGAAAGAGAGAAAACGGCAGAAAAGAAGAGGTTTGTCGTCCAGGCACAGTTCTCCTGGATATGAAAGAAATCAAAGAGACGGAAAAAGATCCCAGGCTACCAGAAAACCTGGGAAATAGAGACACCGGAGGAGTTGGAACGGAAGCTTCCTCCGACATCCCCAAAGGAGCCATCGCGATTTCCAATGCATTGGGATAATGTTGTTAAACTCAGTAATAAGCGCATTAAAAAAACGTCTTGGTTTCTCATAGTATATCTAAGCGGAGGCATTTGCAAACTGGAAAATTCTAAATAGGGGCGAGCAATCAAGATTAACCCAGAGATTGGTTTCAAAATCTGTCTGCAGCTAATCGGGCTTTTAATATCAGCAATTGGTTCCTCTTCCTTGCTGGGGAGGAGGAGGAGGAGGAGGAGGAGGAAGAAGAGGAGGAGGAAGAGTTTGTTTGCTACCTGTATTGTTTTTATAAAGAACTCACGGTGGCCAGCATACCCACAGCAACCCTGTGAGGTGGGTTGGGCTGAGAGAGAGGGACTGGCCCAAAGTCACCCAGCCGGCTTTTGTACCTAAGGCGGAACTAGAACTCACCATCTCCTGGTGATTGGCCCAAAGTTACCCAGTCAGCTTGGGTTCCAAAGGCGGAACTAGAACTCAGCATCTCCTGGTGATTGGCCCAAAGTTACCCAGTCAGCTTGGGTTCCAAAGGCGGAACTAGAACTCACCATCTCCTGGTGATTGGCCCAAAGTTACCCAGTCAGCTTTGGTTCCAAAGGCGGAACTAGAACTCACCATCTCCTGGTGATTGGCCCAAAGTTACCCAGTCAGCTTGGATTCCAAAGGCGGAACTAGAACTCACCATCTCCTGGTGATTGGCCCAAAGTTACCCAGTCAGCTTTGGTTCCAAAGGCGGAACTAGAACTCACCATCTCATGGTGATTGGCCCAAAGTTACCCAGTCAGCTTGGGTTCCAAAGGCGGAACTAGAACTCACCATCTCCTGGCGATTGGCCCAAAGTTACCCAGTCAGCTTGGGTTCCAAAGGCGGAACTAGAACTCACCATCTCCTGGTGATTGGCCCAAAGTTACCCAGTCAGCTTGGGTTCCAAAGGCGGAACTAGAACTCACCATCTCCTGGTGATTGGCCCAAAGTTACCCAGTCAGCTTGGGTTCCAAAGGCGGAACTAGAACTCACCATCTCCTGGTGATTGGCCCAAAGTTACCCAGTCAGCTTGGGTTCCAAAGGCGGAACTAGAACTCACCATCTCCTGGTGATTGGCCCAAAGTTACCCAGTCAGCTTTGGTTCCAAAGGCGGAACTAGAACTCACCATCTCCTGGCGATTGGCCCAAAGTTACCCAGTCAGCTTGGGTTCCAAAGGTGGAACTAGAACTCACCATTTCCTGGTGATTAGCCCAAAGTTACCCAGTCAGCTTTGGTTCCAAAGGGGAACTAGAACTCACAGTCTCCTGGTGATTGGCCCAAAAAATCGCCTTCCCAGTGCATACATGTGCGCCGGGAGGCTACTCTTTCAATTTCCGGCATTCCTGTGTGCATGAAGACCAGCTGGCCAGCATGCCGGAGCCCAAAAGAGCAACGGGCAACAGCTCGCGTGCCCAGAGAGATGGCTGTGTGTGCCTCTTCCGACATGTGTGCCTTAGGTTGCCATTATAGCCCTACACCAGGGGTTTGCAAAGTTGGCTCTTTTAAGACTGGTGGACTTCAACTCCCAGAATTCCCCAGCCAGCTATGCTGGCTGGGGAACTCTGGGAGTTGAAGTCCATCAGTCTTAAAAGAGCCGACTTTGCAGACCCCTGCCCTACACCATTCCAGACAAATGGCTGTCCAATCTCACCTTAGAAACCTCCAGTGATGGAGCAATTTCTGGGGGCAGGCTGTTCCGCTGGTTAATTGTTGTCATCGTTGTCAGGAAATTTCTGGGAGAACTAAGGGAGTTTTGTTCCCTTTTGTCCAACTTTAGTTCTCATTTAGGACCCAAAAAAAGATCTGATTTTAATTGCTAGTTTCTCTTGGCCATCTAGGGAGATTCAGACTTCGAAACGGAGTGTCTGTGTTGCACATAACACCCCCCAAAATCCCCCCCCCCCAAAAACAGGCTCTATTGAAATGCCTTCAATTCAAGGACTGATCTCGCCTTGCCAATTTGATTCAGAAAACCTCCCGGCTTGGAGAGAGTCAATCCAACGGCTAGGAAATCCAGGCCATCCCACCCGGATCTCTTCTGCAAACAACCACAACCACCACAAAGAATATTGCGTATTATCTTTGTGTAGCTTCTCTCCCGGCAGATAAGCTTGGACGGGAGGGGAAACACCGCCGATGATTTCTTAGGAAATTGTTTAACCAGGGTAAGCCGGGGCTGTCTGTTTGCACAAACTGGTTAGAAACCAGTTTGAGCAAGAAGTAAAGAGGCAGCTTAACTAAAACACACACACACACACACACACACACACCAAGAAGAGCTGCAGCAGGAAAGGAAAATAATAAAGAAAAGATTAGACTGGGCAGAATGTGATAGACCCATGGTTTATGGTTTATGGTTTATTAAATTGATATACCGCACCCTTTCCCAAAAGGTGGACCTATAGGAACACTATAGGTACACAGTTTTGGTCGCCACGATGTAGAAAAGACGTGGAGACTCTGGAAAGAGTGCAGAGAAGAGCAACCAAGATGATTAGGGGACTGGAGACTAAAACATATGAAGAACGGCTGCAGGAGCTGGGTATGTCTAGCTTGATGAAGAGAAGGACCAGGGGAGACATGATAGCAGTGTTCCGATATCTCAGAGGGTGCCACAAAGAAGAGGGAATCAAACTATTCTCCAAGGCACCTGGGGGCAGGACAAGAAGCAATGGGTGGAAACTAATCAAGGAGAGAAGCAACTTAGAACTAAGGAGAAATTTCCTGACAGTTAGAACAATTAACCTCTGGAACAGCTTGCCTACAGAAGTTGTGAATGCCCCAACCCTGGAAGTCTTTAAGAAGATGTTAGATAGCCATTTGTCTGAAATGGTATAAGGTTCCTGCCCACGCAGGGGGTTGGACTAGAAGACCTACAAGGTCCCTTCCAACTCTGCTATTGTATTGTATTGTATTGTACTTGCCAGAGGTGGTACATGGAGCTCTCTCGGTGGGCATGTGAGCCATCGCCCCAGCTGAGCTCCACCGTACATGTGCATGAACCTCCCGCGAACAAGCTGGTTTTCGGGTCTGTGCCACCCATGCACAGGGGGTGAGGTGCATGTGTGAGATGCGTGCGCTTGGAGGCAGGGGGGGGTTTGGTCTCAGGAGGCGTCGGGGTGGCCTGCTAGGCCCCAAATGGGTGCAGGGAGCACGCACATTGCATTATGGGTGTGGGCACACATGTGTGCACTATCAAGCATGCCCACACACTTTTGACACGCAACAACAAAAAGGTTAGCCATCGCTGTGATAGACAAGCGCTGGCATTGAAAAACAAAGGAGAGACAGAATACGATGCGATTTGGAATAGATTGTCCCAATGGTTGGATTTGCGGAACCAAAGTTGGAGCCGAAAAGAACAAAGATGTGTAGATTGAAAGAAGTTAAGCATAATCTTTATTGTCATTGAACCTACATACAACGAAATTGGTTTTGACCTCACTGGTGCAAAATTATAGCAGAAACGGAATAAGAAAGAAAAAGAAAGGAAAAACAACAACTAGGGTGTGCATGGAGTGATTGTGGTTGGATTTAAAAGTCTGACAGCCCCAGGATAGAAACTATCTTTAAACCTGTTTTATCGGCTGGCTGTACTTCGATGTCTTCTGCCCAATGGTCGAAGGGCAAAGAGACACTGACCAGGGTGCGAATCATCTCTGCGTATCTTCCTTACTCGGCTAAAGCAGCGAGACCTGGCGAGGTCATCCAGTGGTGTCAGAGGGCAACCAATGGCTTCTTGTGCCGAATTGATCCCTCTCTGTAGGGCCTTCCTGTCTGCAGCTGTTAAACCAGCATAACAGACTGTCATGCGATATGTGAGGACACTTTCCATGGTGGACCGATAGAAAGAGGTCATCGGCCGTTGTTCCCCCTGATTTTTTTCGGAGGACTCTAAGAAGATGCAATATATGTAATATAGCATGTAAATGTAATGTTTATAAGGGGTTAAGTATCTGTATATCATTAGTAATGTATGCGGAATACATAAGATATTTGTGTTATACTTTAGTTTTGTAGGGCGAAGATGATGCCAGGATGATGCCAGGATGGTCCAACTTTTATTTTTAACAATAAAGAATTCTAAGTTTTTTTAAAAAAGAGTTGTAACATCTAACCACCAACATCTAGTTTTGAAAATTTCCTTACTGGGGGAGGGAGGGAGGGAGCATCCCCTCCTCATTACCCCATCCTGGGAAGCAGCCAATATTTTTTTTTGCAGTTTTAAAACTCCCCACTTTCATGGAGGCAGCAGGAATAATTTAATGAATAGAAATGGTCTTTTTTCTCTCTCTCTCTTTTTCTCCCGCTGGTTGACAACTGCTTGGATTCCCTTCCTTGCAAAAAAAAAAAAAAAAGTGTGTGAACTCGGGACAAGCCGCACAAAACACACACACACACACAAACACACAAACACACACAGACAAAGCGCATTTCCTTTCGCCAAGGCAGCTTTGGCCAGATTTTCGTTCTCTTCTCCCACCCCCTCCTGCCTAATATTCACCCCTACACAACACCACACACACACACACACACACACCGTATCCTGCTCCCATTTTCATGAATGGCTGTATTTTCCGGCTCTCTTCCTTGCCTCTCCGGCTAATCCTTCCCAAAACCTTGGGACCTTGAACCCGAGCGATTAGGTCTTGTGTAATCCCACCTCTAGGAGAGGGGAAAACAAGTGTGTGTGTGGGGGGGGGGGAGAGACCCTGCGCAGTCTTTTGCAAGCACCTCCACCCTCCCCAAGATCACAGTTCAACACCGAAGCATCCTCAAAAACAACCCCCCACTCCACCCCACCACGCAGATGGTTTTGGGAGAGGAAGGGAAAAGGCCGCCTCGGCTGGGGGTGCCCGGCTCCGATTTTGCAACCCCAGGTTGCCCCCCCCCCTTTGCCCCTGTGGCCTCCGTTCTTTTAATTCCCTCACCCGCCTGGTCCCCTCCAGCAATGTTTTCACTGGCCGCCAAAGCGGGCCTGGGAATAACTTTTTCAAGATGCTGAGCCTGAATTCAGAAGGGGAAAGTTCTTGTTGTTGTTCTGTGCTTTTGATTCGCCTTCTCTCCGGTGCCAGAGAAAGGCTGGATGGAGCTGGCACGATTTCCAGAGAATCTGGGCCCGCGACGCCGATGAATTCCTAACTTTGGAAGTTTCTCGTGTCTGGCTTTCCCGAGCGCTCCGCTTCCGCCATGACGTTCGCCGAGCTCCTGGATCAGATCGGGGGCATGGGCCGCTTCCAGATCCTGCAAGTCACCTTGCTGGTGACCCCGATTTTGTTAACGGCCAGCCATAATCTGCTCCAGAATTTTTCCGCCGGGATACCCGATCACCATTGCCGGGTCAGGCTAGCGGGCGACAACGGCAGCGATGCCCATCCCAACCGGACTCAAATGCCAAGCGGCGAGGAAGACCTCTGGGGGATTCCCAAAGATGCTAGCGGGCAACCCGAGAAATGCCTCCGGTTTGTGGGCCCTGAGGGGCCTCCCCTGAATGCCAGCGCCGAAGTTGGCGGCAACGGCACGGCGACCGAACCGTGCAAGGACGGATGGGTTTATGACCGAAGCGTCTTCACGAACACCATCATTATGGAGGTGAGAGGGCAGAGGTGGTAGTGGGGGGTGGGGGTGGGGGTGTAGAACGACAATTGGGTCTGGATTGTGTTGAGGTTTAGAAGTCCAGTTTTGAACCCCGGCGAAAACCCAGGCTCCAAAGCGTTGAGTTATCCGCCGTAGGACAAGATCTTTAGTGGGTTGCTAAATTTTGGAAGGGGAGACAGATTGCATTCCCAGAAGTAACCTTGCGTTTTGAACCTTCTCGATGGGTTGGAAGGGGTCTCCAAAAAATCCCACAAACCCCCCTGGATGCAAAGGAAGCTTCCACAGGGGGAGGTGACCTCCGTTTTTGTGAGGGCAGGGAGAGACAAAATCAACATGTTTAAGAGTAGGATTGTAAAAACCATGATTCTGGCAGAAAGTTCCTCCCCACAACCCTTCCTCCGTGCTAAGTATACAGAACAAAGAATGAAAGCATTGGGAAGGAGCTTGGGAGGTCTTCTAGTCCAGCCCCTTGCTCCAGCAGGATTGGATTAGATGAACAGAGTTGGAAGGGACCTTGTAGGTCATCTAGTCCAACCCCCCCCTGCCCGAGTAGGAGACCATACACCATTACTGACAAAGGGCAGTCCAGTCTCTTCTTGAAAGCTTTAGCCCACATTTAATAGATTAACAGAGTTGGAAGGGACCTTGGAGGGCATCTAGTCCAACTCCCTGCCCGAGCAGGAGACCCTTTCTGACAGATGTCAGTCCAGTCTCTTCTGGACGAGGAGGAGGAGGAAGAGGGAGAAGGTGGAGAAGGAAGGAAGGAAGGAAGGAGAAAATGAGAAAGAGGAGGTAGAAGGAGGAAAAATAAGTGAAGGAAGGAAGGACAAACAGAGTTAGAAGGGACCTTGGAGATCTAGTCCAACCCCTGCTTTCCAAGCTGGAGACCCTGCACCATTTCTGGCAGAGGGCAGTCCAGTCTCTCCTTGAAAGCCTCCAGGGATGAAGCTCCCACAACTTCCGAAGGCAACTTCTGTTCCATGGGTTGATGGTTCTCCCTGTCAGGAAATTCCTCCTTATTCCCAGGTTGAATCTCTCCTTGGTCAGTTTCCATCCATTCTTCCTTGTCTGCTTTGGAGAATAGCTGCACCCCCTTCCCCCTCTCTGTGGCAGCCCCTCGACCATTCTGGACAAATGGCTGTCCAATCACTTCTTAAAAACTTCCTGCCGAAGTTAACTTGGCGTGTATATATGATGTCTTTATTGTAAGAATCAGGGACTTTTATGCAATTTCCCCCTTAAACAGGGTCTCCTGTTTAAGCAAGGGGTTGGACTAGAAGACCTCCAAGGTCCCTTCCAACTCTATTGTTCTGTTAAATGAAATTTTCTGCTCCTGTCTTCCTATATTGTCCCGTGTCCCCCCCCCCCCCACTTCCTATTGTTTAAATAAGTGTATGTTTTTGTAGCCATTTCTTCCCTGTTGTTTCTACTTTGGACACATTGCCAAATGTTGCAAAATACCAGCAGTTCTTTGAAATATATTTATTAAATTTATGGGGTGCTTTCCAAAAGTGACTGGGCTGCCTGCAAATCGAGGACATCAGTCATTCACTCACAAGTGAAGGCCCGTCTTGATTTTCTTCCTCTGGCGGGCTAGAATCAGGGGGTCTCCAAAACTTTGAGTGGCTTGCAGACTTCAACTCCCAGAATTCCTCAGCCAGCATGGATGCAAGGAAGGAGGTTAGATTAGATCACGGGAAGGAGGAAGAGGAGAAATAAACTCCGCCAGTTAACCCAGAGAGGGCTTAAGATTCAGCCCTGGATTAATGACAGGCAGTCTTTGATTTGCAACAGGCAGAGGGGCTGCTGGGAGTTGAAGTCCCCAAGGCTTCGAGCCGCCAAGATTGGAGATCATGTGATCTAGAATGGCCACAGAGCTGTCACTTAATGCTGGCTGGGGAATTCTGGGGGTTGAAGCCCGCAGGTCGCCAAATTTGGAGACCCCTGATTGACATCCTGCCTTGAGCTCAGGAGTTCAAGCGAGCGTTCCCTCCTTCCAGTTTTCCCTGGCACGACAATCCTGCGAGGGAGGGTTAGCAGTCCATTGAACATTGCGCACAAATTAAAACTTTTAATTTTGTTTTGCTCCTTGGGGGTGTTTTATTTGCTTTCGCTTGCATGTTGCTCTTTTGATTGACTTTTCTTTTTACCAGATTGTTTTCTTAAGTTGTTTAGGAGTCTAGTGGTCCACTTCAGGAAACTTAAGTTTTGCTGCAATTCTTCTCAGTCCCAAGGAGTTACAATCAACATCTCTCTCTCTCTCTCTCCCCCCTCCATCTATCTTCCCCCCGTCTCTGTCTGTCTCTTGTCTCTCTCTCTTTCCCTCTTTCTTGTCTCTCTTGTTCCCTCCCTTCTTCTGTCTCTTTTTCCCTCTGTCTCGTCTCTTTCCCTCTCTCCCTCTCTCTGTCTCATTTCTCTTTCCCCGTTTCTCTCATCTTTCCCTCCATCTTTCTTGTCTCTTTCCCTCCCTCTATCTTTCTGTCTCATCTCTTTCCCTCCCTCTTTCCCTCTCCATCTCTCTTCCCCGTCTGTCGTCTCTTTCTCTCCGTCTCTCGTCTTTCCTTCCATCTCTTTTCTTTCTTTCCCTCCCTCCCTCCAATCTCTCTTTCCCTCCCTCTTTCTTGTCTCTCTTGTTCCCTCCCTTCTTGTCTCTTTTTCCCTCCCTGTCTCTGTATTTCTGTCTTGTCTCTTTCCCTCTTTCCCTTTCCCCCTCTGTCTCTCATTTCTCTTTCCCTCTGTTTCTCTCATCTTTCCCTCCATCTTTCTTGTCTCTTTCCCTCCCTCTCTCTATCTTTCTGTGCCTCATCTCTTTCCCTCCCTTTCCCTCTCCATCTCTCTCTTCCCCGTCTGTCTTGTCTCTTTCTCTCCGTCTCTCGTCTTTCCTTCCATCTCTTTTCTTTCTTTCCCTCCCTCCCTGTCTGCCTCTATCTTTCTGTCTTATCTCTTTCCCTCTCTCCCTCCATCTCTCTCTTTCCCTCCCTCCTTCTCTGTCTGTCTCTCTTCCCCTCCTTTGTCTGTCTCTCCATGTGTCTCATCTCTCCCTCTCCTCTGTTTTCCCTTCCACCAGTGGGACCTGGTTTGCAACCGGAAAACGCGGAGACAGATGGCCCAATCCATTTACATGGGAGGCGTTCTTGCTGGTGCTCTTATACTTGGGAGCTTAGCAGACAGGTGGGTGTTTACAAGCAGAGGCGTGCTTTGAGGTGAATATAGCCAGAAACTGGGGAATATAACAATCATGGATTAGTAATCCCACTTCTACCACCAATCCTGCCTCTCTAAAGTTTGTGGAAGTCTCTCCTTGGCCTCAGCCCTCTCCCCTGCCTCCCTGTGGGAGTAATTGTGGCCTCTCATAAAAGAGAAGGAGCAAGAGAAAGGGAAAGAGGAAAAAGAAAAAAGGGAAAGAGAAAGAGAAAGAGAAAAGGTAAGAGAAATGGAAAGGAAAAAGAGAGAAGAAGGAAGGGAAGGGAAAGGAGAAAGAAAAAAGAAAGAGAAAGAGAAAAAAGAAAAAGAAAAGACCAAGAGAGAGATCAACTTGATGCCACAGGTGGAAGGTAATTGGCCCCTCCCAGAGGAAATAAAAGAGGAGCGAAAGGGGAGTGGAGTTTGCAGGAAACAATTCGTTCGTTCGGTCGTTAGATTCGTTTCAGGAGTGTGAAGATCTGTCTGTGAATCTCAAAGACTCTGTGCCCAGCCTTTCTTGAGTTTGGAAAATATTGACATGGCAGCTTTCCAAGCTAGATAAGGTCTGTAGTCATAAATAGGCCTTTGAAAGACTTGTTTGCCAGGCCTTGGCTGAATGAGAGGAATTCACATTCGTTTAGTAAAAGGGATTTTGTCGGGACCAGGATTCTGCCTCGGGCTTTTTGGAGAAGCCTAGATCAGAACACTGCTAATATTATCAATATACCTATTATGACTGCAACCTCTGAAGAAGAGGAAATGGTTCCCGTGGATTGACGCAGAATTCTATGCCGCAGGTTCGGCCGCAAAGCGCTCTTAACTTGGTCCTACCTCCAGCTCGCTGTTTCGGGGGTGTGCACGGCTTTTGCCCCCAATTACGCCGCCTACTGTGCCTTCCGGTTCCTGGTCGGCATGGCGCTCTCTGGCATTGTCCTCAACTGCATGTCTTTAGGTAAGACGGGAGGAAGTTGGTCAGACTTGGGCAGGGGCAGTGGTTGGACTAGATGACCTACAAGGTTCCTTCCAACTCTGTTAATCTGTTAAACATCTGTTAAATAAAACCAGCTTGGGGGGCCTGGGGTGGGGAAGAGGTGGGCAGGACGGGAAAAACAAGATATTGACAGGATTCCAGAGTTTTAAAGGCCACTTTTAGAGTTTGCAGCCTAAATTAAGAGTTTCTCAGTCACTTTTAAGATGGGTGGAATTTCCCAGCCAGCCATACATGGACTGCAACTTCCAGGATTCCCCAGTCGGCAAGTTTTGAAATGTATGGACTTCAACTCCCAGCATGCTGGCTGGGAAATGCTGGGAGTTGAAGTCCACATATCTTAAAGTTAGCACAAACTTAAGATTTTCCCAGAATTCCCTAACCAGCATGCTGGGAGTTGAAGCCCACGTATTTCAAAATTTGCTGGCTAGGCAATTCTGGGAGTTGAAGAACATGTATCTCAAAACTTAACTGAAACCTTTGAAATAGATTTTCCCAGAATTCCCCAACCACGCATTTCAAAACTAGCTAGCTAGACAATTCTGAGAGTTGAAGTCCACGTGCGTGAAAGTTGTCATGAGCAGCGCCTCAAATCCTCCTTTTTGTGTGTGTGTATAAGGTGAGTGAAGTAATATTTCAATGCAAGTCTAAACATACTTTCTACTCCATTCATCTGGTTCCCGATTCTCAGATCTGACAGCGTAGCCTTTTTCTCCCAGCGTAGAAAATTGGTCGTTGCACAGCTCTACCGGTTGGATTTGGGCCTGACCGACCGCTGTCGGGAGCAAATAGCCCAAGGTTATTTTGCAGGCTTGCAATTTTGCGCATTCCTGACTCCTTGAGCGATGTTTGGTCCCCAGCGTGCTGTTGACCTGTCCAAATATTTATCTCTGTGGTTTGCCATACCTGAGTCTTAATTTGATCAAGGCCCACTGGGAAGAACAGGTCATATGATCTGCAGAGAATGCTGGAATAATTGAGGGGGGAGAGGAGGGAGAGACAACACGCTCCCTCAGACCCAGGGAAGGAAATGATGCAAGCAGAAACCTCAGCGTCTCTTGGATTGCTAACTGAAGTTGGGGAAAGGGCACCATGTGGTGCTGCTGTACGCTCCCTGGCCATTTTGCATTATTCGGGAATGAGTGAAAAAGTCGTTTTTTTTTTCATGGTATGGAGCAAGGTATTATTGCTCACTACTGTTCGAACAGAGAAAAGAGGTTTAATGTTGGAGGAGAGGAGCCTTGGGTTGGAGGTAAGGTGGCAACCAATTTGAAGATTGAGAGCTTCAAGAAGACTTCAATTCCCAGAATTCCCCAGCCAGCATGTTTCAGTATGGATGGACTTCAACTCCCAGAATTTGCCAGCTGACATGCTTTAAGAGGGGTGGACTTCTTCTCCCAGAATCCCCCAGCCAGCATGCTTCAATATGGACGGACTTCAGCTCCCAGAATTCCCCAGCCGGCATGCTTTAATATGGGTGGATTTCCACTTCCAGAATTTCTCAGCTGCTTTAATATGCATGGTTTTCAACCCCCGAAATTCCCTAGTCAGCCCTGCTTTAAGAGGAGTGGACTTCAACTCCCAGAATTCCTCCACCTGCACGCATGCCCTTCAACTCCCAGAAACCTGCTGGCTGGCTGGGGAATTCTGGGAGTTGAAGTCCACCCATCTTAAAGTGGGCAAGATTGAGAAAACAATGGTGCAAACTAGTGGTAGTCAAACTGGTCCCTACCGCCCCCTAGTGGGCGTTCCAGCTTTCATGATGGGCGGCAGAGGTTTTGTCCGATACTGAAGCACTTTCCTTTTTTTAAATTTAATTGACTTCCCTACTTTAAAAATCATCATTACTGTGGAACCGGTGGGCGGTTAGAAAATATTACTACTAACAGAGAGACAAAAGTGGGTGGTAGGTATAAAAAGGTTGACTACCCTTGGTGTAAACTAAGATGATTAATGCCCGTGCTTTCTTCTTCCTTTGCACTAGTCCTGGAATGGGTGCCCACCAACATCCGCACCATCGCTGGCACACTGGTGGGGTATTCTGCCACCTTTGGGCAAATCATCCTTCCTGGTCTGGCGTATGCGCTTCCAGATTGGCGCCAGCTACAATTCACGGCATCTATGCCATTCTTCATTTTCTTCATATACTCGTGGTAAGTAGCCTCTTCGCGGAGGCCATTCCTAAAAATCTTACTGTTAAGCGAATCACTGCATCTGGCTTCCCCATTGGCTCAGCTGGTCAGAAGGTCGCAAAAGTGGATCACGGGACACTGGAAACCTGTCATAAATATAAGTCAGTTGGCAAGGATCTGGATTCTGATCATGTGGGAATGCTACAAGGGTCGTTGTGTAGAAAACGGTCGCAAGTCATGTTTATCAGCGCCGTTGTCATTTTGAACGGTTTATAAGTTGAAAACTGTTATTCCTGGCCCTGGATTCAAATCTCACCTCCTCACTGCCTCAAATTCACACTTTAGAGGTTGATTTTGCTCGTTTTCCGCTCCTGGTTCTGAAGCCATGTTGAACAGTCACTAAATGGACAGTTGAGCGCCCCCCCCCCCAATTTTGTGACTTGGTGGCCCAGAGAGAGGGGGGGATCCCGATCTAGTTTAAGCGTCCAGTTTCTGGTGGAAGTGGCTTAAGTCTTTCCAAAGTCACCAGAATGGGCTTTTTCACGCAGGTGGTTTGCAGAATCGGCCCGGTGGCTGGTGCTGTCGGGGAAAGTGGAACAGGCGGTCGACGTGTTGAAGAAAGTGGCTCAGCTGAACGGGAAGAAAGACGAAGGAGAGAAACTCAACACCGAGGTATGAAGGGTAAAGTCAAGGTAGGTTAGTGAGGTTGATGTGTGATTTGTTGTGGCCCACCAACAGTTAGCGGATCTGGCAGCAGATTCAGACAGTGAGGAGGGTTGGGAAGGAAGATGGACCAGTCCTGGAGTCTGGGGAAGGCTCTGAGGAGGGCTCTGTGTCGGAGGCAGAGAGGGGGCCAGCGCCGTCTGACAGTTATCAACTGCCTTTGGAGTCAGACAACAGTGAGAGCTGGAGCCTGTTCCCAGTGTGCGCATGCGCAGAGCTGTCAGACGAAGGGACAGGGGTCGAGACTTGGGAGTAAGGCCACAGGTGGATGGTGAATGGCCCCTCCCATAGGGAATAAAAGAGGAGCGAAAGGGGAGTGGAGTTTGCAGGAGTTCAGTTCATGAGGGTGCAGATCCGTTCCTGACTTCTGGCCAAGGAATTGCTGCTACAGCGTGGCGTTTGGAAGATATCGGCCTGGCAGCTCTCCAAGCCTGATAAAAGTCTGTTGTTGTGAAATCTCTTGAAAAGCCTGTCGGCCGGGATTTTGCCGGAGAGGAATTCACTTTAAACTAAATAAAAGGGGTTTTATCAGGACGAGGAGTCGGCTTCGTGCTTTTGGGAAGCCAAGGTCAGAATACTCTTGTGGGAATCGTCAGTTCCTGTTTGATGGTGGGAACTGCGTCTTTTAGAAATGGGAGGCTTCTGATCTTCGGTTTGATAGAAACCAATTTGAGGCGTGATGATTTCATCCGGGGTGTCAAACGTGGCGACTTTTAAGACCTGTGAACTTCAACTCCCAGAATTCCCCAAAAGGCTGGAGGTTCATGGCCCGGCTGTAGTAATCAAACCTGGTTGCAAAACCTAAAACCAGGGAATAATTAGTCTCAGGGTCTGCCACCCAGGTTTCTAGTCCTCGTGATTGCTCCAAGAGCAAGATATTTAGGAATGTGTGTCTGGGGAATTCTGGGAGTTGAAATCCATAGGTCTTAAAGTTGTCAAGGTTGGACACTCTTGGTTTAGTCTGAGTGGTCCATTTGTTGAGTTGACCCCTAGGTTTTGGAAGGTGGGATCTACAGGGGTTGACATCGTTTTGAGAATCCCAGCTGAATTTCTCCGGGTGGATCTGGTTCCAGAGCCAAGGTACTTGTGGGAGGGGATAGCAGGGGCTGGGTCCTTCAAACGAAATTTTAAAAGCCAGTTCCGTGGGGCCAAATGAGATAGAATCTTGCAAGAAAACACCCCAAAGTGCAAGAGACGCTGACAAAACGCTGGTTGTGGCATTCATTTCTCCCGTTTGTGGTTGGGTGTTAGGTCTTGAAATCCAGCATGCAGAAAGAAATGACTTTGGCGCAGTCGTCCTACACCTTCGCCTCCTTAGCCCGGACGCCCACGGTACGCCGGATCTCCTGCTGCATTTCCAGCGTGTGGTACGTTTCGGTGGGCACCCTTCCTTCCCTAATGATCTCGTTCTCGGAGTGGCCATGAGGACTAGAAACCCGAGTGTCGACTTCTGCAAGATTCACGCAGATCCTGATTAATTTTTTTAGGTTTGCAACCAGTTTCGCTTATTACGGACTGGCGATGGACCTCCAACATTTCGGCTTCAGCATCTACCTCATCCAGGTGGCCTTTGGTACCATTGATATCCCTGCCAAGCTGGGATCGGCCATTGGCATGAGTTACGTCGGACGGAGGACCACGCAGGCTTCATCTGTCATCTTGGCCGGGCTGGCCATTTTGGTCAATATCTTGGTGCCCTCAGGTGATCATCTAAAGTGGGTGCGGGTGCCGAGGGAAGCCATCTTTAGCTCCCTGGGCGCAAAATTAAGGTGACTTGAATGTCACCGGCTCAGAAACAAATAACAGAGGTAGTCCTTGGGTTATGACGGCAAGTGGAACTGGAATTTCCACATATACTGTAAGCAGTGCTGTTATAAAGCATGTTATGTACAGAGAGCCCCTAATGTACAGTCATTGGTATAGTGACCAAAGTTACAACAGCACTTGTAAGTCAAGATGGCGGCTGCAACCACCAAAACTCCGCCTCCTTTTGCAAAACCGGGTTGGGTTAGCAAAAGCTAAACTAAACAGTCACCATTTCAACAAGTGGATATTTTGTTAAATTTAAATTAAGGCTTATCCTGAAGTAGGTTATCCAGCTTTGGGAACTTTAAAACCTGTGGATTTCAAATCCCAGAATTCCCCAGCCTCCCATTCTGGGAGTTGAAGTCCGCCCATCTGAAAAAAGGCTGGCTGGGGGATTCTGGGAGTTGAAGTCCACAAGTCTTAACGTTACCAAGTTGGACACCCCCGCCGTAAAAAATTATTGTGGCTCCTATCTTTCAACAGAAGGAAAGGATCCCATGAATTTTGACAATATAGTTTTAGCATGGAGGGTCCTGGCATTCCTGTTCTCATCTCCCCTTTTTTTCTCCTCTTCTGCTGTTCTTCACCCTTGACCGAAGAATTACGGACGCTGAGAACGTTTTTGGCCGTGCTTGGCAAGGGGTGCCTCGCGTCTTCTTTCAACTGTCTGTACCTGTACACCGGAGAACTGTACCCCACAGTGATCAGGTATGTCGCCCCAATACCCCCGAGGCTCTTGAACCCTTGTCTGGTTTCCAAGTCTTCATAATGGGGTTTCCCCCCCACACACCAACACTTTGACGTTTTCTGTTGTATGATCCAAGTGGCCGAATTATTCTCTCTTTGGGTCAAGGTTGCGTTATCACACACCTGGTGCAGAACCAGGAATGAAATCGGTTTGTTCCCGTTGCAGACAAACCGGGATGGGGCTAGGAAGCACCCTGGCCCGCGTGGGTGGCATTGTGGCACCCATGGTCAAAATGACGGGTGAACATTGCTCCTATCTTCCGTCGCTCATCTACGGGACGGCTCCCATCCTCTCGGGCATTGCTGCCGTCTTCCTGCCCGAGACTCTCAACGTGCCGCTTCCTGATACTATAGACGAGGTGGAAGGGAGGTGAGTTTCTTGCACGCTCGGAAAAGCAAATGTGACGATGCTGATAAGGCTCAGTGGGGGGGAAGGTGTTGGACTGGGGTCCAGGTTCCTCTGAGCCACAGAAGCTCATTGGTTGATTCTGGGCAGTCCTGCCCACTCAGCCAGGCAGGTGCAATGGGGTAGATGCTAGACCAGGAATGGGGAGAGCTGGGTTTCTCAAATTTCGACCACTTGGACTTCAATTCCTAGAATCCCTATGCACGTTGGGGAATTCTGGGGGTTATAGGGAATTCTGGGAATTAGTTAATATATTTTGTTCGTATCCTACCTTTATTGTTTTTATGAATAACTAGCTGATAACACGGTGTTGCCCGGGTATTTATTTATCCTAATCCATACATTTGTCCTCAAAAATATTCCTGGAAAAAATGTAACTCCACTGCGCTGTACAGTAGAAGCCATTTTATGGCACTACAGTAGAAGCCATTTCAAGGCACAACAAGCTGTATCTTAACAGAACAAACACCCCAAGGGCTGTTAGGGGTGTCTTATCGCCACAGTATTTGTTTCCAGAGAGTAAGTCATCTCTGTACCAAATTTGGTTGAAATTGCTCAAGGCGTTCCAGAGTTACACTGCTGGATTTCCTGGTTAGTGGTTCAAACTCACCCAGCCAACTTTCATGCTTAAAATGGGACTACAACTTAAGTCTCCTGGTGATTGGCCCAAAGTCACCCAACTGGCTTTCATGCCTAAGTTAGGACTAGAACTCCTGGTTTCCTGCTTTCTAGCATGGTGCCTTGGTCTTTAGACCAAACTGGCTCTACGAATCGAAGTTCATCCAACTTAAAGCATGCTCGCAGGGGAATTCTGGAAGAGGAAACCCATCCAACTTAAAGCATCTCCTGCGATTTCTGCTTGTTTTTAAATATTCCAGAATAACCCCGGAGCGACAGTCCCTTACTGGTCAGAGCCAAGAACCAGTTTTGCTCCAGAAATTGGACCAAGGGAGAACCCTGGATGGCGAAATTTGCTAAAATGGGGAAAAGAAGGAATCGGAAATTACTGCAGGTTCATTAGATGTGTTTGATTGTCTTATTATTATTTTTTTTGCCTTTGGGTGAGAGGTGGGATTTCCAGATTTTAAAAAAAATCAACCAAATAAATGAATAAGAATTGTTGAAAATTGTAGTCATGCCTCTCTGTTATTTTGACGACCGGACTAAGTCCCATTTCTAAGATGTGCTAATATGCAAAGTAGTCCTCGACATGCAACCATTCATTTAGCGACATTTCAAAGTCATTACAGGCATTTCTTGACTTATAACCATCGTCGAGACTCATTCGTGCTAAAACATGGTTTTAGGATTCTGAACGAACGACAATCACACGATCACCTTTTGCAATCCCCTTCTGACAAAGGGAAGTCAATGGGGGAAGCCAGATTCAATTAACAACCGGGTTAAGAAAATCCATAAAATGGGGCGAAACTCACTTAACAAATGTTGGGTTCGATTCGAGGATTTATCTGTAACATTTTTAAAAAGTGAAAATATCAAGGTTGCCCAAGCTTTCGCAATCAATATTGGAATAATGCATCTCCTAAATATCACTCTTAACAGCCCCACCACCCACCCCAGCCCCAGCGTTGCCAAACTCCTCTTCCAGACCCAGCCTGGCTGAGGAGGATGTTTGGCCAGCTTTAAAAAAACAACACACCCAATATTGCCTGTTCCCTTGCAGCGGATGCATTTTAGGGACAACCTTGATCTGAAGCATCGCCGTGTGGCTCAACCATTACCGCTTAGAAGAAAAGAATTAAACTCCACATCCGATTGTTGGACCGACACCACAGGAGTAAATAAAAGCAGTATTTATTCGCTAATGCTTATTACAGCCTTAAAATAAAATCGGGGAGGAGGGGAAGGGAGCCAAAATATATTTCAGCTTCTACTGCGAGAATAAAAGATGGGGCGGGAAGGTATGGAAAGTCTCAATATTTACTTTTTTTTAAAAAGAAAGAAAGCCCAAATTCCAAAGCTATGCAATCAAGAGGGTGCACAAATCAATTACTCCGAAAGGAAGGAGGAGGGGAAAAAAACAAACCCCAAAACCAAGCGACCAACTCAACGGAGAACGGAGTACTCATAGGGTGGGGGGAATCAGACACAGTGCAGAGGAGTTGCGAAGCTGCACAACTATTTGTGGGCATCACAATGAGAGAGAGAGAGAGAAAAAAAATGAGGTATTACAGCTCGTCCTACCTCCCACCCCCCTGCAAACCGACAGAACCTGAGCATGAAACCCCCACAATGTCGCAGCACTGAACAGATTCACACACTATCCCCACCCCCCACCCCCCCTCCCAAGCCAAAGAGCCAGGCTACCATAAAACTGGTTCCAAGAAGCCATTTTGGTTTTTTTTATTTGGGTAGCTATTTTTTGTTTGTTTGTTTAAGACACAGGTGTGATGCTTCGAATGAGGACCTAACAACCCAGGCTGGGGATGAGACATGTAAACCCCACCTCACCCCAAGGGAATGTTTCTACAACTTTCTCTCTTTGTTCGGTGCAGGGAGGGGGGGCTGACAGCCAGCCCCTACTGCATCTCCCTGGGGTATGGAGAGAGAAAAGAATTAAAATGAATTTTAAATAAAAGAGTACAGCTAAAAGGGAATCCAGAGCCAAGTAAGAGCACAAATCATAGATATTGCTCCCCTACGCATAACTTGGAGGCTTACAAAGTTCCCAAGACCGCAAGGGAAGCTTTTAGTCTCCAAGTTTCAAGTCCTCTTGAAGGTGACTGGATCAAAGCTTCCAGTGGTCATTTGGCTCCTGGCGTGGGCCAAATCTGTCTCACTAGGACCCACCGCTGTCCTTTCCACTATTGGGTGTCCTCCAGCAGGCTGGGCCCCACGGCCCATCATCCTAGACAGCACAGCAATTAAAAGCGAGGCACCGAGTGTAGAAGGTTGATCTCTCCTGCCAAATAGGGTAGGGAGAATCAAGATGCACACCCACCCACCCCCGGCCTTTGCGAAGATCAACCTCGCTTCAACAAATTCCAGGATTTGTGTGCAGACTCAACACCCGAGAGAGAGAGAGAGACAGAGAAAGAGACAAACAAGAGACAGAGAGAAGAGAGAGAGAGAGAGGGAGGGAGGGAGAGAGAGAGAGAGAGGGAGGGAGAGAGAGAGAGGGAGAGAGAGAGAGAGCAGATCCCATTTGCTTTGGCAGTCCCGAGTCTCCCCTCGCTTTTGGCAAAGATGGAGGAAGACGCCTTTGGAGACGACGTGGAAGGATGCGTGTGAAGGAGAATGTCGGAGGTAGGTTTTAAAGACAATCTTAGAAAAATCAGGCACGTTACAAGTATAATATTACACAAAAACCCTATTCCAGAAAAAAAAGGCCTCTCCTTCTGCAAGCGGGATCTTGCAGAAAACCTTGCCACTGGTGGGGAAGGAGGAAAAGGAGTGGGGATTCAGATTTTTTTTTTAAATTGTTTTTAAAGAAAAGCATCACTTGTTAGCAAGACCAAATCCTCAAATTGGGGCCATGGGGAAGGGGGTGGGGGGGGGGGGGGTATTGAAAGAAAAAGCGGGTTTGTTCCTGCGAGAGAAGTTCAACACCCGGAGTCCCATTGGACCAGGAAGCAGCAGAATAGGAAGAAATCGCATGCAGCAGGGACATGGGTCACTCTAGGCCCTGCCCCTGGTGAGATGGAGACTCAAAATGGATTTTAAAGGCGCTTATTTGAATAAGCCCAAAGCTGGGGTGTCCAACCTTGGCAACTTTTAAGACTTGTGGATGTCAATTCCCAGAATTTTCCCAATTAGGTAAGACTTGTGGACGTCGATTCCCAGAATTCCCCAGCTAGCCAAGACTCAAGAACTTCAATTCCCAGAACTTCCTAGCCAGATGAGACTTGTGGACGTCAATTCCCAGAATTTCCCAGCCAGCTAAGATTTGAGAATTACAATTCCCAAAATTTCTTAGCTAGGTAAGACTTGAAAACTTCAATTCCCAGAATTTCCTAGCCAATTGAGACTTGTGGACGTCAATTCCCAGAATTTCCCAGCCAGCTAAGATTTGAGAACTTCAATTCCCAGAATTTCCTAGCCAGGTAAGACTTGAAAACTTCAATTCCCAGAATTTCCTAGCCAGCTAAGACTTGTGGGCGCCAATTCCCAGAATCCCCAACAGCTATGCTGGCTGGGGAATTCCGGGAGTTCAAGTCCACAGGTCTTAAAGTTGCCAAGGTTGGACACCCCTGTTTTAAGTCAGCATCCACCCAAAAGTTGCCCAACGAACCACCAACCCTCCAAATCTTCCACACAATTTACACATCCCGGCAGACTCCCCCAAATGAAGGGATTAACTCCGGTGTGTTAAAAAGCCTGATGGAGCTTTAAATGCTCGCGAGCACCAACACATGCGCAAACGGACCTCCCGAGGAAGAAAGCCTCTTGAAACCCACCGTCGCATGGATCGACGCATGTGGGATTGGTACCCAAGCCCCATGCTTAAGGAATTTGGAAAGTGATGGATGCACTCTCTTCCCCGGATTAAACCGTGCAGGATTTTCCTAACTCATCCAAGACACGGATTTTGGCAAACTTTGAGATGATCGTTTTGAACGGGGCAAACTTGAGTTACTTTGCCGTGGCGCTTGCTTGGGCCAAGCCTGGAGGATGCCTTTGATTTGGGTTCCCATGCCACCCACGATCCCCTCAAAGGCTGCTTATGAACCACGTTGTGTGTGTGTGTGTGTGTGTGAAAATAAAGGTTTCTTACAGGGACGAAGGAACACGTGGAGTTTGGAAGCTTTGGGGGCACGGTGGAGCCCAGACCACTGCGATGGGGCTCAACAGAGGAAGCGGATGGAAAAGAATCACTTAAAATCATTCAATAGGTTTTCTTTCTCTTTTTTTTTTTGCTTCCGGTCTCACTTGTACAAAGTGCTCAAGCTGGGGTGTCAGTCCAAGACCTTGTTAGTGAGAAAAGAAGGAGCATTTATGTTCCCAGGTGAGCTGCGGTGCTCCTCAGCCTATCATGGATGCTGGAGTATTATTATTATTATTATTATTTTTGAGGAAAGGGTCTCAAAATTCTTAGGTAAAGGTTAAAGGAAGGAGGGAAGGGATTTTAAGCCCCAACTGCCAGAGAGGAGGCAGGGGGGATGACAGAAGGAGAGACGGTGAGGCAGAGGTGTGTGTGTGTGCCTGCGTGCGGATGTGTGATCCAACCAATAAGGGAGACACTGACCCAAAGTGGGAGGCGGGCAGCAGGGGAAAGATTAAAACCCCAAGAGAAAGACTGGATAAGTGAAGGTTCTCGTCGAAGACTGAAAAGCCATCAGGAGGCGTTCTGGTTCTGGAAGATCGAGGCTTTCTCCTTCAGCAAATCCAGGCAAAGGTGGCAGCTCCAGCTCCCTGCCAGGGGAAAAGCATTTTCGTTAGTCAAGACATTTTTATTGTACATTTTTCTTTACAATACATCACATTTCCACTTTTGCAATGGCAGTGTACTGCCTATATCCAGTGCTTTTTGAGTACACATAGTTTTATACGCCCTGGTTATAACCAATGTTCTCTTCTCTTTTAAATACATAATCGTGTTACGTCATAGTTATAGGCCTTATTTTCATAATTGCACCCTAACATACTATATATTTATCGCTCTCCTTTCCCCTCTCTCCTTCCTTCTCCTCCCTTTTCCTCTTCTCCTCCCCTCTCTTCTCTTCTCCACTTCCCTCTCCTCCCCTCTCTCCTATTCCTCTCGTCCATTTCTTTCTCTCCTTCCCTCGACTTTTCTCCTCTCCTCTCCTCCTCCCTGTGTGCGGATAGTCCTTGACCTACGACCATAACTGGGCCCAAAATTTCAGTTGAGAAATTTGCCAAGTGGGTTTTACCCCATTTGACCCCCTTTTTTAGCCATGGTTGTTAAATGAATCACTACAGTTTTAAGTCTTGTGGTTCTTACTTCCCCCGCATGGACTTTGCTTGTCGGAAGGTCGCAAAAGGAGATCACGTGCACCTGGGGCACTACGACCGTCATAAAAGTGAGTCAGCTGTCAAGCATCCGAATATAAATCATGGGGATGCTGCAATGGTCATAAGTGTGAAAAAGGCCACTATTTTCAGTGCTGTTACTAACTCCAAATGGGAACTAAACAAGCTGTTGTAAGTCGAGGACTACATATAATGTGACTCAGTCCCTTTCCCCCTTTCTCTGCTTATTCCCATTCCTTTCAGGATTCTTGGGTCAGAGCAGAAGCTTTTGGGTGGTAAATCATAGAGTGACAGGCCTGGAAGGGACCTTGGTGGTCTTCATAGAGTCAAAGGTCTGGAAGGGACCTTGGAGGTCTTCATAGAGTCAAAGGCCTGGAAGGGACCTTGGAGGTCTTCATAGAGTCAAAGGCCTGGAAGGGACCTTGGAGGTCTTCATAGAGTCAAAGGCCTGGAAGGGACCTTGGAGGTCTTCATAGAGTCAAAGGCCTGGAAGGGACCTTGGAGGTCTTCATAGAGTCAAAGGCCTGGAAGGGACCTTGGAGGTCTTCTAGTCCAACCCGCTACCCAAGACAGTCCTGATACTATCCCAGACAAACCCAGTCTCTTTTTGAAAACCTCCAGGGATGGAGAGCCACAATTCCAAGAGGTTAAGCTCTTCCACGGATTAACTGTTCTCGCTGTCAGGAATTAGGGGCTAGCGATCCATTGCAAGCTGGTTTGGGACACTTTGGAGATGAGCAAATCATTACTGCCAGGTTGGCATCGATATGTGTCAAATTCTCGGGCAGAGGTCGTTACCTCCTCCAAACTAATGATTAACTGGAGATGTAAAAGATTAATTCCATGAACTTCTCAACGGGGCGATGCATTGGCTCACATCCTGTGAGGGATGGTTCTGTGCGAGTCACCTCCTCGTTAGAAGACAAGTTGCAACAGGAGTGAAGACACACGCACACAGAGACAATCTCTGCCTCTCTAATTGAACTGGAGCCGTCACAGTTTGAGTGTGACTCATGATTCTCTTTGTCAAGCGATGTAAAAATGAACGGACTCTTTGAAATTAACACGAGCCGAAAGGATCCTCTAAAATCCCTGAGTCAGACCCGGCTCTGGGAATAAGGAGCTTGCTACAAGCCACCATTTTTGCCTTGTCATGATACAGGAAGGGTTGGCAATCTTTTAAGATGGCAGCATGGGTGCGTGTGTATGAGTGCACGTAACATATGTCTTAATTTTGAATTTCCTTCCCTTCTTCCCTTTTTAAATTCCTTCTTTCCTCCCTTTTATACATACGCCTTCCTTCCCCTTTTAAATCCCTTATTTCCCTCTCCTTTTTAAATCCCTTCCCTTCCCTTTTTAAATTCCTTATTTCCCTCCCCTTTTTAAATTCCTTCCTTCCTTCTCTTTTCTTCCCTTCCTTCCTTCCAATCCTTCCTTTTTCAAATTAATTCCTTCTTTCCTCCCTCCCCTTCTTTCATTCTACCCTAACTTACATGATGGAAGGCCAAAAATCTTGAAAGTTGGAGGCTACAACAAGATTTGAGGCTTCAAAATGCTACTTCTTACATAACATTCAGGTCCTGGCCATTTCATCTTGGAATATCACAGGCACCTTAATGGAACAGGTCTCTAACCTGCAAGGCAATTCCCACATGTTGATTTTAAAAAAGAGAATGAGCCACAGCAGTGGGCCATAACCTGGTGTCTTCCTGATGAGCTGGACCACCAATTTTAGGGCAGCCAGGAGAAAGGGAGGAAGGAAGATCAAAATGAAGGAAGGAGGCTGCTCGACAATTCTAGGGCTGCACAGCCATTCACAACTACAAAACCTCTTGTGGGGGAGCTACAAGAAGGGGAGCAGAATGGCACTCACCTTCTGGGGGTTCGGACATAGGCGGGGTGAGGCAGTACATGTGATAACCACGGTCACAATCATCACAGAACAGCAGCTGGTCCTGAGGAAGATGGGGAGGGAGAAACAGTGAAGAAGGATCCTGCTTAACTCACCCCAAAACAACATCCAGAGGACTTTTCTTTTATATGAACCCCAAAAATGTGACATTTCCTGGCATGCAAAAAACCCTGGAAGGCTCTCCAGATCCATGTTCCTACCCAACCTCCTCATTGTCCGAATCTGCTGCCAGCTTTGCTGGCTGCTGGCGAGCCACAACAGAACCAGATCAGCCTTTGGGGGGGTGCAGGAAGGAAGGGGGGGGGGAAGCACACTCACATCGTTCTCCGAGGTGCCGCAGATGTTACAGCACTTGCATTCAATACACTGCCAGCGGTAGGTCTTCACGGCAGCCATCATGACTGGGGTGAACTGCAAGCAAGATGGGTGCCCTAGAGAGGCAAGAGAGATGGAGAAGCAGCATTAAGACGTAGTCACGGGTGAGTTATCTGGCAGGTGGACAGCTATGATGAAAGAGAGCCTCCCCCCCAACGTCCTTTTCTCACCCAAGGAGGGGAGAGAGGGCTCCCATTGGCTCGTGTACCTGATCGCCCGCAGTCCGAGCACGAAACCAGCTCTTCGGGTTGACCCGTCTTCTTGTTGATCTTTGAGTCTCCCAGACAGAAGTCGCAGTAATTATTGGGCAGGGCCAAACCATCGGGACCCTTCTTGGCTATGGGGGGAGGAAGGAGCTTGTCTCTCAAAGCAAGGCACAAGGCACACACACCCAACCCCCCGAAAATGGGCAAATCCTGCACAGAAAACTTTGGGCAGCAAAACTGTGAGATCAGAAACAGAACTTAGGCCCAGCAAGTTTCCTAACATACATATTCGCTGCAAGTTATTTCTGTTTTTTTAAAACTCAGATGGTCCCTCCTGCCGCCACTTCGTTTCAAACCGTTATAACCGAGCCCGTTTCTAACTGCGGTGGGTAATTGTAGCCTGTCAATTCTCACGGCTGGAGGTGGGCACCATGATTTTCTCTGAAAATGGGACGGGCGAGGGAATTAGCGAAGGAGGAAGAAACACCCCACCCTCCCACATTAGAGAAGGTTCCCGTTGATCAGCATAATTGGGCAACAGAGCTGGAGCCCTTTCGGACTCCGGCCGCTGCAGGTGATTCAAAAACAAGAGACCCAGCGAGGGGTTGGGGAAAGGAGGGAGTGGAGGTGACGAATGCCAAAGTGGACCAATGCAACCTGACCGCAAGACTGTTCCGTGACCTCCGTTATGCAAGGACCAGCAGGGCTGAACAAAGGTTCTTGCCCTGATTGACAGGCTGAACAGCAGCATAGAGAACCGGCCCTGGGACTCATCCCCACCGACTCGTCAAACAAGTCAAAGGGACGGGCAGAAGCTCCCCGCAGCTTACTTTTCTGCTCCTCTGATCTCTGCGAGACGGGGGTGGGGGGCTGCGAGTCCTCCTTGTCCTCCCCTTCTTCTTCCGCCAGGTGACAGTGAGCGTAGTGGTAGCTCAGGCCAGGACGATTCTTGTAGCGTTTCCCACAGACTGAACAAGAGAGGATCAGAAGGAAACACTTCAGAGCCACGTTGGATGTAAAAAGAGCAGCCCCCGCCCCCCCCCTTCCACGTCCCTCCTCAGCAAAAAACCCACCAGTGGACTAAGCCTTCACTCAAAAGCCTCCCCAAAGCCTGCTTCCCCAAACAGGGAGTCCTCACTTGACAACTGGTCACTTAACGGCTGTTCAAAGTTATGACCGGCCTCCTCAGAGCTACCTATGACCTGTTTTTGGAGTTACGACAACCACACACCCCACCCTGCGGTCACACGATATCGTTTTGGGCCCCTCGGGAACGGGGGCATTTTTGCAGCATCCTGCGGACACACAACTGCAATTGTGACCTTTTTTCCCCCCCCCTGGTTTTCAGCATTTTCTTCTGGTTTCCAGCAAAAAACAAAAAACCCAACCCAATGCCCATGGGGGAAAATGGATTCGCTTAACAACGCCTGCGTTTGGTTTGATGACTGTCATTACAAATAATCATAACTATGAATCCGGTCACCCAATGCTTCGAAGGGCGGCTGCAGTGGCTTAACGGTTATAATTCCGGGCTCAATTACGGTTGTTAAGTTGAGGACTACTTGCAAAGAGGTGGGATGGGTGCCTATAGTTGCATAGAGCTGGTAGCAGGGTGAGAGGTACCGTTTTTTCTGGACTATAAGACGCACTGGAGTATCAGATGCACCAAGATTTTGAAGAGGACAACAAAACAAAAATCAAAACAGTTTTTGGCCCCATTTTTGCTCTCTCCATCCCCCATTTTTGCAGGCCTCCCAAACCCTCTTCGAGCCCAGTTTTTGGGGGAAACGGATGTGCAGGGTGGGGTTTCGGGAGGCAAAAATGCCGCATTCAGTGTAGATGCACCAACATTTCCACTCTCTTTTAGGGTAGTGTGCCTTATACTTTGAAAAGTAGGGTATTCTCTCTTCTCACATATTCCTTCCGTGACACCCAAGTTCTGCCTGTCACCTTGTTCTAGGGGACTCGGCCAGCTCCCTAGGCCTCTCATTCAGGGCCACAGGCCCCTGGCCACAATAATGGAATGACCAATACTCCATACCCCAACCCAGCATTGCAAACAATCCATAAAGTGCATGCAGACGATGGATGATGAAATCCAACACTCTGGTTTTCATGAAACAGAGGACTGAAATTCTACTGATGTTATCTGATGTCCAAAAGACAAAGGTTAAGGATATTCAATGGACAGTGAGGATGTTTTTCTAACCTTCCACATGTGCAGGATAATGTGTCTTGGGGGGGGGGGGGGGGATCATGTTTACTCAACTCCACCCTTTGCGCAGTTCCTCCAAAATCCCAGGTATGACCCTGATGTCCCACCTGTTCTGACCTAGGCTTTCTTAACAAGCATGAAGCAGAGTCTTGGTCCCAGCAAAACCTCCTTTATTTACACGACTGTGAATTCCTTCCATTCCCAGTCAGCAAGGCTTGGCAAACAGTCTTTCGGAGGAATGTTTATCCACACGCACCTTATCTCGCTCGGAGAGCTGCCAAATAACTAGTTTTCAAATGCAGGGCAAAGCAAAACTTGGCACAGAGTCTCTTAAAGTCACAAACAGAACTTTCCACTCTTGAAAGGACCGAAGGAACAAATGGTTTCCTTCCCCATTTGCTCCTCTTTTGTTTCCCATGGGAGGGGCCAATCACCTCCAAGGTGTGGCTTGACTCCCAAGTTGACCCTGCTTTCTGAGTTGTTCTTGTCTTCCGGCAGCTCTGCGCATGCACACTCTGGGAACAGGCTCCAGATGTTCTTCTGCCTCACTGCTGTCTAGCTCCCTCTCTGCCTCCAACACAGAGACCTCGTCTGAGCTTTCCTCAGCCCCCAGGACTGGCCCATGTTCCTCCCCAACCTCCTCACTGTCTGACTCTGTGGGCCACAACACCACCTCCCTTCCCAAATCCAAGCCTTCCCTGTAAGTTCTTCTGCATAAATATCCCTATTCTAGATTTTATTATAATTCAGCCTATATCCCTGTTAAACTTCTCATAATTAAAAAGACTTGCACAGTTGTTGTTCTTTTAATTTACCCCGATTCTATTTTTTGTTCTCTTCCACATGCCGAATTTGGGCTCATGTGGTGCTTGGAACACGAAGCCACCCCCTGTACTTCTGTGCAGCCTTGTGCTTTCTAATTTAACGGTATTTCTATCAGTTTAAGCCCAGCCTGGCAAAAGCTATGCACTTGGTTAATGCATTTTAGCATTAACTGGTTAGAATAGAATAACAGAGTTGGAAGGGAACCTGGACTCCCTTCCAGTCCAAACCCCTGGCTAGGCAGGAAACCCTACACCACTTCAGACAAATGGTTAGGAATATGCCTGCCTCATATTGCTGAATTCCAACTCTCAGCATCCACTATCAAGGCCATCCAAGGAGTGTTAGTTAGCAACATCCGCGAGTCAACAACTCACGGATAGCAGGAGCCTCCAAACTTGGCAATTTAAATACTTGTAGACTTCAACTCCCAGGCAGCCATGTGTTACAGATGCCAAGCTGGGAGACCCCCTAATCTACAGAAAGAGGCCAGGGCTGCATTTTAGCTGCTCTTTTCTTCCCTCGATAGAAATGTGCTTTCCTCGTTGCTCATTATCCTTCTCTGCAAAATATTGGAAGGAAGAAGACCTGATAGGACTAACTCCTGGCTTTAGATTGTGCCACGAACATATTTAGAGGCAAGGGAAGCAGAACAAGTAATCCATCACCTTCTTCGCGGCTCAAATTAATCCACCAAACAATACATCCTAAATCTGGAAACAGCTCAGGCCAGAAACAAGAAAACAGACCATATTTAGAAGGAAGCAGTAGAGCTGCCGGTGGGAGGGAAGTGGCGGATAAAAAGGAACAAATCCTTTCCAAATCCTTTGAGCTATGTAGGTCTCACAACTCGGGGATGTGTTCGGTATGGATGTGTGTGTGTGTGCGCGCACACGAATGTGGGTATGTGTGTTTGTCCAGCAACTGGAAATCTAATTTGCCAAGAAGAAAAAAGTCACAGCTCTCTTAAGGATTGCGTAAACCCAGCTGATTACGTAAAGAACCGGAGCTGGTAGGCTGTGCTCTATGCAGCTACTATAGTTAGCAAGCAAAATGGATACGGAAAAAAATCTGACTCAGTTCTTCTGCTGATGGGAAAGGAAAACCCAGCCCTTCTCCTTCAAACTTACACATTTACGTTCTACAGAAGGGAAACAGATCCTGATTATTGCCATTTCTGTGACCAAGGATTGTCTCTCCTTATAACACTTAGCACTTAGACTTATATATCGCTTCACAGTGCTTTGCAGCCCTCTCTAAGTGGCTTACAGAGTCAGCCTGTTGCCAACAGCCTGGCTCCTCATTTTACCCACCTCGGAAGGACGGAGGGCTGAGTCAACCCTGAATTTGGGATTTGAAGTGCCAAATTGCAGGCAGCCGGCAGGTAGCAGAAGTAGCCTGCAGTACTGCATTCTAACCACTGCGCCACAAGGCTCAGTTATCGCTAACAACAGTTGAATTCAGGCTTAGAACTCTCTTTGTCAGGGAGAAAGCCAGCAGGGCTGGTTACACAGGTAGTCCTCGGCTTGTAACGGTTCATTTAGGGTTTGAAGTTACAGCAGCACTGGAAAAGGCGACTTACGACCATTTTTCAAACTTACAACCCTGACAGCATCCCCATGGTCGCGTGATCAAAATTCAGATGCTTGGTGACTGGTTCATATTTATGATGGTTGCAGTGTGCGTGTGCGTGTGTGTGACATGATCTCTTTTTGTGACCTTCTGACGTGCAATGAGGGAGCCAGATTCACTTAACAATCGGGTTATTAACAATTGCAATGATTCACTTAACAACTATGGCGAGTCATAAAGTGGGGCAAAACTCACTTAACAAATTTTGGGCTCAGTTATAGTTGTAAGTTGAGGACTACCTGTATTCCCAACAGTCTGACCGAATTGAGAAACTTCCATTTTTGCTGAGAGCAGCGAGGAAATCCAACAGATTATCTAAGATCACCTAGGCTGCTGAGGAAAGAAACTGATCAGCAAAAAGTTCAGAGGTCACCTAATGAAGGGAATGAAGACCGAAGACTCGGGCGTTGGGCTATTATTAACAGAACTTACAAAATCTGAAGACCTTTTGCCCTGTTCCTGTGCTAACAAGTCTCCTCAGCTGGAGAAGGCAAAGTCCCAACTCAGTTGCTCCCCCCACTCCATGGGGCATGAGCCCAGCAGGCCAGTAGAAAAAACAATCCTCTCTTAACACCAATTAAGATCATTGGTGTATTAAAATCTTAAAAAAGAATTTACAGATTCTAGCAAGGATTGAAGTAAACGTAAGCCCCTGTCACATCCAACATCTGCCAGAGCAGATTTGGAAAGGCAGCTGGTCTGAACAACACTGGGGGTTTGCCACAGCCAGTTGTGCTCTACAACAGCGTTTCTCAAGACGTGTGGACTTCAACTCCCAGAATTCCCCACAAACCGTTTTCTCTTTGGCCTCATTTTGCAAAGCTTGACACTATCTCAAATCCGTCCTCCTCTAGACGGAAAACATTGAATTCTCAATTCAACATATTCCCCGCCACACTTCAAAAGAATTTGCATCTTTCCCAAATGCACAATTTGGGCACAAATGCCATGTTTGCCCCCTCTCAATGTCACATAAGGTAAAGGTTCCCCTTGCACATATGTGCTAGTTGTTCCCGACTCTAGGGGGCGGTGCTCATCTCCCTTTCAAAGCCGGAGAGCCAGCGCTGTCCGAAGACGTCTCCGTGGTAATGACTCAACACCTAAGGCGCACGGAATGCTGTTCCCTTCCCACCAAAAGTGGCTCCTATTTTTCTACTTGCATTTTTACATGCTTTCAAACTGCTAGGTTGGCAGAAGCTGGGACAAGTCACGGGAGCTCACTCCATTACGCGGCGCTAGGGATTCGAATCGCCGACCTTTCTGATCGACAAGCTCAGCGTCTTAGCCACCGAGCTACCACATCCCTTTTATATGTCACATATATAAAACCAAAGTCGATTTCATTGGAAGGGAGGGATATTTGGCACTATGCACGAGAAGACCCAGGGGTTTTTTTTGGAAAAGGGGGGGGGGAAAGGGGGGGAGGGAGGAGGAAAAAGTGTTTTTTTAAAAACGAACATTTCAGAAGAACAAGATCAGGAGGAAATTAAACAGCAAGACAGAAAGAATGGAATACCTCGGTCAGGAGGTTTGGAGGTATGCTTTTGTTTGTAACTATCTGAAACACAGAAAGAGAATGAGAGAAAGGTGAAGGCAGTCTGTAAGGTCACGCACGTCGCACGCACACAAGTCAGCTATACAGAGCGATTAAAAAAAGGAGGAGAGGAAAATAAAAGTTTGCTGGTGTTATTTCAAATTAAGAGGGAGGGGGGGCAGTATAAAATCCTTACAGGAGAGTAAAGGAGGAGAGAAAAGAAAAGAAATTTCAGGGGACTCTTTGCCCTTTGGAAAGGTCCTGCCAATCACCCTTCACTCCCACCGTTTCCATTAATCACCAAGGTTTCGTGGGCATTTGATTTTTTTTCCTTTGGCAAATCGGTGTGCAGGGAACAGGTCAAAGATCAAACCGTTGTGAAACGTGGAGCCAAAGGAGACGCTGCCTACCGTAACCCTTCGGGTCTGCGTGTGAGGTGCAACAAGAGACAAGTAAGAGTAGCGGAAAAGAAAAGAAAAAAAGAAGCAGCCCGGGGTAAAGACAGCTTCTCCTCCCTTTGCTGTGCGTGTGTGTGAGAGAGATCCAATCCCAGGATCTGCCAGAAGAAATGGGTTAGAACTTTTCCCAGAATCCCACGGGTGGGACGGAGAAGACACCCATCTCGGAAACTAATCTGTTTCCAAGATGCTCTCTTAAGGGAGCCAATTCCAGGCAACAGAGAAGTGGCCAATGCTGTGTGTCTCTGCGTCTCACTGAACTCCTCATCGGGGCAAAACTGGGGGGAAAAACCCCTCTTCATCAGGCAAAACTGCCATTTATTTTTTGGGGAAGTTGGATAAAAAAATGTCACCCCCTTCACATTGCATGATAAATGATGTCTTTCGGCTCACCCCAAAAACAGCTCTCAGCCCAGTGCACGATTAACCGGGGGTGGGTGGGGGTGTCCCAAGTAAAAGGGGGTGGGCCTAGCCAGTCTGTGACACATCTTCCCAAGAGACCCCCACCTGGGCAATCGCATGCAACCTCATCCTGACACCGGGAGCTATTCTCGGCTTATACACCAGTAAAATCGAGAAGCTGTTTACTATAACCCGGCTCGCCCTTCTTACTCACTGTCGCATGCGTAAGGTTTGTCTCTGTCTTCCAAAATGGCTGCATCCAGCTTTTTCCGAGCGCTCCCAACTCCTTTACCCTATAAGGAAATTATTATTATTTTTTGGGAGGGAAACACTGCAGGTAGAGACACAGTTTGATTTCTTTCTGGGTTTGGAGGAAAAAGTTAAAAAAAATCTAAGATAGAATTGCATTCCAGTTAGTCTACATTGTACTGTATCTGATTTGTGGTCTTTTTCCACCCCGCTTCTCCCTCGCAGAGCGGAGAGACTGGAGAGAAAGGGTTTTGAAGAGAGTAAGCTGTTTGGTCTTCTCTTTGGCCTTCTGCAATCATGGCATAAGCCTAAAGACTGAAAATGAGACTTGTCAGATGTTACGTCTTTTCTATTCTGCTGTATGGAGGGGAGAGTCGGTCTCGGACAGAAAACCACTTCAAGAAACTAGAAGTATTTGAAATGTGGGTTGACAAGACGGCTGTTACGTATTAAGCTGGGTTGACAAAATCAGAAATGAGGAGGGGATAAGCCGCCTAGGAAAGGCAAGGGAAATCATCAAAACCATTAGAAAGCGAAAGTTAAGAATATTTCGGACATGGGATGGGTTACCCGGAAAAATACGGCATCCTTCTCTTAATCCTGCAGGGAAAGATAGAAGGCAAACAAGGTTCAGCCAGACTATCATGGCTTCAAAATCTAAGGGACCGGTTTGGAGAAAACTCAGCAGCACTTTTTCGTGCAGCTGTTGATAAAAATAGGATCGCCAACATGACCGCCAATGTCCGATGACGGATAGGGCACTAGAAGAAGGAGCTGTTTGTGTAGCATGCCCACAGCTCCCAGCCCCAGGCGGCCAATGTAATCGCATTGCCTTCAATGGGTACAAGACAAGCATTTGAGCCTTCCAAACGAGAGGGGAAGGGTTAGGAGGAGGACGCAAACAAAAGATGAAACTATTAAACTGAACAGTCTTGTCAGCTTTCAGACAGAAAGCACAGTTATGGCCATGAGATTTCCTCATTGCAGCGACCACTTTGCTTAGGGGCAGAGCTGTCGGTACCAATTTGCGTTAAGCGAGGCCTACTTGCATGTAGGTGGTTAGTTCTGCTAATCTGCAAATATGTAGACCAAGGCTGCCACCCAGTGAAAGGTTTTTGTAACAATCTTAAAGTGAGTATTTAGTAATTTCTCTAAACCAGAGGTCCCCAACCTTTGCAACTTTAAGTCTGAAGGACTTCAACTCCCAGACTTCTCCAGCCAGCAAAGCTGGCTGGAGAATTCTGGGAGCTGAAGTCCTTCAGACTTAAAGTTGCAAAGGTTGGGGACCTCTGCTCTAAACCACTCTAAGATCTTTTTTCAGATGGCAGGTAATAATAACTTGGATTAACCAAGACTCTCAGAATTTTGATTTTTAGATGCTCAGAGTAACACCTGCACCCAGCTAATGGCTTCTACTCTAAAATATCTGCCTTCCTTGGTTAGTCTAGAGAAAAGAAGGACCAGAGATGACATGATAGCAGTCTTCCAGTATTTGAGGGGCTGCCACAAAGAAGGGGGTCAACTTATTTTCCAAAGCACCAGAAAGCAAGGCAAGAAACAATGGATGGAAACTAATCAAAGAGAAAAGCAACCTGGAACTGATGAGAAACTTCCTAACTGTGAGGACAATTAAACCAGTGGAACAGCTTGCCACCAAAAAGCGTGGATGCTCCATCACTGGAGGTTATAAAGAAGAGACTGGACACTCAATTGTCTGAGATGATATAGGTTCTCCTGCTTGAACAGGAGGCTGGACTAGAAGATCTCCACAGTCCCTTCCAACTCTGCTCTATTCTATTCCTCCTTATTCTACATTACAGAAGGAGATGTAAGATTCAGTGAGCCTACAGAAGTCGAAACGGGGGAAATTTTTAAGGGAGGCACATTCACCCCTCACCTTGGCCTTTCCTTTGCCTCGTCGTTTTGGGGTGTCTTCCTCGTAATCTTCATCATCCAGATCATCCAGGAAGTCGTCGGGTTCCAGGATTCGCTGAAACAAAAAGGAAAGGGTGGAAAAAGCTGTGAGAAACGGATGTTTGGGTCTTCCAAAGGAATATGCCCGTTAAATCACAGCTTTGCAGGTGTTCGGGTTCTGTGACAAGCTGCCTGATAACAACCCCCCACCCACCCCCAGCATTGTCAATCAATGCATGGATAGCTTTGCTGTAAAAACCAGTAAGCGCAATTTGCAAGCAGTTGTGCAGGACAAATGCTAAGAGCAACAATATTCCTGCTCAATCGGGGACCATTTTCCTTTTCCTTGATGTATAACAGTTCGTTTAGCAGCCGTTCAAAGGTACAACTGAAAAAAGCGACTCATGGCCATTTTGGGGTTACGACCTTTTCAGCATCCCCATGGCCAAGTGATTTATGTTCAGATGCTTGACAACTGGTTCATACTTATGACAGTTCCGGGGTCACGTGATCCCCTTTTGCGACTTTCTGACGAGCAAAGTCAATGGGGAAAGCCAGATTCACTTAACAACCAGGTTACTAACTTATCAACTGCAGTGATTCACTTAACTGTGTCAAGAAAGGTCGTACAACACCTCACTTAACAGGAATTTTGGGCTCAATTGTGGTCGTAAGCCGAGGACTACCTCTACAGCCTGAATGATAAATAGGACTTATATAGGATCCAGGCTATTTGCCACTGTAACTCTAGTTTTTTTTTTTTTTAATCATTTAATAAATATTTTGTGTTCACTCTCAAATATATAATGGAACCAGCGTATTTGTATGCTGTGGTTTTCCAGCATAGCTGGCTGGGGAACTCTGGGAGTTGAAGTCCACCAGTCTTAAAAGAGCCGACTTTGCAGACCCCTGCCCTAGTGGCTTAACACAGGTAGACCTCAAGTTACAACAGCTCATTTAGTGACTGCTTGAAGTTACAGCGGCACTGAAAGAAGTGACTTATGGCGTGTTTTTCCACACTTACCACCACTGCAGCATCCCCGTGGTCAGGGGTTCAAAGTTCAGACGCTTGGCAACTGACACGTATTTGTGACGGTTGCAATATCCTGGGGTCATTATCATGGACTTCTGGCAGGTAAAGTGAATGGGGAAGCCACTTTACAACCGCGAGAGTAACTGAACGAATGAACAACTGTGGCAAGAAAGGTGGGGAAATGGGGCAAAACTCACTTAGCAATTTTCTCGTTTGGCAACAAGAGTTGTTCGGCTCGATTGCGGTCGTAACTCGAGGTCGCAAGTGGTAGAATCCTCATCCGAGGACTCTGTATCTCTTTGCACGGAATGTTAACGATCCGCATGAACCAAGGGGAAAGGAATCGAAAAAAGAAAGCTATGGATCCTCTACAGGATCCCAGGCAACCCAGAAAGGAAAGAGGGGTGATCCATTTCTAATCCCGCTCCCAACAGGAGATCCACGTCACTATGCTCAAGGGGAAGAGGCCAGAGAGTGGCTGCTATACAATCCTCAGCCTGAGATTCGCCTGACAGGGAGATGGGTAGCATATGAAGTTAATGAATAAAATACAAATGGTTTGTTCTTGGCAGCTTTGTATTATTATACTTTTTAATTTTACTTGGTGGCCAGAGCAACAGTTGGATGGTGGTAAGAAAGCAGGAAGGGAAGGGAAGAGAAGAGAAAGAGACAGGGAAAAGAAAGGAAGGAAGGAAGGGAGGGAGAGAGAGAAAGAAAGTAACAAACAAAAAGAAGAACAATGTTCTATACATGAGCATCTTTCGAAGGAAAGATGTCTTATTTTACCACAGACTGCCATTCTCTACACTACCTTCCGGGTGCGGCTATTGGCAACGGGGAACTCGCTGAGGCTGTCTTCATCGGTACGAGGGTCAGGCAAGCTGCGTTTCTCAAGGGGGTCTGTCCTTAAGAGGGCCTCCAAACTGCTGCCATCTTGAGAGATTAAGCCTTCTTTCTTTAGGGCCTGCTCAGTGTCTGCCAAAAACAGAGATTGCATTGTCTTAAAGCCATTAAGACAAAGAATCCAAGCTACCAATAAAAGGAGAATGTTGGTAACTTAGGGTTGAGATGGGGGCCGCTTGGTTGTTTTCTGGCAGCTGTTTCATGACCCCATCTAGGTAACAGCATTGAGGAAGTTACCTAGTTTGAGTAAAGAAAACATCTGCAAGAAAACAACAACACTTAAGAGAGCACCAAGGACCCCATAGTCCTTTCTTCCTTTTCCCTCCCCCCCTCCTTTTTAGCATTGATGATGTTCCCTAGTTGGGTCATGAAATGTCTGCAAGAAAACTACCACGCTCAGAGAGCACCAAGGACCTCTCAATCTAAACTTCCATTGACCTTGGCCAAATAACCTAAGAAAAGTTTGATAGGCGCCACAGGCCAATGCAGAAATCTACTAGGTCCTAACACAAGATTGACGTGATCTCTTCTGTCACCTTTAATGTTGCATCTGCACGGAATTCTTACTTGCAACGTGACATTTTTTAAAATGTCTGGCTGTCCTGTTGGTCCCTTAGTATCCAAGTAACAGGATACAAAGACACTCTTCTGTGGCTGATTTGGAACTACAGAGTTCTCGTCCTCAGGTAGCCCCCATCTACCTGTCCAAATTACCCCAGAATTTGCCTGGACAATTACAAATTCTGTAATGCATGCCTGAAAGATCACGCGAAAGCTCTGTTATGATAGAAATTTGCATAATACAGACAAGGCAAACCTGGTTTAATGGTAGGGAAAGAAAGTCTTGGATCCTCTGGAGGATGGGAACGGCGTTTTTTCCGCCAGCGTCGAGCTGGATAAGAATAGAGCTGGCCAGATGCCAAACCTTCCAAAAACAGAAAAGAGAGGAAATCAAAGCCTGCTTAATTACTCAATTTATATATAGAGAGGGGGTGGGGGGTGGGAGAGAAAGCTTATATATAAAGTTAGGGAAACTTTATGGCAAAGTCTTTTGGTTTGGGATAGTGAACATTTCTAGCAGCTCTTTTTGCGGGAATTATTAAGCTGCCCAGAGTTTCTTGATAGCTAGATGGGCAGGATATAAATTTAATAAATAAAATAAATTTTTTTAAAAATAAAGCATTTTTAGTATATGCCAGCACTAATTCATGCTGCTGTCATGGAAAACCACCACCCCCAAAATATCCCACAGCAGCTTCCTACCAGGAGCAAGTGGGTTTCATGAGGAAAATGAGATTTGGCTTCAGCCCAAGGTATATATACTTAAATGAACTGAAGCAGGAAAGCTGCTGCCCGAAATTGACATCACGGAACTGACATCACGGAATTGACTTCCCAGGTGAAGCCCAAGTTCTCGTATGCCGTCCTGATGCCCCACCTGGTCCCCTGTGCCGCTTCTCCATCCAAATGTAGCAGTTACTCTGCGCCACCCCAGTCTGTGAATCCAGGAACGGTAATCGGACACTCCTTTCGGCACACAGCCGGGCGTTATAATTGTGACACTGCTCCATTGCATCCTTGTAATATTGTTCACCGAGGCTAGGACAAAAGAATGGGAGGGACATCATTAACGAAATGTCTTTCTGTAGTACGACAGTGTGCATTTGTGTGTGTGTGAGTGTGTGTGTGTGTGTGTAGAATGTTCTAAAATAAAGGGGCAAGTTAGAAGTAAAATTCAGCAAAAAATTTATTTGATTTCATTTAAACATAATTACAGCTCAGTTTTGGTACGGTGGCGTAGAGGTGGAGTTCTCGCCTCGCAATCAGGAAGCTGTGAGTTTGATCCTAGGTAGAGGGAGATATTTATCTCTCTGGGCACACTGAGAATATATCTGGTGAAAAGGCCTTTGCATTGGCGACAGAAAAGGCATCCGGCCAATAAACACTCTGCTAGCTCCATTCAGTTGTCCAGACTCCACCCCGCAAGGGATTAGGGGTCATTAAATGAAGATGATGATAATTACAACTCAGTTGAATATGGCTAGCCACAACCCTTCTGCAATTTTCTTTCACATTGAAAAGTACAAACCAGGCCCAGCTTTAGGGAGAATCTGCATTCATCTTTAGGGACTCTGATTGCCTGAATTATGTCTTTGGAAGGCCCTGAATGAGTTTGTAAGTAACATAAAGCTATTTTTTAAAAAGCATGATTTATCATTGAAGCTATAATATCTACATTCACTCATCATACTTGACTGTAAGTGTATCACTTTATAGTCTGATGATGAACCTGCCTCCATTTAATCCAGGAAACTATAGATGGATGATCTCACTTCCCGAGTATTACAAGAAACCACCCCTAGCAGTATAGATCTTTTGACAGATTGCAAATATTGTATTTCGTTCACACAGCTGGCCCTTCGCAGATATTGTCAAAATTAAATACGAAGAGGCTGGTTTGAAATTCAAATTAGAAGCATGGATTTAAGCTTTTCCCCCCTCTTTCTTCAGAACAAAAGAAGCACCTGTGGAGCTGGTATTGTATATATGGCAACTGTCTTTCAATCTAATAAATTCACCCAAAGAAAGAAAATGCCCAATTCTATTCAACAAATCCATTAGCAAAGAGGCTTATGATGGAAACGTCTAAGAGAAAAGAATGCAGAAATATCTAAGAGTACACAGCTTGCATTTTCCCCTTGTTCTTCAAAAATCTGTGGTGCAGCAGCAATGAAGTCTCTCTAATTGAACAGCCCATAATTATAGTAATTTCAATGTTTAAACCTTGCCACACACTAAAAAAATGCTGAAGGAGGGTAGAGAAAACAATGCAACTTATTTGAAAGAAAGTAACATTACAACTTTGCTGTCTCCGGAGGAAACCAAAGGGAGGGAGAGAAAATCAATGTAGTTAAATCAGAATCCCACTATGTTTACCGTGTTTTATATTCAATCTTGATCATCAACTATCAACTGAAACAGCTTAAAGAAATTTAGCAGCACAAAACTCATACACACACACACATACGCAATGTTCTTGGCGCAGTTAGAATCCACAATTTCCTCAACAAATGGCATGGTTTTGTTCAGAAATGTGGGCTCACACACCAAGCTCCTGGTTTTAACCATCTCCACTGCAATTCTTCACAGCATTTAGAAATTCCTGAGTAGGACGACTGTTTTTACAATTCTGGGATTCTGACAATTTTGGTTTCTCTCCTTTCTAAGGCCAAAATGCAGCTAGTCTTCATCCTCTCAAAAGAATCATCACATCTTAAACACTCAAAGAGCCACAAAGGTCGTAACTGAAAGCCCCCTGTTCAATTCTGAAGCCGACCAGAACTCCAGTTCCCCCACCACAGAGTCTCCTCCTAGCACGGCATCCTTTTTCCTCTACCTGTCCTAACTGAAAGCCCTATCAATTGTGGAGCTGACTGGCAACAGGGAGCCGCAGCAGAGGAATGAAAAGAGCCACATGCGGCTCCAGGTTGTTGAGCCCTGTTCTATGGGGAAATTGCTCCCCTCCAACTTTGTCCTTCCATCTCCTTCCATATGATAAGTTTTTATTTCTCTCAAACATTTCCAGTCCATGCTATGGGTTCAGAGTTTTTCCCATATCCTGCCTTTCTCATCCCAAACCAATTCCCATAAAAAGCAGTGGATGGGTTGTTATGATAGTTTGCCTCACATGGAAAATACAACAGCATACCCAATCATCCAATTTGGTCTTCGAAGGTGGAATGTCAATGCATTATACGTAATTCTCTTTACTTTCCCTACTCAAGTCAGGAACATTTGAGGGCTGTGGAGAGATTGAGAAGCTGTGTACAACACAACTTGCAACTTCATAACACTTTTTCACTGGAAATAAACTTTCTCAAATCAACTTCAAACTGATATTTCAAATGACAACAATGAGCTTGTAAATTTGTGCCATTTTATTTTTCTAAGACAGCTACTCTCATCTCTCTTTCCACCATTATTTGTACAAGTTGCAACTACAGGCAGTCCTCGACGTATAACAGTTCATTTAGTGACCGTTGTAAGTTACAACAGCCCTGAAAAAAGCGACTTACGACCTTTTTTTCACACTTACGACCGTTGCAGCATCCCCGTGGTCCCGTGATCAAAATTCAGCCGCTTGGCCACTGATTCTTATTTATGTGTCCTGGGGTCATTTGATCCTCTTTTGCGACCTTTTGACAAGCAAAGACAACGGGGAAGCCGGACTCACTTCACAACCGTGTGACCAACTGCAGTGATTCCTTTAACAACGGTGGCAAGAAAGGTCATAAAATGGGGCAACATTCAATTCAAAACCTGTCTCACTTAGCCATGGAAGTTCTGGGCTCCAATCGCGGTCGTAAGTCGAGGACTACCTGTACCACGAACCCCAATAAAAATTATTTATTAAAAAATTATTATTATTATTATTTTTAAAAATCTCCTTTTCACCCATACAAAAGAGACTCTCCCTTTCCAAAGGCTGCACTTTTTCTTCCCAGATCCTTCGCTTCCCCCACCCACCCACTCCCCTTCTAAAACTGTAAATGCTGGCTGGGGAATTCTGGGAGTTGAAGTCCACAAGTCTTAAAAGTTCCCAAGTTTGGACACCCCTGCTTTAAAGAAAAGAGGGGGACGGGGGAACCAAGAAAACTTTTATTTTCCCATTTTGTGGGGTGTTTGGGAAAGAAATTCAGGACCTTCCCTCAACCTTCCATTAAGGCCATTTTTTTGTGTTTGGGGGGGAGCTCATTTTCCCTAAATTTTGATTATTTCGACCCCTTTTCCTGGTGACGTTTGCCGGGAAAGACAAGCTAGGTAGCAAGGGCAGGGCTTTAGGACAGGGGTCTGCAAAGTCGGCTCTTTTAAGCCTGGTGGACTTCAACTCCCAGAATTCCCCAGCCAGCTAAGCTGGCTGGGGAATTCTGGGAGTTGAAGTCCACCAGGCTTAAAAGAGCCAGCTTTGCAGACCCCTGGCTTAGGATGATGGGAGTTGTGATCCAGACATACCAGGTGGGAGAAAATGCTCCCCAAAACCTCTCAATTTCCCCCCTTTTCCCCCCTCTCTTTCCCTTCCTCAGCCCCCAGTTTTCCCCTCAGAAACCTACTTCGTCTTTACTGTCATTGTACAAAATAAATACAACGTTATGTAAATATAATGGGGGGGGGGGGGTTCTGAGGGGAAAACTGGATTGTGGGAGGAAAAGAGAAAAATAATACACATACATACATACATACATATTTAAAGGGGATTTTTTTCCGCCTCCACATGTCCCTCTATCTACTGTATTTCATCCAAGCCTTGGGGGGGGGGGGGATTTAACTCAGCACCCTCAAAAGATTCATAATTGGGGTTCGGGGCTTTTTTAAAAAGGTTTTTCACCCCCTTTTTTAAAAGGCTCCTCCCCATCTTTAAAAGGCATCTTGAGGTGGCCGGGCGATCTATTTTTCCCCCTCACGTACCTCACTTTTGAAACTTTAAGGTGCTTTCTTCCCCACCCCACCCCCAGCCCAACATACTTACACACACGCCTATATATACATACACAAAGACTCCGTCCGCTTTTTAAAACCCACTTTTTAAAGATATCGCTTCAGTCCTAAGCAATGGGCAGAGGAGAAAAAAAGAGATTCAATAGCTAACCCCTCTCCTTCCATTCTCCCGTCAGGAACACCCCCGCGAGCGGAATGGACTCTTCCCCAACAACCCTCCTTGCGCGCTCTTCGTCGAAGGTTCGGGTTGTACCATTACAAGCCAAAGGGGGGGGAATAGGGGGGGAAATAGGGGACAGTTCCACTCACAGCTTCACCACATTCTGTACCACCGCCGCCATCTTCCCCTCTGCCGCCTGTGGCCGCGAAGCACGCGAGAGCGCATGCGCGGAGTGCCCGTTCGCGCTGACTCCGGCGACCGCTCTCCATGAAACCTTCCGATCAGGTTCGAAGACGGCGCATGCGTGGTGGGCCCCAACTTGTCCTCACGCTCCAGGAAAGAGAAGGCAATTACACCCACGCTCTTCCCGCGGTGGGAGAGGACGGGCGCAAAGGACGCGCAGGCGCAAAGGAGGCCGTCGACAAAAATTCCATTCACGTGTGTTGCGCATGCGGCAGGACCGCCATCGAGGGCGCATGCGTGAAAAGTTTCGGGAAATAAGAGAATTAAATTTTCGACGTAATGTTTTGTAGTATTTAGAGAAAAAAATTAAAATAGTGCCCCACTACTGCCCTTACATATATCTGCCTAGGAAAAAAAAGTACTAGGCATTTTAAATGATGGTTTTCTTTTGCAAATATATATTTATAAATTGCTGTGGCCAGAAAGGTCGTAAAACGAGGCAAGACTCCCTTAACGACTGTTTCACTGAGCAACAGTAATTTGGGACTCGTTTGTGGTCGTTAAGTCGAGGGCTACCTGTTTAAGGATCGGCTGTCAAACTTGGGTGCTTTTTTTAAACCTCTGAATAGGGAAGACGGATTAAGAGGCACCGAGAAGGGATTGAATGGTTAATTCAATGCTTTCCATGCTGTAAAAAGAATTCTACTATTGAGAGATAGGTGCTATAGTCGTTCCTGACTCCAGGGGACGGTGCTCATCTCCATTTCAAAGCAGAAGAGATGGAAAGGACCTTGTAGGTCATCTAGTCCAACCCCCCTGCCCAAGCAGGAGACCCCACACCATTTCTGACAGACGGCAGTTTTTGTGGACTTTCTACGTGGTTAAATACAACTACGGATAATTAACATTTGACTGGGATTGGACTGTTGACTTTTTTCTTCTCTTTTTTCTTCATATATGATTTGAGATGGAGTCAATTTGATTATTAGATAGATTGATTCTCTCATCTGGAATACTGATTTATTTAAAATGGTATTTTTGTCAAAAACGTATATTTTTGGAGTGGTGCATTGGCCTAAAGGTGGAGCTCTCGCCTCACAATCAGAAGGTTTTGCGATCAATCCTAGGTAGAGACAGATATTTCTCTCTGGGCACAATAAGAATAGAATAGAATAAAATAGAATAGAATAATAATAGCAGAGTTGGAAGGGACCTTGTAGGTCTTCTAGTCCAACCCCCTGCATGGGCAGGAACCTTATACCATTTCAGACAAATGGCTATCTAACATCTTCTTAAAGACTTCCAGGGTTGGGGCATTCACAACTTCTGGAGGCAACTTCTGTTCCAGAGGTTAATTGTTCTAACTGTCAGGAAATTCCTCCTTAGTTCTAAGTTGCTTCTCTCCTTGATTAGTTTCCACCCATTGCTTCTTGTCCTGCCCCCAGGTGCCTTGGAAAATAGTTTGGCTCCCTCTTCTTTGTGGCACCTTCTGAGATATTGGAAGACTGCTATCATGTCTCCCCTGGTCCTTCTCTTCATCAAACTAGACATACCCAGCTCCTGCAACCGTTCTTCATATGTTTTAGTCTCCAGTTCCCTAATCATCTTGGTTAGAATAACAGAGTTGGAAGGGACCTAGGAGGTCTTCTAGTCCAACCCCGTCAGAATACAGAATGACAGAGTTGGAAGTGACCTTGGAGGTCTTCTAGTCCAACCCTCTTGCTTAGGCAGGAAACAGCAGAAAATATCTACTGAAGAAAACTCTGCACTGGTGACAGGAAGGGCATCTGGCCATCAAACACTCTGGTAGCTCCAGACTCCACCTTGCAAGGGATTATGGGGTCGTTAAAAGATGACGATGAAGGATGGGAAAAGTTATAAGCGCAGCTAGTCCTCGACGTATGACAAGTGAGCCCAAAATTTATGCTGCCACGCGACCCATTTGTTCAGCGAGGGCTGCCCCAATTTGCCATCTTTCTTGCCACCGTTGTTAAGTGAACCACTGCTGTTGATAAGTTGAGTGACCCAGTTGTTAAGTGAAGCTGGCTTCCCCGTGGACTTTGCTTGTCAGAAGGTCGCAAAAGGGGATCGCGTGACTTCGGGAAAGTTCTGGACTCGATTGTGGTTTTATTGGTCGGAGGACTTTTGGTGTCTTCCAAAAACTACGATGGTCAAGTCACGTATCGCTAAAGGGTTTTTGTGTGCAGATGCTCATCGTTTTAAAATAATTTATGGGGGAAGACGGCCAAAGGAGAGGTTTCTTTAAATATGCAGTTAAAACGCTCCTTGAAATAGGCAGGGAAAACATTTCTGCCTGTTTTAAGGAGAGAGAAAGGAAACAGCCTGCCTAATTTAATTCTGGAAATTGCCTTTTGACCAGGCATTGGATTAAGATTCACATTCCTTCGGGATCCTTTAGGAATTCTGTGCATATCGTATGTTTTCGTGGGCCAGCTGCTGCGAGACATTTTCTTGGCATATGGAGCAGAAAAGAGGAGGAAGGGAAGGGAAATAAATTCCTTTTTTAACATTCCACGTTGATAATTCATTCTGTTGGCTTGGAAGGAACTTTTTAACAGCCACTACCTCGTTTCCCTGAAAATAAGACCTCCCCGGATAATAATCCCAATCGGGCTTTTGAGCGCCTGCACTAAAATAAGCCCTCCCCTGAAAATATTGCAACACATCCAGCAGCCATGAGGTGACCATGCTCGCCGCCTCCTGCACCTCAAAAATAAGGCCTCCCCGAAAATAAGGCCAAGCGGTTATTTCGGGGGTCAAAAGAAAATAAGGCCCTGTCTTATTTTTGGGAAAACACGGTGAATATTAAGGGTTGCTTTGAAAGGATAAGACGGTTTCTCTCTTCCATTGAAACATCTCTGGGGGGGGGGGGAATATTGTTTCTAAAGTTTGTATGAAATCATCTATAGGTAGTCCTCACCTTACTGACCGTTCAAAGTTACAACAGGGCAGAAAAAAGTGACCGAAGACTATTCTTTATATTTACAACCTATTGCCACATTTCTCCATGGCTACATAATCGAAATTTGGACACTTTTATCTCAATAAACAGCTAGGATTAAGAGTGGTCAAAATGTATTTTAACCTTTTTCTTTAGATAAATAAACGAAAGAAGCTACTTGAAGGAGACATTTCCTGAGTTAGAACAATTAACCAGCGGAATAACTTTCCTCCAGAAGTTTTGAATGCTCCAACACTGGAAGTTTTTAAGAAGATGTTGGATAACCCTTTGTCTGAAGTGGTGTAGGGTTTCCTGCCTAAGCAGAGGGTTGGACTAGAAGACCTCCAAGGTCCCTTCTAACTCGTGTTATTCTAAATCATCCCCACAAATCAAAAACACCCAGCGTAGGCACAGCTCATTTTAACACGTTTTAATTTATGCTTTTATTAACTTTTTACAATGTCTGTTAGTGCTTAATGAGAGTAGAATGGCAGGATATATAAATCAAATTTTTAAAAAAATAACAATTCAGGAAATGGCATCTTGGCACCATGTAATTCATAGTACTAGCAGCAAAAACAAAACAGTGGCAAACTGCTTTATAAACCAATAGCTATTGTTTTTCATAGCTATTACAATTGTCACCATTCCTAAAGTTGAATCTAAACTTAAATATGTACACAATTAAACCAGAATTTAATTTTTGTTAATTGGGGGGCGGGGGGAATCATGCCAAAACCCAAGATTTTCAACCTACAACGGTTGGGGTACACACAGGCTATGCTAAACTCAAACACTTGTGCCTTGAAGAAGTTGGGCTAAGATCTGTGTTGCTTAAACTTGGATGTTTTCAGATGCGTGGACTTCAACTCCCAGAATTCCACTGGCTGGGGAACTCTGGGAGACGATGTCCGGCAGGGGAATTCTGGGAGTCGAAGTCCACACCGCATAAAAGTCACCAACTTCGAGAAACTCTGAACTAGATGGTCTCCAAGACTTTTAAATGTTATATGATGGTTTAGTGCAGAGGTCTCCAACCTTGGCCACTGTAAGCCTTGTGGGCTTCAACTCCCAGAAGTTGAAGCCCACAAGTCTTAAGAGTGGCCAAGGTTGGAGACTGGTGGCTTAGTGTGTTGTGTGAATGCGTAACAGGTTGAGTGTGTTTCTGTGTGCAAAAAAGGCCTTTCTCTAAAGAAACTCATGGATAACAGGAATTGTAGGATTGCTTTCCTTTTTTGTGCCCAAATGTACACATCGTGTGCTCGCAACCTGCAAATTTGCAAATGGATGAAAATATTATCAAAGAGGAATTTACAGCCAACCAACTCGGGAACGGCCGTTACCAACTTCTCTTTCTTGGAAAAACTGGGAGGCAAACACAGTTTTCTTTGCTAGGGCCATTTCGTTTTCCTTCAATCAACGCTTCTCCGACAATTTTCCTAGGATTTGCAAAATAACTTTTTTTTGAAAGGCAGAGACCCAGCTTTGCTTGTGATTTAGCTTAGGTGCAAAGATTAAGGTGCGGAGGAGCCAATTAAAGTGAGTGAAATTGCTCAAAAACAGAACCAGAAAGGCATGCTTGTAAATTTGAAGAGCCTGCCTGTGGGCACGCGCACAAAATGTCTGCCAAGGTGGGCGTGACTAGGTGTGATAAAGCACCCATCGATCAGCAGGGGAGGCGGCCTTTCAGTATCCCGGTGGAGTCTTGAAGCTAGGGCTTAGCTGTGCAGCAGGTCAAATCATCTGATTACTTAGAAGGAATTTTTTTGTAGACGTGACACACAGAGAAAGGAGACGCCAGGCAGGCCAAGGAGAAAATGACTGGAGAGAAAAACGAAAATTCAAAGGAGGAGGAGCTGATTTTGCTCCTGGTAGTAACCCTTCCTTAAGGGATTTTATTCAACCGTCCAGATGCAAAGCGTAAATTAAATGCCAAAATATTGCAAAACTACAGCCAGCCTGGCGAGGTCATTCGGGGAAGCCGAATGAAAGAGAGAGAGGAAAAAAATCAGGAGACCAAGAGGAACTCCCTGCCCCAAGATTATTGAATGCAAGGTAGAAAGAAAAGGTTGCCTTTGTGCAACGCACTAAACCGCGGCCGATTTGGGCTCTGGCCATAGTGCAAACTCGGCCGTTGCAAATTGCAAAAGGCAACAGGACGCATATTGCTAATTGCAGCTCATCTGTGATTAAACAAATCATCATTCATTCAAACTCTTTTAACAGAAGCTAAACCGGGAGATCTATAAAGCGGCTGCCGGCTTAAAGGAGAGGAGAGATTTATGAAACGCCCCTTTTTGCTCGTTTTTTAAAACTTTGAAAAAGGGTGGGGGGAAGTACGAATAGAAACGCTCCTTCTCCGTGGAGCCCGCGTCCGACTCCGTGAAAACAAGAGAGAGAAAAGCGCCTCGGCCAAATCACAATTAAACCGACCGATTTAAGAGGCCCCGCTGAATTATTTGTGAGCGGTTAAGGCTGAATTATTTGCGAGCATTTCCTTGGCCCGAGAAGAGAACGGGGGTTCCAATCTCTCAAACGCAGGCCTCGCCGCAGCTCAGAAGGACCGTCAGCCTTACACAAGCGAGACGCGCGAGCGAAAGCAGCTTGCACAACAACAGATGGAGACAGGATGAAAAGGAGTGTGAAGACACCCACGAAGGGACAAAGCGTCCCTTTTGTCGGTCGGATGCATTTGTGCCTCTCTCTTGAAAACAAACCTTTCTAGGTTATCCTGGACACACAGGAGGCAGATGTCGGATAAGCCGTTTAACAAGGGATGGAGGGAGGGGGAAGAAAGAAATGAGAATAAATAAATAAATGGAAAACAGGAAGACCTTCCCCGCCCGCCCACCCAAAAAAAATAGTCCATTTTAAGTGTCAGCTGTACCAGAAGTGTGACCTGTGTGTGTGTGTGTGTGTGTGTGTGTGTGCAATTCGCTCTAAAAAAATCACCTCTCCCAATGTCAGCCCCAAAAGATTTGCAAAATCTTTTACCTTGGCTCAACTTTTAAGGTTTAATTCAGACATACGGCAAAGAGTGGGGCTTTGCCAAGGATCGCATCGTTTCCCGTCAAAAAATAAAACCACCAATTGGCAGCCACAAGGGACGCTCGGGAAATTTGGGCTAGCATCTGGTCGGGGTTCTGAGATGCCGTACAGCCAGAAATTGTGCAAGCTACATTTGGGGGGGGGGGGAGGTTTTGTGCGTTGTGAAACCCGAGCCTTTGTTACTCCAAGGAGCGCTGTGACGCTTCATTATTATTTTTTTAATCGAAACCACCAAAATTTTCGGCCGGTTCTGACTTTTGTTTGCATTGCAACACAGATGGTGTGTGTGTGTGTGCGTCACGCAGCTCTTTCCCAGGGGTGTTTTGAAGGCCGGTTAACAACCCCTAGGCGACTGAGCCAACATTAACCTAATTCCCACAGGCCCCGTTGCACAAAAAGAAAAGTACAACAGACGCAACTTTTGGCTGCTACAGTTATGGTTCCCCCCTCCCTCCACCCCGTCCGTCCGCCTTCTTCCTTTAGGTAAAGAAGGATGTGTCCATAATTAGGAATTTGTGGTGCAGGGTTAGGTCGTGTGGCGGTGACGAAAAGGAACGTGTTGGGTGGAACTACGGACTACATCTCCCATGTTCCTCCTCCTCCTCTTCCAGCAGGCCAGCGGTTGTGTCGACAATGTCGGGATGCATCAAAAGTTAGTTCAAGGAAAGCTGGAGACAAGCGTACCATTCATAAATCGGGACTCCTCGGTGATTAATGAAGAAGGAACCTGTTTCCAGGTATGGTGGAACTGCAGATTATATCTCCCATGCTCTTCCCTCTTCCTCCTCCAGCACACCTATGCTGGAGGAGAGGCGGGAAATTGGTTTAGGAGGAGGTGATTGTGCCCGGGGTGCAAAAATCAACATCGGGAGTTGTGACGCACGACGCGTCAAAAGTTAGCGAATGGAGGGATTGGAAGCAAGGGTGCCCTTCGTAGGTTGCGTCTTTCCTCAGACGTATGCACAGATCCTTCCACTTCACAGAGCTCACTCAACAACGACAACAACACAACACCCCTCTCCCACAGATGGCCTCGTTTTTAGGAGTCCTTTCGCAGACGGGCCCTCATGTCAGGCTCTCCTGTCTGTCAGAGTCCTGCACATCCGCGTCCGAAGTCTGGTGCTTCTCCATCACCCCCAAAACATCATCCAAAATGGAGGGTCCCAGGTCTACGTGAAGGGAGAGCAGGGAGCCGGCGTGGGATAAAAGGGGTTCGTCTCTTTTCTGCCCCTCGGCAAAGCCGTTCAGAGGGGCAGGTGGCTTGGAGCCTTCCAGGGTTTCAGACGCCCAACCGTTGTTGGCCAGATGTTGAGCGTGGGCTTCCGTCGGCGGAGCAGCATGGTCCTTCTCATCCAAGTGAAGGCGGGGCGGCTTGGGCGGGGCTTGGGCGGAAGGCAAGGTCAGCGCCTGCAGGCCGCCGATGATCGGCAGAGAAATGGCGTTCTTGAGCAGCGGCGAAGGGATGTCCAACAACAGCGGCTCGTATCCCGAGAGCGTCGAAGTCCGCGAGAACTCGAAGGGCACCACGTAGTGTTGGTTCCCGTCGGCGTCCACCTTCTCCGACCTGGGCAGGAGATGGAACTTGCCTTGAAGGAAAGAGATGTCCCCGAACATGTCGTTCTCTCCCTGACTCCCGATGTGGATCGTGTGGCGGAAATCTCCCAGGGGAGGGCTGATCATCTCGGAAGACAGAATGTCGCGCAGTTTCTCCTTTTTGCCTCGGCGGCTCCCGCGCTTCAGATAGATGGGCACTTTGGTGGCGGCCATCTTGCCCAAGACTAGAAAGAGGGAAGAGAAGAAACTGAGGATTCAAGGGTCGGGGTGGACCGTCAGAAGCTAATCGAGTGAGCGACATCTGTCCTAACTGGATCCCGCCACATTTGAGTTTGCTGGTTAAAGGCTCCAAGCTAGAAACCAGGAGAAAGGGAGTTCTAGTCCCATTTTAGGCATGAAAGCCAGATGGGTAATTTGGGGCAAATCACCAGAAGGTGGTGAATTCTAGTCCCACCTTAGACTGGGTGACCTCTTATGCCAATCACCAGGAGACTGGAAGTTCTAGTTCCATTTTAGGCATGAAAGCAGATTGGGTGACCTCTTAGGCCAATCACTAGGAGATTGGGAGTTCTAGTTTGGACATTAAAACCATCCAGGTGACTTTGAGCCAATCACCAGGGGACGGTAAGTTCTAGTCTGACCTATACATGAAAGCCAGCTGGGGGATTTTGTTTGAATCACCAGGAGATGGTGAATTCTAGTCCCATCTTACGTATGAAAGTAGACTGGGTGAGCTCTTAGCCCAATCACCAGGAGACTGGGAGTTCTAGTCCGGCCTTAAGCATTAGAGCCATTCAGGCGACTGTGGGCCAATCACCAGGAGACGTTGAATTCTAGTCCCGCCTTAGACATTACAACATTCCGTGTGACTTTGGACCAGCCTCTGTCAGCCCAACTCACCTCACAAGGTTGTTGTGGGGAAAACAGAAGGAGGAAGATGTATTGGCATCGTTTTGCCACCTTGACTCATTCGCCCAAACCATGAAGGCGGGGTATAAATAATCAAAATAAAAACGCAAGCAAAACTCACTTCGGAAAGACCAATTTCCTCCCCAAACCGCTCAGCGCAAAGGGTCTTCTGGGGGAGGGGTTCCCCCTTCCGGCGTGAGGCTTTGAAGAGAGTGTGACCCACAGGTGTGACACTCAGCAGGCACACCTGGGCACCATGCTGGTCTTCTGCAGACCTTCCACGCTGGTTCTCGGGCTTCCAAACGAAAGAGAAGCTGGCAGGATTTTCAGCCGAGTCCCATCGTCTCATCCACGCGCCAGGAACTGAAGAGGGAAAAACAGAAAACAGCCCTGTGAAATTAAAATAATCAGGTCTGAAGGCTGGCCGGATTCCTCGATTTAAAACCCAGCTCTTGGCAGGCAGCTGTTGCGTAATCTTTGATTTCAGGGACGAAGTCACATCCAGCTGAACACGATCTCTCAATCAAGAGTCCACAACGTTTCGGACCTCAGAGACCACGAAATTCATCCAGTGGACCACTAATATATGATCTGCCTAATGACCGGCGGGGTGGGCATGGCTAGGTGGTCATGTGACTTGGTGGGCGTGGCCAACGGGATGTCATTCACGTCGAGGGGTGCCTCGCTGGCCTCGACTCGCCCCTCCCCTCCCAGCCCCTCCTCCCCTGCCCGTCCGGGCTCCTTAGGGCCCCAACAGGAATCAGTGGCTGGAGCAAAGCAGCCCCTAGGAGAAAGAGTTGGCAAAAGAGCTCCGTTCCAATCGGATCTGGCCGAGAAGGAGGCTCAGCAGAAGCGCCTCACTGAGGACTAGGAGCATGGGCTTTCCAAGCAGAGGGAAGCCCTGCAGGAGTGCAAGGTCAGGGACCGGCGCCTTGAGGCTCAGCGGGCTGAGACGGTCAGCCACTTCCAGGCCATGATGCAGCCTTTCCAGGTAGACAGGAAGTACAATCAGGTGAGCTAATTCCATTTTATGGCACGGCTACCTTAACAGAATCTTGCCAGGCTGAAAGGTACAAACCTCCTTCCTGGTTCTTTTACGCCCTGAGAAACTAGGGAGGGTTTCTTTCTCCACCCGATGTATAGCTGCGGGCAATGCCCTCTGTTATCTGATTGTTCTAGCTTTTTCCTTGCAATGTTTTTTCTCACCTACCACTTCACCAAAAATCCATTCTGCAAAGCCCCTGAGCCCCTTCCATTCCCAAAGTTAGGTTTGATGGGTGGAGGGATGGATGGAGACAGACAGACAATAGATCGAGAATAGATCTATTTTTAGGGAACATTAGTTTTTTAATGGGGATTTTAGCGCAGGGACAATTAGTTTAATTTATTTTTATTTTACTGTATTATTGATGTACATATTTTGTGTTTTTAGTTTTTCCCTGTGCACCGCTCCGAGTCCCTCTGGGGAGAGGACGCGGTATATAAAATAAAAATATTATTATTATTATTAGATGATAAAGATATAGATAGTTAGTTAGATAGATGATAGATCAATAATAGATGATAGACAGATAATAAATAGATGGTAGATAGTCAGAAGATAGATAGATAGATAGATAGATAGATAGATAGATAGATAGATAGATAGATAGTCAGAAGATAGATAGATAGATAGTCAGAAGATAGATAGATAGATAGATAGATAGATAGATAGATAGATAGATAGATAGATAGATAGATAGATAGATAGATAGATAGATAGATAGATAGATAGGCAGGCAGGCAGGCAGGCAGGCAGGCAGGCAGGCAGGCAGGCAGGCAGGCAGGCAGGCAGGCAGGCAGGCAGGCAGGCAGGCAGGCAGGCAGGCAGGCAGGCAGGCAGGCAGATGATTGGTAGATAGATGATAAAAGATATAGTTAGTTGGTTAGTTAGTTAGGTATAGGTATAGGGAGGGGGGGCACTGCTAACAGAGACAAAAGCAGGTGCCATATGCCACTTGCTTCTCAGTTCCTTGGATTACAGGTAGTCCTTTGATTTACAACCATTTCATTTAGTGCCTGTTTAAAATTACAACGGTGTTAAAAAAACAGGGGGGAGGGACATGACAATTTTTTATACTTACAACCCTTGTATGCCACCCCCATAGTCAACATGATCAAAACTCAGGCCCTTGGCAACTGGCTCGTATTAACAAAGCTTTATAAGCGGCCCACAATTTATGGCCCGCCCAGAGAAAGCAAAAATGTGTCGTTAAACACCACAGTCCTTAAATAAGGCATCCAACGCAGTAAACAATGAAATCGAGTGACTGCCTCTGATTTTATCTTCCTTTTTTTTTGCCATGGCCATTAAGTGAAACCATGGCCGTTAAGCGAGCCATCACACAGAAGCCTGAGCTGGGAAGGACGCCAATGGTGATCCCAAGATGCCGCAATGGTCACAAGTGCGAGGAGCGGTCCCGAGTCACTTTTTTCTCAGCGCCGTCGCAAATCAAAACGGCGGTGGAACGAACGGTCCTAAATCGAGGACTGCCTGTAATTTCCGCTCCGAATTAAAGTAAACAAGAGCAATGGCAAAAAACAATGATTATTTTGTAAACTAGGCTGTAAAACCTTGAACTGACCTGTCCAGTCCAATTTATTTTTTCCTCTTGCTTGATTCAAGCCTGCATGCAGTCCTACCCAGCTTTTAACCGAGAAAATTACAGGTTTTCTTCAACTGGGATGATCGTTAGGTTGACTCAGCTCTGAGACAGCTTCCTGGGTGGCCCGGGGCGGCCACCGTCCCTTCACAACATCCCTTTGCCACTGCGCCCGCCTCACTGGCTCGTTGTGCGGGGAAAGGAGCCTGCTTGGGATGTCAGCAGCGGGTAGCCTTCGAGTTACGCTACTTTGCTTAGTGACGGTTTGAAGTCACTGAAAAGAGTGACTTTATCAAGGTTTTTCACACAACGACCGGCGTAGCATCTCCCCTCGGTCAAAACCGAGACACTTGGGAACTAACACACATGGTTGACGGAAGCAGTGTGTTCCCGACACGCGAAGCCAATGCCAGATTCACTTTAACGACGGTGGCTTTCAATTTAACAACTGCGGTGATTCGTTTAATGACGAAGAACGGCGGTGGAGCAGTGGGTTAGAGGGCAGTACTGCAGGGTACTTCTGCCGGCTGCCCAGAAGTTTGGTAGTTCGAATCTCAACAGGCTCAAGGTTGACTCAGCCTTACTTCCTTCCCGAGGTGGATAAAATAAGGACCCAGATTGTTGGGGGCAAAAGGCTGACTCTGTAAACCGCTTAGAGAGGGCCCTAAAGCACCGTAAAGTGGTATATAAGTCTATTGCCAGCTCTCCCTTCCTTCCTAGTGATTAGTTCCTCAGGCTAACTCTGCCCACTGTCAACAGTTCAATCCTGACCAGCTCAAGGTTGAGTCAGCCTTCCTTCCTTCCAAGATGGGTAAAATGAGGATCCAGATTATTGGGGTCAAGAGGCTGACTTAGAGAGGGCTGCAAAGCACTGTGTCGTGGTATATGAGTCTAAGTGCTATTGCTATGGCAAGAAAGTCTCGTAAAATGGGCCAAAATTCACTTAACCAATGTTTCACTTAGCCACAAACACATTTGGCTCAATTGTGGTCGTAAATCAAGGACTATCTGTGCTCGGATTTGGATGCTTGGACTGCTAAGTGGCCAGGAGCTGGGGGAAGGAACTGGAGCTGACCCCATCTTTTGGAGGTCTGGAACCCAGGGTATTAGTTCTCAACAGCTGGCATGTTCAGTATCTTTAATCATCGCTGAGCTATCGCACCCCTATCTAAAATATGGGGGTGCAAAGAAGGTTAATTTGGGGTCCCTTAAGCTCACGATGAGAAGCCAACCGTGATTGGAAAGATTTGGCCCGATCTACCCTGGAGGAATGGTTGGAGCGGGTTGGACTAGAAGACCTCCAAGGTCCCTTCCAACCCTTCTTTGTTTCGTTTTCTATTCTGAGTGGCTTCAATCGGACTGTGCGATTGGAGAATATAAGTCAAGTATTTGCAGTTATCTCTGGCTGCAAAGTCCTTAGGGACTTTTATGATTTACGATTTTGATGACTTAGACAGGGCAGATTACAGAATGTCTTGCGGTGACAATAAAGTACAAAGTACTCACAACCATAGTTATAATTGCTGTAAAAGGTCAAGGTTCCCTTCGCACAAATGTGCCAGTCGTTCCTGACTCTAGGGGGCGGTGCTCATCTCCTTTTCAGAGCCCAAGAGCCAGCGCTGTCCGAAGATGTCTCCAGGGTCATGTAGCCGGCATGGCTAAACGCCGAAGGCGCACGGAACGCTGTTCCCTTCCCACCAAAGGTGGCTCCTATTTTTCTCCTTGCATTTTTTACCTGCTTTCGAACTGCTAGGTTGGCAGAAGCTGGGACAAGTCACGGGAGCTCCCTCCGTTACGCGGCGCTGGGGATTCGAACCGCCGACCTTTCTGATGGACAAGCTCAGCGTCTGAGCCACGGAGCCGTAATTGCTGTAAAGCTCAAAAGTTATTTCTATTTCTTTCTTTCGTTTCTATTTTTCTTTCACCTTTTTTCTCTTGCACTTCTTTTCATTTTATTATATTATATAAAAATGTGCGTATATACATATATACACACACACACATATATACACCCCAGCATGTTAACTATATGGACGTGTGTGTCTTATGTTTTTAGACACACAAAAAACAGCTGCAATTGACTCATAAAAGTGACTTCTGTGCTTTAACAGGTAATGGAACCCTTTCTTTAATTAAACCTTTTTAATTAAACGTAATTAAAAGCCTTCCTTTGTCTTCTCCTTCCGCATGGAGTGGACTCTTCTTCACTGAATCAGGACCCGAGTTTGAAAACAGCCATGGCTGAAATTATAGCCTGTTGTTCCGCATCCAAGGATGAATCCCTGGTTAATTCTATTTCGGACAGGATGGTACTCAGAGCTGTATTTACTGGGCCTCTGCCAAGGGCCGCATCCTGGCCTGAGGTCCAGTTGGTCACCTCTGCAGTTTTGGCTGACCAACACCGATGTTTCTCAACTTCAATTCCCAGCCTTCTCATCTATCTTCCTTCCTTCTCTTCCTTCCACTCCTGTTACGTTCCTCCATCTATCTTTATTTCCTTCCTCCCTTCCTTCCAATCTTTATTTTTTTCCTTCCTTTCCCTTCATCCCATCTTTAGTTTTTTTTAATCTTCCTTTCTTTCTTCTTTCCCTTCCTCTAACCTTCCTTCAATCTTTATTATTTCCTTTTATCTTTTTTCTCCTTCCTTTCATCTTCATTCCCCTTCCTTCCTCCCTCCCCATCTTTTCTCTATTTCCATCCATCTGTTTCTATTCCTTCTCTCCCTTTCTCTCATTAATTTTCCTTCCTTTCATCTTTATTTTTTCCTTCCTTTTTATTTTCTTTCCTTTCTCTCTTTCCTCCACGCCTTCTTTTCCCTATTCCCTCCTTCTATTCTTTCCTTTTCTCCCTTCCTCTAACTTTCCTTCCTTCCATCCTTGTTTTGTACCTTCCTTCCTTATGTTCCTAATCTCTTCACCTCCTTTCCTTTGTCTCTTCTTCCTCCTCCGCTCTCCTTCTTTCCCCTATTTCCCTCCATCTCTTTCTATTCCTTCCTTTTCTTCCTTCCTCTAACCTTCCTTCTTCTTTCCTTCCTTTTATGTCTTCCTTCCTTATGTTTCTAACCTCTTTTTTACCTTTTCACCTTCTTTCCTTTCTCTCTTCTCTTCTTCCTCCCTCCTCCCGTTCTTTTCTCTATTTCCCTCCCTCTCTCTCTCCAGTCTCCTTCCTTCCCCCCGTCTCTTCTTATTCCCTCTCTTTCCTTTGGCTCTGACCTCTCCCCACCACAGCCAATATTATTCGGATTAAAATGGTTTTTTGTTTTGAGGGCACCACCTTTTATTCTTGCTAAAACAGCAAAAGACTTTCCTGCTTCCAAAGAAGAGAATCCGGGCCAAACTGGAACCAGCCCGGGCGGCCTGCCAGCCTTACCAACGTGCCCGCTTAATCTTTCTAGCCATTTCCGTGCGATTCGGAGACACACCCAGCGTTTGCACAGCAGCTGCCCTGAAATAAAACCAACTCAACCTTTCTCATCTGACCCAGGTTATGACCTTACAGACAGAGAGCAAAGATACGGGGTTTTTCCACTGCTATTCTAGGCAGTCCTCGAATTACGGCCTTGGTTAAGTCACTGCAGTCATTAAATGGAACGCTGTGTATTATTATTATTATTTTGCAATGGTTGTTAAGCAAATCCTTTTTACCCAGTGAGCTTTTTAAAAAAAATTGGCCAGAAAACGTCAAAAATCGTGGCCACAGGAAGTTGCAAATGACCGTCCTCACCATACAACCATATTTGTTTAGTGACCGTTTGAAAGGAAACAAGCGATTCGCAACCAGCCCCCGCACTTACGACCATCGCGTGATGGCAACTGCCACGCATTTATGACGGTCGCGATCGCCGTTTTGCGTCCTTCCCAGCCAGCTTCCGAGAAGCGACGGGGGAAAAACCTGGTTCGCTTAACAGCCACCTGATTCACTTAACAACTGCAGGGATTTGCTTAACAGCCTTGGCACAGAAAAAAAAAGGTTGTACAATCCGGCGTAATTCACTTAATCGCCTTAAACAACTTTGCATAGCATTAGAAATTCTGGCCGGAACCGTGGTCGTAAGTCAAGGACTACTGTGCCTGTGAATGAAAGGGCGAATGCAAGGGAATTTTCAGTCGTGAACTTTCAGGCCAGATGCTGGCCGAGGGTGGGAAGTGGCTCTTAAAAACCTCATCCCACAAATACACAAAAACCACAACCAGCCTGGCGGATTAACCGAGCCCGTTGCCTTAACCAGGAAGCGTTTATTTATACTAAACATATACACAACTTTTGTGTCTTACAACAAACCTCCCAGCCAAACCGGTAGCACAACATAAAAACCTTTCCGATCTGACTTTCACACACACACCCAAGTTGTGGCCACGGCCAGGAGCAAACGTGGCTTTACGGCTTCTTCCGTAGCTCGAAACTTTTAAAAAGGCTTTCTATCATCCCTTACATTGCGGTAACTTCCTTCTACGTCTCCGTTTGGACAGACAAGCTTGGAATTCACGGGTGGCTTTGACCGCCGAGCCATAAACCGGGGTTTGAAGAAACCACAATCCAAACTTTGTGCAAGGGATGGAAACCAACGCTCGGCAAGGAGTGACATTATTGCCAATTGGCTAAATCAGGGGTCTCCAACCTTTGCAACTTTAAGTCTGAAGGACTTCAGCTCCCAGACTTCTCCAGCCAGCTTTGCTGGGAGCTGAAGTCCTTCAGACTTAAAGTTGCAAAGGTTGGAGACCCCTGGGCTAAACAACCCAAATGCATTAAAATTGACAATTGTATTGAAATATCCTCAACGGGCCCAACGCCCCATGGCCAACACTAAACCTAGTTAATGCTTTAAACCCGCCTCGTTTCACAACCCTGCAAGCCACCCAAGGATAACCCAGCTCCCCTCCCTCTCTTCTCTTAAGATCTGATCCCTATTTTAAGTCCCGAGCATGAATCCAGCCCAGCTGTTCCTCAAATCCACCAGCAGGCCAGCTGTAAAAAAACAACAACAACCCCAAGCCAAACAAACCACAATTATCCCACACCCAACATTTCCCGTATCCATTTTAAGAATATCTTCAACTTAACTTTCCCCTCCATCACAACCACCACCGCCTGGCTTAATTGCAGCTTAAACCAGGACGAGGGGCATTGAAATGATAAGAGAGACAGGTTTGCACCAAGGGAAGGGAAGGCTGTGTGTTTGTGCGTCTTTGCGGAGCATGGAGTGGGACAGGGCACAGCAGGGTGGGAGATGAGGAAGGGGTCCTCCTTCCCGCCCCCCCTGCTCCCCCGCATGACGTCATGTTCTTGGGATGTGAGTCAAGCCACTCTCTCTCTCTCACACACACACACACAAGATTTTGGCCGTGTTTGGAGTGATCCGAGCGGCGTTAGAAGACTCCACCCTGGTTGCGTAAGGCTCGGCGTTACAACATCTGGAAAACAACACACACACACACACACACTAAGCTGTCAGGTTGCCGATGCCTTGCACGTCCCAAATATAGCCAAGGGGTGCGAAACACGGCTCCCAAACTATAAGCCTGCGTTGTTTTGTGTGTGTGTGTGTGTTTTTTGAAAAGCCCTGGCTGATTTTTCTGCTTTTTTTGCACAAAGCTTTGTTGTCGTGCTTGTGAAAAAGCTTTCCAGAATCTTCCTGCACAGAAGAGAAGAAGGGGGGGAGGAATGTCCCCCCACCCATGTTGGCTTGGGGGGGGGGGGCTGAAAGGGGAAGAGGTTGCCGAAGAGTCAAATGCAACTCAACACAGTTTTCTCCCTCCATTTTTTCACTCCCTGGGACACACAGCCATCAAGGGCTGTCCCCTCCCTATATCTGTAGCTTGGGGAGGGGGGGGAGAGGTAAGGCGGGAGGGGAATGAGGTTGTCCCCGACTTACAACAGTTCATTTAGCGACGGCACTGGGGGGGGTGGGGGTGGGGGAAGGCACTTACAGTCGTTTTTCCCGCGCTTACGACCGTTCTTGCAACATCTCCCACGGTCAAAATTCAGGCCCTTGGCCGCTGACTCATACTTACGACGGCTGCCGGGTCCTGTGTGCTCCCCTTCTACGTCCCGTCAGATAAATTGAGTTTGATGGGGGGGGGGGGAAAGAAGCCAGATTCACTTTACAACCGGGGGACTAACGCATCAACGGCAGCGGTTCGGTTCCCAATGGCGGCGAGGAAAGGTCGTAAGTACGGGGCAAAGCTCGCTGGACACAACGCTTCGCCCAGCAACGGAAAATCTGTCGCTCGGTTGCGGTGTTTTAAGTCGAGGATCTCCCTGTACATCAGAAAGGAAAGGGGGGGGGGGAACCACCCCACAATATTTTGGACTTTTCATTTTAGAGGGTTTTCTCGGCGGATGCTGGACTAGCCATTCCGGAAGGACAAGCAGCCATGAAGGGCTGACCCCTCCCTATATCTACAGCTTGCGGGGGGGGGGGGGGGAATGAAGCCAGGTTGAAATATTTGGGGGGTAAGACGGGAGAGGAACAGGGGGAGGGGAAGCCAACCAAATAAATGGCTTTTTTAAGCCCTGAATGGAGCCTCCAGCTCCAGGAGCAGTCTACCAGGGAAAGAGGCAAAACTGCCCAGGCTGTACACCTTTGGAAGGGAAAGCTTTCCTACAAGATTAACCGTTGAAATCCTAGCAGCCCATCATCATCCCACCCACCCCCACCCGCAATTTGGATGAGTGGCCCCGATTTTTAATATTTAATGTAATATTTAAATTTCTATACCGCCCTTCTCCCTTCCAGGGACTCATTTTGTCTGTTGGGAGCAGGGAAAAGGACGACCTAGATCAGGGGGTCTCCAACCTTTGCAACTTTAAGTCTGAAGGACTTCAGCTCCCAGAATTCTCCAGCCAGCAAAGCTGGGAGCTGAAGTCCTTCAGACTTAAAGTTGCAAAGGTTGGAGACCCCTGACCTAGATGACAACCCCACCCCCCAGGCCAGTTTGCCAAACATTGGCTGGGTTCACACGACCCTCTTAAGCCAGGATCCACACACACCCTCCAAACCCACACAGCGGTTCCACTTTTCCCCCACAAGCAAACTGAGTTTATTGGCTTATTGCCCTGGGCAGCAATCTCGCAGCGGATGACAATCCGGTAAACCAATTAACCAGGGTTAGATCAAGATTAATCCAGCCTGGGTCAAAGGAGGGGGGGGGGGGGGAAGCGGAGGGCTGGGCTTCCAAAAGGGGTTTTTGCTGGGTTTTCTGGATGTGGGTTTGTTGTTTGTTTGCATTTGTGGAGCGCTGCCCAGGTCGAAGTGTTTGGCAAGAAAGAAACAAACTTGCGGAAACAGATCGCAGATTAAATATATATATATATTACAACATAACAGAAAGCGAGCCAGCCCCCAAGGGAGGAAGGGGAAAAAAAAACCTTAAAAAACCCCCAGCCCAAGCAAACTTTAAATCATGGTTAGCGTTGGGGGCTGCTAAATACTCACACACCCCTAAAAAAAAGTTTAAACGCCACGTTGTTTGAATTCAAGTGAAGGCGAAGCGTCCCAGAAGCCAAAAAATAAATTTAATTTAAAAAAAATGCGGGGTTAATCACTCCATTCACAAGAGGCGGGAGAGGAACCCCGCGTTCACACGTTACGCCCCGCGGGAACGGGGGAAGCGCGTCCGGAGCGCCCCGAAGTCGAATACGCAGAGTAGCAGGATTGCAACGGATCCCCCGGAGTGGGTTAGTCCAGCAAGATCCTCTCTGAGCCTCTGAGCATGGGCAGAGCGCTTCGCTCTACTTCCCAACGGGAAGAAAAAGAGGAAGGAAGGAAGGAAAATAAAGAAGTAAATGCAAAGGGGAGAAAGAAAGAAAAAAAATAGAACAAGGGATTTCCTTGCGTGCAAATTTGGCATTTTTTCTAGCCTTGCGCAAAAGACTTACCCACAGCCCAAGCGGAGCAAGTCAAACGAGCTGCGTTCCCACGATTCAATTCCCAGCAGAAAGATTAAAAGCCTCGCCGGGCAGCGCTCGCCACCCCTTCGGCCCCGCCCCTCCTCCCGCCCCAGCCAATCCCAGCTGGCTGCGATAAATCCGGACCGCCTCTCCAAGCCCCGCCCCTACACACACACACAAACAGAGAGGATCTCTCTCTCTCTCTCTATCTCTCTCTCTCTCTCTCTCTCTCTCTCTGTGTGCCTGTCTCTCTCTCTCTCTCTCTGTGCCTCTCTCTCTCTCTCTCTCTCTCTCTCTCTGTGTGTGTGTGTGTGTGTGCCTGTCTCTCTCTCTCTCTCTCTGTGTGTGTGTGTGCCTGTCTCTCTCTCTCTCTCTGTGTGTGCCTCTCTCTCTGTGTGTGTGTGTGTGTGTGCCTGTCTCTCTCTCTGTGTGTGTGCCTCTCTCTCTCTCTCTCTCTCTGTGTGCCTCTCTCTCTCTCTCTCTCTCTGTGTGCCTGTCTCTCTCTCTCTCTCTGTGCCTGTCTCTCTCTCTCTGTGTGTGTGTGTGTGTGCCTGTCTCTCTCTCTCTCTGTGTGCCTGTCTCTCTCTCTCTCTCTCTCTCTCTCTCTCTCTCTGTGTGTGTGTGTGCCTGTCTCTCTCTCTGTGTGTGTGTGTGTATGTGTGCCTGTCTCTCTCTCTCTGTGTGTGTGCCTCTCTCTCTCTCTCTCTCTCTCTCTCTCTCTCTCTCTCTCTCTCTCTTTCTTTCTTTTTTCTTGAGAAATGTTTGGCCTCCATCCTGGCTTCTTTCGACTCCATCGTGGTCAAACACCGAAGGCGCACGGAACACTGTTGCCTTCCCACCAAAGGTGGCTCCTATTTTTCTACTTGCATTTTTCAACCTGCTTTCGAACTGCTAGGTTGGCAGAAGCTGGGACAAGTCACGGGAGCTCCCTCCGTTACGCGGCGCTGGGGATTCGAACGGCCCAACTGCCGACCTTTCTGATCGACAGGCTGTGTCGTAGCTCAGTATATGTGGTACCTTGCTCGATAGCAGCCACCGCTATTGAACAATCTCGGAGTCCTAGTGGACAACCATTTGAATAGGAGCCAGCCGTGGGCAGCAGCTGCCAAAAAAGCCAACCCAGTCCTAGGCTGCATCAACAGAGGGAGAGAATCAAGATCACGTGAAGGGTTAAATCCACTTTATAAGGCCTTGGGAAGGCCACACTTGGAATACGGCATCCAGTTGTGGTCGCCACGATGTAGAAAAGACGTGGAGACTCTAGAAAGAGTGCAGAGAAGAGCAACCAAGAGGATTAGGGGACTGGAGGCTAAAACATACTAAGAACAGTTGCAGGAACTGGGTAGGTCTAGTTGGATGAAAAGAAGGACCAGGGGAGACATGATAGCAGTCTTCCAATGTCTCAGGGGTTGCCTCAAAGAAGAGGGAGTCAAACTATTCTCCAACGCCCTTGAGGGCAGGACAAGAAGCAATGGGTGGAAACTAATAAGGGAGAGAAGCAACCTAGAACTAAGGAGGAATTTCCTGACAGTCAGTGAGAACAATTAATCGGTGGAACAACTTGCCTCTAGAAGTTGTGAATGCTCCAACACTGGAAGTTGCTGGATAACCATTTGTCTGAAAGGATATAGGGCTTCCTGCTTAAGCAGGGGGTTGGACTAGAAGACCTCCAAGGTCCCTTTATTCTATTGTATTCCACTTGGGAAAAACATGCAATTTCAGGACGGATGTTGCTGTTCCTCTTAAATTCCTATTTTGCAGGTGCCCGGCCCAGCAGCATCCGAAGGGTTTTGAGACGTGGCGCTCTGTGATTATCCGTTTAAGTCCTCAAATGCTACGGAACAAATAAAACGCCAGGCTCAAAAGTGAGAGATTTCCCAAAAATATATATATATATAATTTTAAGCTGCGCTTTGGGTGGCCTAGGAGAACTTAGCATTTAAATTTCTGCTGGGGACGATCCTCACCAGATTGCCGCGAGCATTAAAATGCAATTAAGGGATCTGTAGGCAGAATCCTTGGGAAGATTCTTTTCCTTGATCGCATTTCCATGTGTCGGTATTTGCAACTTCGGAAGAATCAGGGAGAAAAAATAATAATAAAAGCAGCGTCCCTAGAGAAACCGAGTGGAAAATAAACAAATTCAGGATCGGCTTTGAGGAAACGACTTTGCTGGATCAGCTAAAAATGTACAGTGTCGAGATCTCAAGGACGGTATTGGAGTCATATGGGTAGTCCTCGGCTTACAACCACAATTGAGCCCAAAATTTATCTTGCTAAGCGAGACATTTTAAGTGAATTTTGCCCTGAATTCCTTACCACTGTTGCTAAGTGAGTTTTGACCTAGCTCTTGCCACTTTTGTTAAGTGACTCGCGACGGTTGTTAACTTAAGTCACACCGTCGCTAAGTGAATCTGGCTTCCCCGTTGACTTGGCTCGTCGGAAGTTCTCAAAAGGAGATCACGTGACCCTGGGACGCTGCGACCGTCATAAATATGAATCAGATGCCAAGGAGCTGAATTTTGATCGCGTGATTGTGTGTTTTTCAGTGCCGTTTTAACTTTGAACGGTCACTAAACAGACCGTTGTAAGTTGAGAACTATCCGTATCCTGACCCAGCTTGCAAGGTGGCTTGGTTGAAATTAAATCAAGCTTTTTTTCCCTGGGAAACTGGATTTTGCTTCGCCTTCACAATTTTCCCACCGGTTGGCTTAAATCAAGGGGAATTTTTAAATTACAGACTGCAAGAATCAGGCAGGAAGAGATTCAACGAAAATGCCCCGCATTGCAAAACCTTGCAAGGGATTCATCCTTGGCGGCTGCTGAACGCCTGGCACTTTTGATTTCTCTATCCTGAAACTGGGTTTCTAATTTTGCATCCTGCCAATGACATTTTCTCCCCACCCCCCGAGAAAAAAAGAAACAATCTGAATTTCTAGCATTTATAAAACAAAGTTTGGAGCAGTGTTTCCCAAACGCAGCAACGTTTAAGGTGAATGGACTTCAACTCTCAGAATTTTCCAGGTTTTGAGATGGGAGGACTTCAACTCCCAGAATTCCCCAGCCTGCTTGTTTTATTATTTTTATTTTATTTATTCGATTTATAAACCGCACCAATCTCCGTCGAGACGGACTCTGGGCGGTGCACAGGACATTAAAAACTACAATAATAAATAACAAAAATACAGAAGTTAAAAAGAAATTAAATAATAAACCTGTGCTAAAATTCCCATTAAAACCTATCTAATTTAGCTGAGGCTCTATCATTCCTAAATTTATGGTCTTCAACTGAGCATTCTGGGAGTTGAAGTCCACCCACGTTGAAGTTGCTAAGTGGAAAAACTCTTATTTGGAGGTGTTAATCCTAAAGATTCCCTATTCAGAGGAGGGAAAATAAATTATATATGTCGGCGACTGCCGTTCGTGGCCAACACCCATGTCCTGTGGCCCCCGTCTCTGTTCTTCCCCTTCTAGGCACAATTTCTGTATTTCAATATTTTTCTTTGCCATAGCAACAGTTGTTTAGTTAACAACCAAACTTCCCTCTGCCTGGGGAGGAAAATTAAACTTCTGAACTTAACTAACTGCATCCCTGGTAAGAGATCGAAGAAGTTCCGAGCACTGGGCGTCCTCGACTTACGACCAACTTGTTTAGTGATCCGAAGTTACAACGGAACGGGTAACCCACTCCTTGCCTCCCAGCCCGGGCTCTGTAGGGCCCCGACATGAACCAGTTGCTGGAGCAAAGCAGCCCCTAGGAGAAAGAATTGGCAAAAGAGCTCCGTTCCAATCGGATCTGGCCGAGAAGGAGGCTCGGCAGAGGCACCTCACTGAGGACTAGGAGCATGAGCTTTCCAAGCAGAGGGAAGCCCTGCAGGAGTACAAGGCCAGGGGCCGGCGCTTGGAGGCTCAGCGGGCTGAGATGGTCAGCCAGTTCCAGGCCAGGATGCAGTCCCACTTGGAACGAGGCCCTCCGGCTCTTCGCTTCCTTCCAGCCTTCGCCCACCAGGAGGCCGAAGGACACCCCAAGTCGGAATTTCTGGCCCCCTCCGATCCCCACAGAAAGACCCCAAAGGGGGAGACTCTCTGCAGCAACACAAGCGTCCATTGCACGTCTCCATCCCAGGGGCCGTAGGTTGAGGACCCCTTGATTGAGTGCCATATCAAAAAATGCAAATAATTTTTCTGTGGACCCCCCAAATTTTCTCACGGACCCCCAGTTGGTGACTGCTGATTTTAGGAGCAACAGGGGCTCATTCACAAAAACACAATTTTGAGCCTCTTAACCCTTCCACAACTTCAAAGCCAAGGTGCGAACAATCCATCCATCAACTGAAAAGGGCCTTTAGAGGTCATCTAGTTGCTGCCCCTTCCGAGAATTTTGCAAGCATTTCACTGCTGGTTAAATATTTCTCCCGGTAGGTTTCCGATCTTTCTGCCAAATTTCAGGGTCTCTTTTCCGCATCAGCGTTCAGATGAATTTCGTCGGAATAAAATCTTGGGAAATTATGTTGGCACATAGCCTGCAGAGTTACGGCCGAGAGGATTCCTTATCTATCTTGGAGCATCTCCGATGAAGTTTTCAGAAGCTGTTTTGTGTGTTTGTGTGTGTGTGAGAGAGAGAGAGGGGGGAGGAGAGGGGGAGGAACTAATCTTTCTTTGAATGCCGTCCAAATTCTAGATTTTTGCAGATTATCGGCCAGGCCGGAAATGAGAACAAATGGAGAAGATTAGAGGAAGCGTTTCGGAAATTAAAGAGAGGATGTTAAAAAAAGTTTATTTCTTTTGGGGGGGGGGGGGTTCTTAGGAAGTAGAAAAACATTGTGGAGACTGAAGATTACAGCAGGGATTCCTGGACAGAAGGGACAAAATGGATTCATTTTCTAGGTGGGACATGATTTCAAGCCTTGGAAAGGAGACCACCAGGCGATCACACAGCCAGCTGCGGACTACACCGCCGGGAAACAGATGACGGCAAGGAATTCCGGACAGAACCCCTTTGGATTGATAGTCTAGGTCTAGCAGGTGATCTTGGCGCTAAGGCGGGGCACGATTACAAGCCTTGGAAAGGAGACCACCAGGAGATCGCGCCGCCAGCTGCGGACTACACCCCGGGAACTGAAAACACGTCCCTGCCGTGGCTCTCGGCTTCCATATTACAGGCAGTCCTCGGCGTGTGGCCACATTGAGGCCCAACATCTATGTGGCTCAGTGAGGTTCACCCCATTGGATGGTCATTTCTGGCAACGGTCGTTAAGTGAAACGCGGCCGCGGTTAGAGTGAGCGACACAGTGGTTAAGCGAAGCCGACTTCCCCATCCCACTTGGCGTGCCGGGAGGTCCCAAAAGGCAGTCGCGTTCCAGCCCTGTTGCAACCTTGAACGGTCACTAAACGAATCATTGTACGCTACCTCCATACGCACGGGTGAGGATTTAAGGGGAAATACATTTCCTGCGCTTACAAAGGATTTTCTGCCGAAAATGCCGTTTAGCGGGAAAGCTTTGGCAAGGGAAATCTTGATTTTTTTTGATTTCCTCTACGGCCAGGATGCGTCCCGGGTGGGCTGGGCTGGGCGGTGGGGGGAGAAATATTCAGGCTGGGCTGACCTTCGCTCTGCGGATTACGGCCGGCTGACTTCTGACGTGCCTCTCTCTGATATGACTTCAAGATTTTGGCATTTGGGGCAGGAAAAACAGCCCGTTTAGGGGGAGGGGATGGAGAGAAAGGGTCCTTGCGTCACTGGAGGAAGGAGTGGGGGTGAGCATTTAAGGGGAAATCCAGAAATCTCTCAAATTAATTCGGGGGGAAAAGTGGATTTTCTCAAACAGCCAAAGGAAATACGTTTGTTTTTTTTCCTTCCTTCCACCTCGTTCGTCCCTCGTTTTTCCTGGGAATTATCCCACCCTGATTTTGCGCTGGAAATTCCATCCTCTGAGATAGAGAGAAGGATCCGTTAACTCGGGGGGAAAAATAAGAAGATAAAACAGGGTTGGAAGGGACCTTGGAGGTCTTCTAGTCCAACCCCCTGCTGGAGCAGAAGACTATAGCAGGGGTCTCTAAACTTGGCAACTTTTAAAGACTTGTGGACTTCGACTCCCAGGATGCTGGCTGGGGGGGGGGATTCTGGGAATTGAAGTCCACCCATCTTAGAACCTGCTGGTTGGGGGATTCTGGGAGTGGAAGTCCACAAGTCTTAACATTGGTCAATTTTGGAAACGCCTGCCCTATACTATCCTCACCGGCTTGATTCAGCTAGTCCTTCGATCTACAAGTTCGTTTAATGACTGTTTGAAGTTACAACACTAAAAAGGGACTTATAACAATTTTTCACACTTATGTCCTTGGAGAGCTGACAGGCCCTATCTGCAAAACTTGGCAAGGAGCCTCGGAGAGTCACGAACCAATGAAGCGAACCGTCTCCTGCAAACTCCACTCCCCTGTCGCTCCTCTTTTATCCCCTATGGGAGGGGCCATTCCTCGTCCACTTGTGGCTTTCCTCCCGAGCCGACTCCTGTTCTTTAGCTCTTCCCTTCGTCTGGCTACTCTGCACATGCGCACACTGGGAACAGGCTCCAGCTGTTCTTCTGCCCCACTGATGTCTGACTCCGAAGGCAGTTGATAACTGTCAGAGGGTCCTGGCCCTGTCTCTGTCTCCCACACAGAGCCCTCCTCAGAGCCTTCCCCAGACTCCAGGACTGGCCCAGGTTCCTCCCCAACCCTCCTCACTGGCCACAACAGGATGTCAGCTAATCAAAGAAGCCAGATTTGGGCCTAATCCCTTATGTAAAAACCAGATTCTTGTTGAATTTCTGACTCATCTGCCTCTTGTCACAGGATGCCGGCTTGGCTGATCCAAGATAAGGGGCTTATCTATGAGGCGGCTTCACTCTTAGAACAGCCTCCCTAAAGAAATGAGTGTTTTCAGGAGCGTCCGTGAGCTTCCAAAAAATGCATTGTCTTCCCCTTTCAATTACAGGCCGTCCTCGACTTACAACCGATTCGTTTAACGACCGAAGTGACAACCACCCTGGAAAAAAAAGAGACCTACAATTGCACTCTTAGGACCGTCGCAACGTTGAAACATCCCCCACCTTCTCAGGAACAAAATCCAGGCGCTTGACAACCGGCAAAGTTCAATGGGGGAAGTTGGACTCACTTAATGACATGATTCGCTTAACAACGGCAGTGATGCGTTTGAACAATGAAAGCCCCAAAGTCGTAAAATCAGATTTACATTTAAGAAGAGTCAGTCACGTAGCTGAAATCGAACAGGTTCTCCTGCTTGAGCAGAAGGCTGGACTAGAAGACCTCCAAGGCCCCTTCCAGCTCTATCCTTATTGAAATGGTAGAGGGTCTCCTGCTTGAGCAAGGGGGCTGGACTAGAAGACCTCCAAGGCCCCTTCCAGCTGTATCCTTATTGAAATGGTAGAGGTTCTCCTGCTTGAGAGGGGGCTGGACTAGAAGACCTCCAAGGACCCTTCCAGCTCTATTCTTATTGAAACGGTAGAGGTCCTCCTGCTTGAGCAAGGGGGCTGGACTAGAAGACCTCCAAGGCCCCTTCCAGCTCTATCCTTATTGAAATGGTACAAGGTCTCCTGCTTGAGCAAGGGGGCTGGACTAGAAGACCTCCAAGGCCCCTTCCAGCTCTATCCTTATTGAAATGGTACAAGGTCTCCTGCTTGAGCAAGGGGGCTGGACTAGAAGACCTCCAAGGCCCCTTCCAGCTCTATCCTTATTGAAATGGTACAAGGTCTCCTGCTTGAGCAAGGGGGCTGGGCTAGAAGACCTCCAAGGCCCCTTCCAGCTCTATCCTTATTGAAATGGTACAAGGTCTCCTGCTTGAGCAAGGGGGCTGGGCTAGAAGACCTCCAAGGCCCCTTCCAGCTCTATCCTTATTGAAACGGTAGAGGGTCTCCTGCTTGAGCAAGGGGGCTGGACTAGAAGACCTCTAAGGCCCCTTCCAGCTCTATCCTTATTGAAACGGTAGAGGGTCTCCTGCTTGAGCAAGGGGGCTGGACTAGAAGACCTCCAAGGTCCCTTCCAGCTCTATCCTTATTGAAACGGTAGAGGGTCTCCTGCTTGAGCAAGGGGGCTGGACTAGAAGACCTCTAAGGCCCCTTCCAGCTCTATCCTTATTGAAATGGTAGAGGGTCTCCTGCTTGAGCAAGGGGGCTGGACTAGAAGACCTCCAAGGTCCCTTCCAGCTCTATCCTTATTGAAACGGTAGAGATCCTCCTGCTTGAGCAAGGAGGCTGGACTAGAAGACCTCACAGGTCCCTTCCAGCTCTATTCTCTTCTGATTGAACATAGGGAGAGAACGCAGCAGCTGTTTCGACAGATGTTGTCGGTTGCTCGAAGTGGCTTTGGCAATCCTGAAGAAATGCCTGTAAAGCCGTCTTGGGCCCCCCGAGAAGGAAGGATGACTCGGAGGGAAAGGAATTCGAGGGCGAGGAAGACGGCATCACCAGAAGCGCCTGCAGGAGGCCAGGAGGCAGCGACCGCGGACGGCAACTGCTCCCTGCACAGATGTGGGGTGGCGGCTTTCGCACGCGTGGCCCGAAGGCTGGTGTGGGAAAACGTCAGCGGCAAAAACGAGGAAATGAGGCGTGTTTCTTGGAAAAGCCAGAAACCGGAACGCAACCCTGTTCCAATTCTTCCTTTCTCTGCATCTTTTCTTCCTTCTCTCGGTTTTCCCCCTTCATTCACTTTTTTCCTTCTCTCGGTTTTTCTCTTTCCCTCTCTTCCCTCTCTCCCTTTTCTTCTTTCTCTGTATCTTTTCCTTTCTTTCCCTCTTCGTTCCTTCTTTCCCTTCCTTTTCTTTCCATGTCTTTTCATTGTTTCCTTCTTTCCCTTTTTCCTCTAATCTTTTTCTTCTTTCTTTGCTATCCTTTTTTCTTTCCCTTTGTTCTTTCAATCTTTTCTTTCTCTCCGTCTTCTTCCTGCATCTTTTCCATTCTTCTCTCCCTCCCTTCCTTCTTTCCTTTCCCCGTCTTTTCCTTCTCTTTTCTCTGTATCCTTTCCTTTCTTTCCCTCTTCCTTCCTTCTTTCCGTCTTTTCCTTTCTGTATCCTTTCCTTCCTTCTTTCCCTCTTCCTTCCTTCTTTCCGTCTTTTCCTTCTCTTTTCCTTTCTGTATCCTTTCCTTCCTTCTTTCCGTCTTTTCCTTTCTGTATCCTTTCCTTCCTTCTTTCCCTCTTCCTTCCTTCTTTCCGTCTTTTCCTTCTCTTTTCCTTTCTGTATCCTTTCCTTCCTTCTTTCCCTCTTCCTTTCTTTTCCTTCTCTCCAGTTTCTTTCCTTCTTTCCCTCCTTCCCTTTTCTTTTCCTTCCTTCCTACCCTCTCCCTTCTTTCTTTTGCTCAACGACCGGGGGATTCACTTTACAACCGCAGTGATTCATTGAACAGCCGTGGAGAGAAAGGTCGTAAAGTTAGACCCGACCCGCTTAACAACCTCTTCGCTTAGCAGCGGAAATCCTGGCCTCAATTGCCATCGTAAGTCGAGGACTACCTGCACCAAGAAAAGACATTTTCATTTTTCTACCCTGACCTAAAAAAATTCATCGCTGCCAATTCTGCCCATCACTGCAAAATGCAACACAAGGACTGGCACACAGGTGGCAAAAGGAGCGAATTTATTCATGACGGGAAGGAAGTAAAATTAAAACTTCTCACCAAGTTTTCTAACCTGCGTCTGACGCCAAGGCGCCTTTTTAATTGCTTCCATTAAACTCTCACGGTGTGGATTCCTCGTGGAAAATAAAATGCATTCCCTGAAAACCGGAGAGCTCTCATCTGATAGGCTGAGGGCCAGGTCTTTTATTGAGATTACTGGGCCGTGCTCCCCAAAACATTAAAATATAAAACGTCAGAGGAGGGGCAAAAAAGAATCAACCTGGTTTTAAAGCCAGGCGGGAACCAAGCAATTGAGTTTGCATGCAAGCCACATTGCATAAAACGGTTCCCTGAATTTTGCAAAGGTCTCGGAGGATTCAGGCAGGCCTGGAGTTAAGATTCACTTTCAAGCGATTTGCTAATTGTTATTTAACGTCTAGGGTGGGGAATCCAAACTGGATTTTGACCAGGGCTTTAAAAGCGGATCAGATGAATCATTATGGCAAACCTCCAAACTGGGATTTTGCTCATTAAAAAAAAGACGTGACTCCATTTCCAAAAATTAGGATTTAACTAGTTAATTCTGGGAGCGAGAAACTGTTTTTAAGAGTTTGAAAGATACATATTTCAGCTCATCGCCAACTTCATTCTTAACCACAAGCATCCTAATACTATTTTTTTTGGCCCATTGAAGGCAATGAATGGCTTAGCCTTTATGGAATTGTGGGAGGTGGAGAGAAACACCCCCCAAAAAATATTTGCCCTACTGCTACGAGTGTACTTTAAAATGAGATTTTCTGCATCAAATGGATGGTAGCAATCCGTGTTATTAAATTGATGGTATGAAAATCACTGCAGTGCCAGGATTAATGCAGAGTTTTCAATCTTGGAAATTTGAAGATGTTTGGACTTCATCTCCCAGAATCCCGCAGTCAGCATGATTTAAGATGGATGGGCTCCATTTCCCAGAATCCCCCAGCGAGCACAATTTAAGATGGATGGGCTCCATTTCCCAGAATCCCCCAGCCAGCATGATTTAAGATGGATGGGCTCCATTTCCCAGAATCCCCCAGCCAGCATGATTTAAGATGGATGGGCTCCATTTCCCAGAATCCCCCAGCCAGCATGATTTAAGAGGGATGGGCTCCATTTCCCAGAATCCCCCAGCCAGCATGATTTAAGATGGATGGGCTCCATTTCCCAGAATCCCCCAGCCAGCATGATTTAAGATGGATGGGCTCCATTTCCCAGAATCCCCCAGCCAGCATGATTTAAGATGGATGGGCTCCATTTCCCAGAATCCCCCAGCCAGCATGATTTAAGGTGGATGGGCTCCATTTCCCAGAATCCCCCAGCCAGCATGCTTCAACTCCCAGAATTCCCTTCCTTGGAGAATCGAAGCAGCCCATCGCACATCTGCCAAAACTACATTTGTGGGGCAATTTGGATCCCATATAGTGCTTGCTGAGAAGCATGATTTGACTCTAACTAACCCAAATCAATGAATTCATATATTTATATGGGTTGATATCAGAAAGAGGCCTGGATAATGTATATTTTATCCAGAAGAACGACGGTGACATTATCCAGCTGCTAAAACAACAACATCAAAGAGACTCAAGGAGATGCACTCCAGATGTTTGCGTCGTCCAGGTTTTGGGATCTGCCCATTGCTGCAGAAGTCTCTGAGCTCATCCCCTTGATGGCCTTTTGTCCAGCTTCAGGGCTTGGCGGAACCTGGTTAGATCTTGATCACTTGCGCAGCGATGCAGGGGCTCTTCCGCTGGGCCCCGGAGTCCTGCGGCTGAATCCACAGATGCGCATAGCTGCCCCCCACTTGTCCTTTCGTCAGCCGGCTGGGGTTAATGCAGACGCACCCCAAAATGTCCTAGAGGAGATGGGGAGAGGTTTTAAACCAAGTTTGTTTGTGTTCTGACCTAGGTTTCCCAAGAGGATGAAGCAAACTCCTTGTCCTGACAAAAAACCCTTTATTTATTTCCTGTGAATTCGGCTAGAATTATGTTCTGTTCTGTTCTATATTCTATTCTATTCTAATCTATTCTCTATTCTATTTTATTCTATTCTATTCTATTTTCTATTCTAATTTTGTTTTCTATTCTATTCTATTCTCTATTCTATTTTATTCTATTCTATTTTCTATTCTAATTTTGTTTTCTATTCTATTCTGT
>CM077662.1:6138228-6143228 GCA_039707465.1 Rhabdophis nuchalis | reverse complement strand
GTCATAAAAATGTAGTCACATTTTTTTATTTTTGCAAACCGAATTTCATCTGTTAGTCACAACACTTGCTTGGAGACATCCACGGCTTAGTCATGGCTAATCAGTAATTATTTTTAAAAATATCTCTTTATCACATTCGCTCTGGACAAAAGGGTTCATTTTTTTGTTTTTTTGTTAAAGCATCACAAGATTCTAGTCCGAGACTACCTAGATGGGTAGTCCTTGATTTACGACTACAATTGGGAGCACAAGGCAGTTGTTAAGTGAGACGGGCCGGATTTCACGATCCTCTTGTTTTTGTCCCTGTTTGTTAAGCGAATCAACTGCCGTTGTTAAGTGAAGCACACGGTCGTTGAATGAATCCAGCTTCCTCCAACGATTTTGCTAATTTAGCGGCCGTTCAGAGTTACAAGGGGCTCTGAGAAAAGTGACTTAGGAACGGTCCTCATTCTTATGACCGTTGTGGAATCCGGTGATGTGATCAGAATTTGGGCACTTGGAAACTGGCGTATACTTATGGCGGTTGGAGAGTCCTGGGATCACGTGATCACTGTTTGCGGCTTTCCCAGCCGGCTTCCGACAAGCAAAGTCAAGGGGGCAAGCCGGGTTCGTTTAACGGCCACATTTCACTTAACAACTGCAGCAACCTGCTTAACCCTTTGGCTGACTTCCTGGGGGCGTCCAATGAAGCTGTGTCCTGGGGGGGGGGTCACGTGATTCCCCCTTTTACGACCTTCCGGTAAGCGAAATCAACGGGGGAAACCAGATTCACTAACAATCGTCCGACTGACTTAACAACTGCATGGATTCACTTAACAAATCACATTAAACGGAGCAAAACCCGCTGAATGCATTTCTCCCTTGGCCACAGAGATTGTGGGGCTCCGTTGCTCAACAACGGAGGCAAAAAGAGGTCATCCAATCGGGCGCCGCTCCCTTCACCAGCCGCCCTTGCTGAGCAATGGAAAACCTGGCCGTTAAGTCGAGGACTAACTTCTAAAGCAGGGGTCTCCAACCTTTCCAACGTTAACTCTGAAGGACTTCAGCTTTGCTGGCTGGAGAATTCTGGGAGCTGAAGTCCTTCAGACTTAACGTTGCAAAGGTTGGAGACCCCTGTTCTAAAGGGAAGAGCAGCGTTTCTGGAAGCCACGCAAACTTTTCCTGACTGTCTGGGAAAGCCACCCATGACCCCCCTCCCGAGTTTCTTTCTCTTCCTCCTGTCGCTTGTGAGCTGCATGTGAGTCACATCTTATCCTCCGCATCTCTCACACTCGTTGCTCCCTCGTCAGATCACCAGAGGTGTTATTTGGCTTACGCAACGGGGGTTGTGCAAGAGCCCGGTCGACAACGGGTTGACGCTCACTCCTGAATCACTCCGCAACCCCATAGCAAGGAAGGGAGGGGGCAGTGTTAGCTTGTTTTGTAGGCTAAAAATCTATATATACATAAATGGTGCTATGTGTGTATGTGTGTGTGTGTACACCAGCATAACTCTGGAACGCCTGGAGCAATTTCAACCAAACTTGGTACACCGATGACTTAACTCTCTGGAAACAAATACTGTGGGGGTAAGACACCCCTAACGCTCTTCAGGGTGTGCATTCTGTTAAGATACAGCCAGTTGTGCCTTCAAATGGCTTCTACTGTACTGCCGTAAAATGGCTTTTACTGTACAGCGCAGTGGAGTTGCCATGGTAACGGCTTCACAGTACTCCAAATGGGGGGGGGCTCCCTCGGGGTGGGGGTTGTGTTGCATTATTTTCTGCTTGGTTAAAAAAACGAATAAAAATTTTGAACCGCGTAAAACCTTTTGCCCTTCTCGCTCGCTCGCCTGCGTGCAATTGAAAGGGTTTTGAGGTGTTTTTTTTTGCAAGGATCATACCAGCTGATTTCTTCCGCTCCCATGTGAAAGAGCAAATCCACCGAGGTTAATCCAAAAATCACTCCGTCGATGTCCAAGGTGCAAGGATCGGAGACGAACAGCACTCTCTGGAATTTGGGGAGAGAGAAACACCGAATAGAGGGATGAATTCAGCAAACCGTCGCCAAAGTAAACCAAGGAAGGGGTCGGCAACCTTAAACACTCAAAGAGCCCCAAAGGTCCTAAACGGAAGCCCCCCCCCCCTCCCTTCCCCGGTTCAATTCTGAAGCCGACAGGAAGTCCGGTTCCCCCACCATAGAGTCTCCTCCTAGCGCAGCGTCCTTTTTCCTCTACCAGTCTTAACCGAAAGCCCTGTCAATTGTGGAGCCCACTGGCGACAGAGAGCCACAGCAGAGGGATGGAAGAGCCACATGCGGCTCTGTAGCCGCACATTCCCGATTCCTGAATTAAGGAGTCAAATGAGATTTTCTAAAATTTGCTTGGCACCGATGGAACAAGCCAACATTCTTCCAAAGTGCTGGCATCGCAGCTGCCAAGATTCCTCAGCTAGCAGGGGATTCTGGGAAATGAAGTCCCAAACCACCCCAGGTCTACTTTCCTTCAACAGCCACAGACAGGACCGCGGTTAATTCTGCTGGGGGAATTTGGCCGCTTGAGCAATTATTTTTTCAGGGACTTATTATTTCCCTAGGGAGTTGCCCCAGCCAAATAAACACCCCCGCAGCCAAGGTTGCGCCCGGAGAGGTTTGAGAAAGTATTGTCTTCCTGCTGTTCTTGGATCGGGCCCAGCAGAAGGGATTCCCCTTGCTGGTCACTTTTGAGAAAAGGAACGGGGCGTGTTTGTGTGTTCCTGACTACACACCCAGTTTCTCCTGCTGCCTTTTCTGAAAAGGAGATTTAATGCAGTGTTTCTCAACCTCGGCAACTTGGAAGAGGTGGGGGACTTCAATTTCCCAGAATTCCCCCAGCCGGCCGTGAACAGAAACCAGTCACCACCCAGCCAGAATGAAAGTTGTCCATTTCCCCTTTCAAGAACGTTAGTAAACAGAATAGAGTAGGAAAGGAATATAGAAATAGAATAGAAATAAAACAGAATAGAATTCAGAATAGAACAGGAATAGAATAGAGTAAATAACATAGACTAGAATTCAGAATAGAATATAAAATAGAATAAAATAGAGAATGTAGAATAGAATAGGAATAGAATAGACAAAATAACGTAGAATAGAATAAAATTTATAATAGAATAGAATAGGGAAAATAATGAATAGAATTCAGAATAGAACAGGAAAAGAATAGAGTAAATAACATAGAATAGAATTCAGAATAGAATAGAGTAGAATAGAATTCAGAATAGAATAGAATAAAAGAGGAATGGAATAGAGAAAATAATATAGAATAGAATAGATTCAGAATAGAATAGAATATAAAATAGAATAAAATAGAGAAAATAGTGTAGAATAGAATAGGAATAGAATAAAATAACATAGAATAGAATAAATTCATAATATAATAGAATATAGAATAGGAATAGAATAGAGAAAGTAACATATAGAATAGAATTCAGAATAGAATAGGAATAGAATAGAGAAAATAATATAGAACAGAATAGAATAGAGAAGGATAGGTTAGGAAAATAGGAATAGAATAGAATAGAACATAGAATAAAATAGAGAAAATAGTGTAGAATAGAATAGGAATAGAATAAAATAACGTAGAATAGAATAAATTCATAATAGAATATAGAATAGGAATAGAATAGAGAAAATAACATATAGAATTCAGAATAGAATAGGAATAGAATAGAGAAAATAATATAGAACAGAATAGAATAGAGAAGGATAGGTTAGAAAATAGGAATAGAATAGAATAGAGAAAAGAATAGAATAGAATAGAGAAAAGAATAGAATAGAATAGAATAGAGCAAAGCAAGCAGAGGGGAAGAATTTATTTAAAAAATGTAATTGAACAAGCACGGAAGCAAAGTACGTAAGTTTTCTTAAACTTGAAAGCTGGGGGGATCACAATAATTTCCTCCCTTCCAAAACGTTACGCTTTGCACTAAAGCCTGAGTCACTCTGTTGAGTTGGCCTTTCCTGGAAAAACATCTTCAATTTCATCCGAAATACAGGAAATTCCTAACTTTTCTTGAGAGAGAGAGAGAGAGAGAAAAAAGCCAATTTTTTTTTGCAAGTCAAAGCCAAAAGGCAAGCAAATTCGCCCTCTGCTGGTGGCTGAACCATCTCTCTCTGAACCAGCTGGAGCAAGAGGCAGCACCTGTTTGGCCACACCTGGAATCCCCATTGAAAAAAAAAAAAGCCAACAGCTGCAAATCCAACGTTTAAAATTGGCCTTTCAATCTAGATTTCAGCCTGGTGTGAATTCACCTTTTGTAATTAAATGAATTGGAAGAAAACCAAATGCTTTGCAAATAATCAGATTTTGGGGGGGAAGCTTGGCTGATGACTACATTAGGTAAAGCAAAAGGTTCCCCTCGCACACCTGTGCTAGTCGTTCCTGACTCTAGGGGGCGGTGCTCATCTCCGTTTCAAAGCCGAAGAGCCAGCGCTGTCCAAAAACCAATCAGAAAGGTCGGCAGTTCAGCGGTTCGAATCCCCAGCGGCGTGTAACAGAGTGAGCTCCCGTGACTCGTCCCAGCTTCTGCCAACCTAGCAGTTCGAAAGCAGGTAAAAAATGCAGGTAGAAAAATAGGAGCCACCTTTGGTGGGAAGGGAACAAGCGTTCCGTGTGCCTTCGGTGTTGAGCCATGCCGGCCACAGGACCCCGGAGACGTCTTCGGACAGCGCTGGCTCTTCGGCTTTGAAACAGAGATGAGCAGCGCCCCCTAGAGTCGGGAATGACTAGCACATATGTGCGACGGGAACCTTTACCTTTAAGCATATATACAGGTAGTCTAGACTTATATTCATTTAGTGACCACATGAAGTTGCGACAGCATTGAAACAAGTGACATGACCGTTTTTCACTCTTACGACCGTTGTAGCAATCCCCACAGTCATGTGATCAAAATTCAGGCACTTCTCCACCGATTCCTATTTATGACGGTCGCAGCATCCCGGGGGGGGGGGGGTGTCACTCGATCCCCTTTTTGCGACCT
>CM077662.1:6068228-6133228 GCA_039707465.1 Rhabdophis nuchalis | reverse complement strand
ACCTCCAAGGTCCCTTCCAGCCCTAGGGTGTTATATTCTCTAGGTAGTCCTCGACCCATTGACCATTGAGCCTCCAATATTTGTTGCTACCTGAGACTTCTATGTGAATTTTGGCCCCATTTTACGACCTTTCTTGCCAGTCGCTAAGCGAATCACTGCAGCGGTTAAGTGAGTAACGCAGCCGTTTCAGCGAATCTGGCTTCCCCCATTTGACGTTGCCTGTCAGTCGGTCGCAAAAGGGATCAGATGACCCCAATGGTCATAAATATAAGTGGGCGGCCATCTGAATTTTGATGCCCTGATTCGGCAATGGGCGTAAGTATGAAAAATGGTCACATTTGTCAAGAACGTCATCACGTTGAACGGTCACTAAATGAACGGTTTTAAGTCGAGGACTACCTGTAGGCTCTAAAGAGCAAACGAATCCCCGTAGATTTCAAAAGCATCTCCATTACCAAAATGCAAACATCCGGCTTGTCCTTATTGATGGTCTCAATCAGGTCCACCATGGGCTCGTAGGCGATGCTGTCCGATGTGGTGTAGGGCCCACACGCCACCAAGACCAGCCGAGGTTCTGGATCTAGAAGGATTACAACTTTGGTTGGTTTTTTATTTTCCAGAAGTCCCTAGGAGTGGTGTTGCCTGCATCGTCATCGAAGGATTCTTAATGGCAGAGAGAAGGATAAGCCACAATTTTTTTGAGAAATAACAATCCTTCATGCATTTCTTCCTTAAACGTTGGATTGAAACTCAACATGAAGAAAACTTAAGATCATGGCATCCGGCCCTCTCAATTCCTGGCAAATAGTTGGGGGAAGAAATGGAGGGAGCGACAGATTTTACTTTCCTGGGCTGCGAGATCACCGCAGATGGGGATCTACAGCCAAGGAATCAAGAGGCTTGCTCCTGGGGAGGAAAGCGATGGCAAATCTAGACAGCATCTTAAAAAGCAGAGACGTCCCTCTGCCAATCAAAAGGATGCATAGTCAAGGCGATGGTTTCCCCAGTTGCCATGGATGGCTGTGAAGATTGGACCGTAAGGAAGGCTGAGTGCCAAAGAATGGAGGCCTTTGAACTCTGGGGCTGGAGAAGAAGACTCCTGCATTGAGTCCCTCAGACTGCAAGGCCATCCAACCGGTCAGTCCGAGAGGAGATCCACCCTGGCTGCTCTTGAGAAGGCCAGATCCTGGAGAGGAAACTCAAAGGTTTTGGCCACCTGATGAGAAGGAAGAAGGACTCCCTGGAGAAGAGCCTCATGCTGGGAATGATGGAGGGCAGAAGAAGAAGAAGGGGACGGCAGAGAAGGAGGGGGTTGGATGGAGTCACCGAAGCAGCCGGCCTGAGCTTCAATGGACTCCAGAGGATGGGAGAGGACAGGAAGGCCTGGAGGAACGTGGTCCATGGGGTTGCGATGGGCCGGACACGACTTCAACAACAAATTCAGAGTTGAGGCATGCAAGCAAACCTTGCACATGGTCAATTTTTTCAGATTTAACGTAAACATGATTATACGATTCGTTATTGACAGCTGATTGAAACTTTTTAAGAAATAAAACCCATTGATGTATTATTAGGATTAAGTGGACAGCAATGCAGGCAAACCATACAGCATACTGTGTGCACGTGGTCAAGTGGGAATAGCTCCACTAACCGTGTTTCAACAAACTATGGCTTAACGGAGACGAATCCAGCAATAAGCCAGAATTGTATTTAAAGTCACATGCTGGTCGAAACAAGTTGGCAAAAGAGGTACCATACCTGTGGCTGCTTCGGTGGGCTTGTGGAAAGGAAGGGGCACCCCCTGGAGAGAGAGAAAATATATTTTTTTACATTTATTTATTCGTAGGGAGATCAATTAAATTCAGTTGCGGGCTGGAATTTGTCACTGTTCCTGCTTAGGAAATAAACAAGGAACAGACTAGTCACCTTTGTCCAGGAAAAAAACAACCAAAAACCTCCAGAGCTTAGAACAGACATCACATACAGGTAGTCCTCCACTTACGACCATAACCGAGCCTGAAATTCCGGTCGTAAAGTGGATCATCACTGTAAGTTGTAAATTAATATGTAGATCCACTTCAAGGAGTGTGGCAGAGCAGTGACGCTCAGGGTGTCTGTTTAATCACCTCGTAGAGTTTGAATGCAAAGAATTTCTCGCGGGTGGGGTTGATCCCTTCCATGACCACAACCTGGGAAATTGAAAAATGAGGAGAAAAATATAACTTCAGCTCCCAGGATTTCTCAGCCTGTTTTTCAAAATGAGTGGGCTTCAATTCCCAGAATCCCCCAGCTAGCATGCTCTAAAAGAGATGTGTTGTGGCCTGCCAGTGGAGCTGGCAGCCGATTACGACAGTGAGGAGGTTGGGGAGGAACATGGGCCAGTCCTGGAGTCTGGGGAAGGCTCTGAGGAGGGCTCTGTGTTGGAGGCAGAGAGGGGGCCAGGGCCCTCTGACAGTTATCAGCTGCCTCCAGTGTCAGAGATCAGTGAGGAAGAAAAACAGCTGGAGCCTGTTCCCAGTGAGCGCATGCGCAGAGCTGCCAGATGGAGGGAACAGCTAAAGAACAGGGGTCGACTTGGGAGGAAGGCCACAGGTGGACAAGGAATGGCCCCTCCCAGAGGACATAAAAGAGGAGCGAAAGGGAAGTGGAGTTAGGAGGAGACAATTAGTTCACTTCATTGGTTCGTGACTCTCTGAGACTCCTGGCCAAGTTCTGCGGAGATCGGCCTGGCAGCTCTCCAAGCCAGATAAGGTCTGTGACCGTAAATCCTCCTTTGAAAGACTTTGCTGGAGGTGAAGGAGCAGAATTCACAGTCGATTAACAGGATGGATTTCAGCTCCCAAAATCCCCCAGCCAGCATGCTTTAAGAGGGGTGAACTCCATTCCCAGAATCCCCTACCCTCTAGGCACGGCTAGTTAGGGAATTCTGGGAGTTGAAGTCCAAACATATACTAAAGCCACCCAGGTTGAGAAACACTGGTTTAAGTTCTCACCTGTCCTGGGAACAGCGAATAATCCTTGAGCTCAGAAATGTCGACCGGGATGAAGCTCCCCGACCAGTTTTCGTGGTCCCCTTCTAGGATAACGGATTGGGCGTTCAATTTCCCGTTCGAATCACACCCAATTTGGCCCAAGACGGTCATCCTGCCCTTCCGGCGGGCATTAAAAACACAACAATGCAGTCAGAGATGCTGTTTTCTTCCAGGTTCCGCACCCTACCCCAAAGGGCCACGGGCTTGGAACAATGGGGCTGGGGGCCCCTTCCTTTTTGCTCCAAGCTCCAAGCCACATTAAACATACCTGCTCAGGGAAGCGGACGGAGGAAAATTCTTCTATTTTGTAATGGGCCTTGAGGGCCTCGCCCAGCTCTTTGATCTTGTAGGACAGCACTTTGAAAGGAAGAAAATAATAATGAAGAATAATAATAATAAAATAATAATAATGAAAAGCAATGAAAGCATTTGCAGAACCTGCTCGTTAAAATACGGGCTTCGTTTTTCCCAGCGTTTCAAGAGATTTTCCATCTAGCCCAAACGTGTGCTACTTTTCATCTGTCTGTCCATCCATCCACTTATCTTTCCATGCATTTATCCATCTATTGACTATCTATCTATCCAACCCTCTCCCTCTATATCCATCCATCCATCCATGCATCCGGTTATCTATGCATGTGTCTATCCCTCTCCAAATCTATCTATCTGTCTGTCTGTCTACCTATCTATCCATCCTGTGTCTATCTATTCTGTCTGTCTATCTATCCTATTATCTCTCTTTCTATCTTCTATCTATCCATCCATCCATCCTGTCTATCTATTCTGTCTATCTGTCTATCTGTCTATCTGTCTATCTGTCTATCTATCTATCTATCTCAAATTAATCAATCAAATTAAGATTTATTAACCGCACCCTCTCCCCACAGGGACCCGGGGCGGTGCACAGGCATAATTAAAAACAATATACAAAATACAAACATTACTTAAAATAAAATAAAATAAATCTACCTATGCTAAAAATATATAATTAAAACCCATTAAAATTTGTAATTAAAAGACAGAGAGAACTATTCAAGGCCGGCCAGTCGAAAGAGATGGGTCTTCAATTTTACCCGGAAGGAGCGGAGGTCGGTGGTCGTTCTAATATCAGGGGGAAGGTCGTTCCAGAGGGCCGGGCCCGCCACAGAGAGCGCCCTTCCCCTGGGCGTCGCCCGCTGACAAAGTCTAGTGGACGGCACCCGGAGAAGCCCCTCTCTGTGGGAGCGAATCGGTCGTGAGGATGTGTGGGGCAGGATCCGATCTCGCAGATAGCTAGGTCCCGAGCCATGGAGCGCTTTGAAGATGATAACTAACACCTTGAAGCGCACCCGGAAGACGACAGGTAGCCAGTGCAGCTCGCGCAGGAGCGGTGTTACATGGGCAAACCTGGAGGTGCCCATAATTGCTCGCGCGGCCGCATTCTGAACTAACTGAAGCCTCCGGGTGCACCTCAAGGGGAGCCCCATGTAGAGAGAGTTGCAATAGTCCAGTCGGGATGTCACGAGGGCATGGGTGACTGTGCGAAGGGCGTCCCGATCCAATAGGGGGCGCAATTGGCGAACCAGGCGAACCTGGTAAAACGCCCTCCTGGCCACGGCTGTCACTTGCTCTTCCATAGACAGCCGGGTATCCAGGAGGACACCCAAATTGCGCGCCCCATCCACAGGGGCAAGATGTTCGCCCCCTATGGCCAGCGTTGGAGAAAGCTGGTTGAATCGGGCAGCCGGAAACCACAGCCACTCGGTCTTGGTCGGGTTGAGCCTAAGTCCGTTACTTCCCATCCAGATCCGCACGGCTTATCTATCTAATCTATCTATCTATCTATCTATCTATCTATCTATCTATCTATCTATCTATCTATCTAATCTATCTAATCTATCTATCTATCTATCTATCTATCTATCTATCTATCTAATCTATCTAATCTATCTAATCTATCTATCTATCTATCTATCTATCTATCTATCTATCTATCTATCTATCTATCTATCTATCTATCTAATCTATCTATCCATCCTGTGTCTATCTATTCTGTCTGTCTACCTATCTATCCGATTATCTCTTTCTATTTTCTATCTATCTATCCATCCTGTGTCTATCTATACTATTATCTATCTATCTATCTATCTATCTATCTATCTATCTATCTATCTATCTATCTATCCATCCATCCATCCATCCATCCATCATGTGTCTATCTAGTCTGTCTCTATTTATCTATCCTATTTTCTATCTTCCTTCCTTCCTTCCTTCCATCTATCTATCCTGTCTGTCTGTCTATCTATCTACCTCTTGTCTATCCTATCCATCCATCCACCCTGTCTATCTATCTATCTACCTACCTACCTACCTACCTATCTTGTCTATCCTATCTATCCATCCATCCATCCAGTCTGTCTTAACTACCCTATCCATCTATCCTATCTTTTTATCTGTCCATCCACCCATCCATTCATTCATCCTGTCTATCATATCCGTCTATCCATCCATCTACCATCTCTCTCTTTCTCTCTCTCTCCATCCTTTTATCTAGCCACCCATCTATCCCTTCCCCCCTCTCTCTATCCTCTATCTAGCTATCTATCCACCTCTCTGCCTGTCTCCATCCCTCCATCCCTCCGGTTGCTAAGTGACTGGCTGCCAGTCAGTCAAGGACTGCCTGTAGAGTGGATTACAACAACCAGGGTTAGATCAGTTTCCTGCTCAATCGAACAAGAGGTGGTGCCAACAGGCTTGAAAACGGTTCTCTCCCCCCTCCAAAAACACCCCCCCCCCATTCACCATCACGGGTCTCCATCAGATCCAGGAACATGAATTTGTACGCTTTGGTGAGCAAATGAGGCGAGTTGTAGAGCTGAACCGAAGGGGCCGACCCAGCCCGTCCACCAACCGGTGCCGATCCGAAAGAGGCCACGACTTCGCCTCGGTTCTGGCGGGTGGCGTATTTTTGAGACGGGGTGGCGCTTCAGGGGAAGGAGAAGAGAAACATAGCCAACACTCCAGAAGATAGGCTTAAGATACAGAAGGATCTTGACAAACTTGAACATTGGGCACTATCTAACAAAATGAAATTCAATGGTGAAAAAAGTCAGGTTCTACATTTAGGCAAGAAAAACAAAATGCACAGGTACAGTATAGGTGGTACCTTGCTCAATAGTAGCAACTGTGAAAGGGATCTTGGAGTCCTAGTGGACAACCATTTAAATATGAGCCAGCAGTGTGCAGCAGCTGCCAAAAAACCCAACACAGTTCTAGGCTGCATAAACAGAGGGATAGAATCTAGATCACGTGAAGTGTTAATGCCACTGTATAGTGCCTTGGGAAGGCCACACTTGGAATACTGCATACAGTTTTGGTCGCCACGATGTAGAAAAGATGTGGAGACTCTGGAAAGAGTGCAGAGAAGAGCAACCAAGATGATTAGGGGACTGGAGGCTAAAACATATGAAGAACGGTTGCAGGAGCTGGGTCTGTCTAGTTTGATGAAGAGAAGGACCAGGGGAGACATGATAGCAGTGTTCCGATATCTCAGAGGGTGCCACAAAGAAGAGGGAGTCAAACTATTCTCCAAGGCACCTGGGGGCAGGACAAGAAGCAATGGGTGGAAACTAATCAAGGAGAGAAGCAACTTAGAACTAAGGAGGAATTTCCTGACAGTGAGAACAATTAACCTCTGGAACAGAAGTTGCCTCCAGAAGTTGTGAATGCCCCAACCCTGGAAATCTTTAAGAAGATGTTAGATATCCATTTGTCTGAAATGGTATAAGGTTCCTGCCCACGCAGGGGGTTGGACTAGAAGACCTACAAGGTCCCTTCCAACTCTGCTATTGTATTGTACTGTACTTGAAAAGTCTTTCCCCCCGTGGAATAAGCCGTTGTGTGAACTTGCCTCCTCAAAGGAGCAGGGGGGAAAGGAAGTCAAGGTGCTTTGGACCGGCGTACCTGGGTGAAAAGGTGCTTGGTGAGAAGTTGAGGCGGGGGCTTCGGCCAGAGAGGGTCCGCTTGGAACGGGGGTTCTCTGGGGTGGTGATGGCTCGTTTTTGGGCACACTGGAAAATAGGAGAAATTATTGGGTTGGTTTTTTCTTTCTCTTGCTTCCTTCTATATTTTTCCTCCCTCCCTTCCCTGTGTTCCTTTCGTTGTTCTTCCTTCCTCCCAATATTTTTTTTACTTCCTTCCTAGTCGCCAGCTAAATAACACAAAGCTGGGGAGGAAAATAAGAAAATCGAAAGAAGCAAGGAAGGAAGGAAAAGTTGGAAACGGGAGGTTGGGAGAGAAGAAAAGAAAAATGGGAAAGGAAGGAAGGGTAAGGAGGGAGGGAGGGAGGGAGGGAGGAAGGAAAACTGGAAAGAATGAAAAGGAGGAAAAAAGAAAGGAAGGAAAACTGGAGAATGGAAAGGAGGAAGGAAAACTGGAGATAGAATGGAAAGGAGGAGAGAAGGAAGGAAAGAAAACTGGAGAGAATGGAAAGGAGGAAGGAAGGAAGGAAGGAAGGAAGGAGGAAGGAAGGAAGGAAAACTGGAGAGAATGGAAAGGAGGAAGGAAAACTGGAGATAGAATAGAAAGGAGGAGAGAAGGAAGGAAGGAAGGAAGGAAGGAAGGAAGGAAGGAAGGAAGGAAGGAAGGAAGGAAGGAAGGAAAACTGGAGAGAATGGAAAGGAGGAAGGAGGGAAAACTTAAGACAAAATGGAAAGGAGGAAGGAAAACTGGAAAGAATGGAAAGGAGGAGAAAAGGAAGGAAGGAAGGAAGGAAGGAAGGAAGGAAGGAAGGAAGGAAGGAAAGGACGAAGGCCACATATCTATTGTAAGTACCAATAATGAACAGCAGAAAAAAACAACAGATTTTTCAGCAGCTCTGATCATGCGACCTCAATTTTCTCCATGCCGTTTAAATGTCGCTGAATCTTAAGTTTTTGGAACTGGCTGCGGGAGATACAAACCAGGCCTTTTCCAGAAGGGCTCCTCTGGGCTGCAATCATTAGAATAGAACCTCCAGTTTGAGAGGCAGCCTATCCCAAGATTTCAGTTGCTGAGCCACAAAAATAGGTTTTTGTGCCATTCTTGGGCCCTTGCCCCCCTCCCTCCCCAAGAGGGATCTCTTTCTACAAGTCAACCCGGCTGTCACGTACTTTTGAGGGTGATGCGTAGGCGTCCAGCAAGTCCTCTTCTTCCTCGTTGACCTCCAGACTGCAAAGAGTTAAGACTCAACCCCAAAACAGAAGCTCCTCTCTAAAAACTACATAAAGGTACAAGCTCTGCTCCAATCAAGCCAGGGTGGATGGACAAAATGGGCATTTCCATTAGATCAAAACCAAGAGAGCAGGGGAGGGTTGGACTAGATGACCTCCAAGGTCCCTTCCAACTCTTGCCGTTCTACGTTCTAAATTCATTATCGCTTACTCCCCCAGGTAGAGGTAGCCTTCTGACCACTCGTGTCGCGACTGTTTGAAGTTTACAACGGCACTGGAAAATACTGACCTGTGACCGTGTTTCACACTTACGACCGCTGCATCTCTCTGATCAAAATTCAGACCTTTGGCAACAGACTTGTCTTCATGAGTTCCCGGAAGGGAGAAGGGCGGTATAGAAATTTAAATATTAAATTAAATTAAATTATGGCGGTGGCATTTCCCAGGGTCACGTGACTTTATGACCTTCTGATAAGCAAAGTCAGCCTTGGGTAGCCTCTCTCTACAGGGTCTAGCTGTTTTAATTGGGTATTTTAGCAGGTTAAGGGGATTTTAGCACAGGCCTAGATTTAATTTGTTTTTAATTGTATTTGTATATTTATTGTATTGTGGTTTTAGTTTTCCCTGTGCACCGCTCCGAGTCCCTACGGAAGAGGAGCGGTCTATAAATTAAATCATTCATTCATTCATTCATTCATTCAATGGGAAAGCCAGATTCGCTTAACAACTGTGTGTGACTAACTTAACAACTGCAGCGATCCGCTTAACAACCGTGGCCAGAAAGGTCGTAAAACAGGGCAAGATTCACTTCACAACCATCTTGTTTAGCAATAGAGGTTTTGGGCTCCGCGGTGGTCGTAAGTAAGAGGGTTCCATTACTGTCTGACCACTAGGGACCCCTGCCACTTTCTCCCATCTTTAGAGAGGATACGAGTCTTGAGCGGAGGCCATATCCCCCATGCTGGGCCAACGATCCTCCTTTTTCCTGGAGGGCTTGGTTGGTTTCTTGCTCAGCATCTAAAAGGTAAGAAAGAAATGCGAAAAATTGTGGTTAATTGTGTCCAATGAAACAAGTTGGAATCTCGGCCATCTGAAGTTGTTACGGTCTTAATAGTTAGCCTTACTATAAGGTCAAGGTTCTCCTCGCACATAGGTGCCAGTCGTTCCCGACTCTAGGGGGCGCTGCTCATCTCCGTTTCAAAGCCGAAGAGCCAGCGCTGTCCGAAGACGTCTCCGGGGTCACGTGGCCAGCATGACTCAACGCCAAAGGCTCACAGAACGCTTGTTCCCTTCCCACCAAAGGTGGCTCCTATTTTCCTACTTGCATTTTTTATGTGCTTTCGAACTGCTAGGTTGGCAGAAGCTGGGACAAGTCACAGGGGCTCCCTCCGTTACGCAGCGCTAGGGATTCGAACCGCCCAACTGCCGACCTTTCTGATCGACAAGCTCAGCGTCTTAGCCCCTGAGCCACCGCGTCCCTAGCCTTATTATAGGCTTAGCTTTATTATGATGAAAAAGATCCATCTGATCAATATCATTTTTTTACAATTACAGACTAGAATTTTCTATCAAGAGAGAGACTGGAAAAAAGATAAAATTGGTAAAAAATATAAAACAGGTGCGAATGCAGATGGCTCTTGGCTTGCAACAGTCTGTTTAATAATAATAATAATCTTTATTGTCATTGTAATAATATTGTAATAAAATATTGTTTAGTGGCCATTCGAAGTTACAACGGCACTGAAAGAGGTGACTGAGGGCCATTTTTTCGCACTTACAACCGTCATAGCATCCTCAGTGGGATTTGATCAAAATTCAGGTGCTTTGCAATTGGTTCATACTTATGACGGCTGCAGTGCTTCCGGGGTCCCGCAATCCCCTTTTGCGTCCTTCTGGCAAACAAAGCCAGCGGGGATGCCACTGAACCGCGTTGCTATCGTAACTGCAGTGACTCACTTAACCACAAGAAAGGGCGTAAAATGGGACAAACGTCTCCGTTAAACGACAGAAACGTTGGGCTCGCTTGTGGTCGTAAGTCGAGGATTCCCTGTCATTGCTGGAAATGGGGTCAAGCCCGCCACCATTTCCTTCTACCTCATGTTCGAAGGCAAGTACGTTTTCCAGAGTCAGGAGGTACACTTCCTTGCGCATTGCAAAAGCGACCAGCTCGTTTCCTAAGTCCGATTTCGTTATCCATCCCGTCAAGCAGATTTCTTTCACTGTAAGAGAGCAAATGATAAGGAAACGTGGGTTGTTGGGGTTTTTTGAGCCAGTGGGCATTAGAAAGAGAAGGTGTCACTCCCGCCCACAGCCCATCGCCACCCCCCACCCCCCCAAAAAAGAAGTGGGATTGGTCTTGGAGAATTCGAGTTGGTTTCCACAGCTGTCCATTTTTTGGGGGAAGGATCTTCTTCCATTTCTTTCTTCTTGTCCTTTTTATACCTGGCCAGGATATCAACGTGGCTATTTGCACTATGGTTAATTGTAGAAGGAAGGAAGGAAGGAAGGAAGGAAGGAAGGAAGGAAGGAAGGAAGGAAGGAAGGGAGGGAGGGTGAAAGAGAAAGAAAGAAGGAAAGAAAGAAAGAAAGAAGAAAAAGGAGGGTGAAAGAGAAAGAAAGAAAGAAAGAAAGAAAGAAAGAAAGAAGAAAAAGGAGGGTGAAAAAGAAAGAAAAAAAGAAAGAAAAGGAGGGTGAAAAAGAAAGAGAGAGAGAGAGAAAGAAAGAAAGAAAGAAAGAAAGAAAGAAAGAAAGAAAAGGAGGGTGAAAAAGAAAGAAAGAAAGAAAGAAAGAAAGAAAAGGAGGGTGAAAAAGAAAGAGAGAGAGAGAGAGAAAGAAAGAAAGAAAGAAAGAAAGAAGAAAAAGGAGGGTGAAAGAGAAAGAAAGAAGGAAGGAAAGAAAGAAAGAAAGAAGAAAAAGGAGGGTGAAAGAGAAAGAAAGAAAGAAAGAGAAAGAAAGAAAGAAGAAAAAGGAGGGAGAAAGAAAGAAAGAAAGAAAGAAAGAAAGAGAAAGAAAGAAAGAAAGGGAGGGTGAAGAAGAAAGAAAGAAAGAAAGAAGGAAAGAAAGAAAAGGAGGGTGAAAAAGAAAGAAAGGAGATTGTGTGCGGGATTCAAGGTGGATTCGAAGTTCTAATCCTGCCTGAATTTCTTAATATAGTGTCTAAATTTCATACATAAAGAAATAAATCCATAAACAAATCCATAAAATGGGATAATAATAGTCTGTAGTATCTAAAGCTTGGGTTGTCTTCTCTGTTTGGGCTCACAGCTTTCTGAGCTGGTTTCATTTCACTGTTCTACCGTTGCATTATTAATTACCCACAATCCTTGGAGGCTTAAACCACGCTCCCATCCCAGTATTTCATGAGGACTAGCGCCCGGATTTACACACTGCCCTATATCTCCTTTTTCTTGCCTTTGGCTTACATTTCTCGGCAATGGCATCCTGGTCTTCCCCCTCCGCAAAATCCATCCCGAAGACCTTGAGATCGGCCACTACAGCATCCATAATCCCCGGCTCCATCATCGCTTCCTTTTCCCGCCAATACAGGGGGCAAAAAAATCCCGAAAGAAAAAAAAGGGGGCGGAGAAAAAAAATCCCGCGCGTCCATTCGACTATTTAAGGCACCGCCCCCCGCATTACTACCCAATCAGATAAAAGTGGGCGGCAGCCACGCCCTCTGCGGCTTAGGCTTGTGAGGAGGCGTTTTCCGGAGTGGGCTTAGCGACCGAGCCTGACTCCGGGGGAAGGAGAGGTTTTGTTCCTAGAGCGGCCAAGTATGTGTCGAACGGGCGAGTCAGGGAACGAGTGAGTGTTCATTCCTAGAGCGGCCAAATACGTGCCGAATGGGCGACTCAGGGAATGAGAGAGCTTTCGTTCCTAGAGCGGACGGAATTTTTCCACCGGGTCTTTCAAAATATCTGCAAGACTTCGGTGTTAGGCAGAGCTCTTCGTCGGACAGAATTGTTCAATGAAGGAGCAAAATGTGCGACAGAGCGTTATCTTTCGAGGAGTAGAAGCACCAAAGCTTTTTGCAGCATACCTGCCCATTAAAAACTATGAAAATACCTAGGAATTATTATAATCCCCACATTTTTATGTAATAATTCAAGTTGTGCCCATCATATTTAATGCACTCAAATGAAAGGCAGCTGAGCCAACAGCAAGAAGGTGGGAGAGGCAAGAGGTGTAACTCGCAGGGTTGACATGCAACCAACTTTTTTCTAGGCTGGTTTTAAAGGAGACACAACTTTCTCACTCGCCTATAGGATTTTTCCTTTCTAAAGTGATGAATGGGTGTGTTTTGTTGGGGGGGTGGGGTTGAACACATTTTTAAAAGAATGCTTTTAATACTGTAAACCACCCAAAACTGTTTGGAGTTGGGTGCCTTCTAAATTTAAGGATAAGAGAAAGAATAAGAGAAAGGATAAGATAAGAGAAAGAAATCCAGGATGCTTATGAAGGGCAGTTGGTGAAACCTTTAGATTTAGATAGATAGATTTTATTTTTCTATACTGCGTCCTCTCCCCAGGGGGACTCGGAGCGGTGCACAGGGAAAATTAAAACAACATAAAATATATACATAAATAAATACAATAAAAACAAATTAAATCAACTGTCCCTGCACTAAAATCCCCATTTTAAAATTAACATTCCCTAACCCCTGAGGTAGAGACTAACCTAGGCCGGCCAAGCAGAAAAAGTGAGTTTTTAATTTCTGACGGAAGGAGCGGAGGTCCGTAGTTGTTCTAATGTCGGGGGGAAGGTCGTTCCAGAGGGCTGGGCCCGCCACAGAGAAGGCCCTTCCCCTGGGCGTCGCCCGCTGACAAAGTCTAGTGGACGGCACCCGGAGAAGTCCCTCTCTGTGGGAGCGAATCGGCCGGGAAGATGTATGGGGCAGAATCCGATCCCGCAGATAGCTAGGTCCCGAGCCATGGAGCGCTTTAAAGATGAGAACTAACACCTTGAAGCGCATCCGAAAGACGACAGGTAGCCAGTGCAGCTCGCGCAAGAGCGGTGTTACATGGGTATACCTTGCGGTACCCATTATTGCTTTAGTAATGTGAGCATCAGTTATCGAATCCGTGCAAACAATGCTGTGGAATTTAGCTACATCAGGATTGCTGCAACGGTCATAAATGTGAAAAAATTGTCATGTCACTTTTTTCAGCGTCGTCGTACAACAAATGGTTAAAAATCGAGAACTACCTGTATAGCAGAGAGAGGATTATAATCTACATTGAAATGATAGATGGATTGCCCCTCCAGTGGCAAATTTCAGGGCATCACAAGAATATTTATAATAAAGTATTATTTTTTGGAATACCCATCAATACCAGAATAAATAAATAAAATGAAAACACAAGAAGGAAATCATAAACACAGCAGGTTTTATTACAGAAAATCTTGAGGTGGTCATTCTGTTTTTATTTTATTTGTTTACATAAGTTCAACAGTCGGGACTTACATAAAATATGTCTGAATGCCCATCCACCAAACACCAAAGGTATATAATTTGTTTCTTACAGAATTTCTCAATGGACGGAGTGGGGGGGGGGGGAGAATAAGACTTATCCATATGGAATAGCCTTAGAAAAAAAACCTAAAAACTGTAAAAAGAGGAATTTTCTGTCTTTCCTACTGAAATACTAACATTTCCTCTCTCTTCACTCTGGATAACAATGCTACTGATCAAAATAGGCAAGATTTTAAACACACCAACACAAAGGATTAATCTATTTATAATAGAAAAATAATAACAGCGTGCATCTATGGAAATAAGTTCTTGAAACTGTAAATAACAATCCTTTTGCCTCGTCAGTGTTCCCTTGATGCTTTTCAGAGTATTCTGGTCTCAGGCCCCCTTTATATTTTTGATTTAATCCCAAAAACATGGTACAATACTAACCAATATTAAAGGAACAAAAGGAAGAGAATAAAAGAATATTGTTAAAAGTTATCAAAAAAACCCACACAAATTATTGACAATCCGAGTTTCCCTCCATTGTGCATTACATCTATTCATTTTTGTAATATTAGAAATTGAAGCAGAAAAGTTTTAAGATCTTTTTTTGAGTTGACAGATATTTGAGAGGATCTCAGGACACCTGAAATACATTTTGAAAACTGCTGGCTTCAATTGTTACTGGTTTTTATGAGGCTAGGCTGATGGTTGAAATATAAACTTAAAAAATAACTACACTGGGGCATGAAAGCATGGCCTCCCAAACAAGCTGTGCTGCAAGCAATGAGCTAAAAAAACAAATAGGTCTATGCATAGATGTCCTCTTGAAAAATGGCTTGGCTTCTTAAGAGGTTCAAAGTAGGAGTTATAGGTGTCACTTGATGATGTGTGGAGTTCAATTCCCAGAATTCCCCAGCCAATCATGCTTGGAGGGGATTCTGGGGCTTGAATTCCACACATCTCCAAGTGGCCAAGGTTGAGGGATGCTGGGGTCAGGCTTGTAGGGAGAACTTCTCAAGAAGGTTCTCCTCTTTCTTCTCCTCTTGGACTGAAGGCTTCACAGGGGCTCCGTCAGAACGTAGCCCCTGGTTTCAAACTTCAGCGAGGTCCAGTCCAGCAACGGGTTTGGGGTCACAGCTGTCTGGAAGTTGGCTAACTCTTCCGCAGGCAGGACTTTATCCCAGAAGTAGACCTCGGCGATTTCTCCCACGAAGGACTGCTTCACGTCTAATCTGCCCCCGTAGGAATCCTGGTCCTGCCCCAACATCACCACCAGATCTGTCTTGACTTCGTAGCCCTTCATTGCCCCTTTCCTCGGCAAGCGCTTCCCATCCAGCCAGAGCTGGACTATGCCGGTCGTCGAATCCCAAGTGATACAAACCGATTCCCAGCGGAAAAGAGATCTTTCTAGGAGGTTGGGAAGTGGGAAAACGGCACACTCACCACCCACACACATTTCAAAATCATGGGGGTTTCGGAAGAGGAGGATCTCGTTGTGTTGTTGCAAGGAAGCCGCCGAGAAGAGGGAGAAGGCGCGGGTCAAGTCGGTGAAGAAGCGGAGACAAAGGGTCAGCTGTCGCAAGCCTTGATCACGGTTGGGCTTCAGGAGAATGTAGGAGTCATTAGAAGGTTTGGGGAAGACGAAGACTTTGCCTTCCATACCTGAGGAAGAAAGAAGAGAGAGAGAAGACCATCAAAGGGTGGACTTCCTCCCCACAGAGCTGTTCAAGCACAGCTTGCGTGAATCCATGGTTGGTTCAAGGTGGATCCATGGGAGGTGAAGGTTCTACCTTGGAATGAAGGCTTGCAGTAGGGTTCCCCATTTCCTCTGGTCCTCTCTTCAGTCAAGATTCCTAGGATGTAGACCATCACAAGAAGGACCATACAAAGCCTCTCCATCAGGCCACCCAACGTAGCCGGCCGTTTCCTGAAGTCTGCCGCTTGGAGGGCTACCAGAGACATCCCGTCTGTCTGCAACTTGGCTTTCTTGAGATGTTCTCAACGGTGTAGGAGGTTCCTCCTGCGTTTTGAACCAGAGTCCTCAAAACACCCTTCCAGGGTCTGTCTGCCAAGATAGCAAGGAAAAGCAGCAAACAAGGGAGGCAGATGGGAGAAGCAGCTCCAAGATATATTATGGTCTGGCCCATGAGATAATGTGTCACGGCAGATGAAGGTTTGCAGCCAGCCTCGAAACGAACAATCCTGGCTTGTGGTTCTCCGAAATGCAAAGGAAATCCAGCTTTAAATTGAATCCAACATTTCATATGAAGTTTGTCTTCATATCCATGGCAACTGTGACCGCGGGGTGGGTATAGGTAGTACTCATTTAGCGGCCACACTTGGGACCAGCAACTGGAGCAGTCACAAAGAGAAACCGTGATTATGTTCTTATTTCAGCTTTCCTTTGCATTACAGACCTCAGAAGGCTGCCGTTGTCAAGATGGGTGAAGTTTGATCACATGGTGATGATGCTATGGTTATAATTGTGCAAAACGGTCATAAGTTACTTTTTTTTCAGTGTTGTTGTAACTAACGGTCACTAAATGAACTTTTTAAAGTGGGGGACTACCTGAATAGCAGTGGGAAGATTATAAGGGATGCAGTAGCTCAGTGGCTAAGGTGCTGAGCTTGTTGGTCAGTAAGATTGGCAGTTGGGTGGTTCGAATCCCTAGCGCCTCGTAACGGAGTGAGCTCCCGTGACTTGCCCCGGCTTCTGCCAACCTAGCAGTTCGAAAGCAGGTAAAAAAATGCAAGTAGAAAAATAGGAGCCACCTTTGGTGGGAAGGGAACAGCGTTTGATGCACCTTTGGCGTTGAGTCACGCCTGCCACATGACCACGGAGACGTCTTCGGACAGCGCTGGCTCTTCGGCTTTGAAAGGGAGATGAGCACCGCCCCCTAGAGTTGGGAACCACTAGCACATACGTACAACCTTTATCTAATCTCTTTCCTCCTCCAGAGGCTCATTTCTAACAATTCTCAAAATACCGACTGATTTGAGCAAAATAAAAACTCAGGAAACCATAAATGCAATGCTGCCACATTTTATTGCAAAAATCTTGTAGGACAGAAGTGCGTTTTCCAGTAGGGTTGTTCTGTTTCTTTACTTGTTTACATACGTCCAGAACGCGCAGAGATAGGGAGTTATGTAAAATATACCTGCGTGCCCATCCACCCAACACCAAAGTTATAGATAATAATTCCTTTTTTTGCAGAATTCTTCAGCAGACAGAAAGCATTGAGACATATCCATTTGGCATAGCCCATTAAAAAAATCGTAAAAAGAGGGATTTTCTGTCATTTCAACAGAAATACTAAACTCTCTCTCTCTAGGACAGCTGACTGGGGAATTCTGGGGGTTGAAGTCCACCAGTCTTAAAAGAGCCGACTTTGCAGACCCCTGCCCTAGGATAACAATGTTCGTGATTGAAGTAGGCAGGATATAAAATACACACACACGACTGAGAAACTCTCCTTGAACGTAAGTCACAATAATTAGAGATCTCTGTGGGAAAACTTTTCTTGTCCGGAAACAAAAAAAAAAGATCATATAAGGACCCCATACAGTCCTAATTTCATGTAAGCATTCAAAATTAAAAGTTCCTTCAAGAGATTTTCCTCATAAGTTCCTCATAATGAAGACCCATGTTTTTTTTATTATTGCATTGAAAGTAAAGAATGGGGTGTGGGAATATAACAAGGTACTTTTTCTCTATAGTACTGGTTAAAAGGGTTAATCTATTTTCAGTAGAAAAATATCAACAAGCATGCATCTTGGGAAATAAGTACTTGAAAATTGCAAACAATCCCTTTTGCCTTGCCAGTGTTTGTTGTTATACTGTTGAAATTGCTATTTGTCCCCTGTCCAAACTTGGGAACTTTAAGACTTGTGGACTTCAACTACCAAAATTCTGGGAGTTGAAGTCCACAAGTCTTAAAGTTCCCAAGTTTGGACATCCCTGCCTTACCATGTTGATGCTTAAAATCAGTGCTTCACAGAACTTGTGGTCTTGGGACCCTCTTATCATCTTCATTAAATTTCAAAAGAATGATAAAATGCAGGTTAACTTTAAAGAGGAAAAAAGGAAGGGGATAAAAAGATAAAAGTCAAATAATGACAAAATCCCCCCCACCCTATAAATGAACTCTTTAGGCTCCTAAAAATTGGGACCCCAAAAAATGTTTCTTTGTGGCAGTTGCATCTCTGTTGATATTTGGCACAACAGAAATTAAAACGGAGATTTTAATATATTCATTTTACCTCGCAAAGCCCCGAAAGCAGACCCAAGAAACAGCTGGCTTCAATTATTATTTATATCATTAGGTATAACTAAAAAAATAATCATTGCACTGGGCATGAAAGCAAGCGAGGCCAAAGACATACCCTGTGGAGCTAGCTACTTATGGATGACCACTGGAAAGTTGCTGCATTTAAGAGGTTCAAAGCAGGGGTTATGTCACTTGACAATGTGTGGAGTTCAATTCCCAAAATTCCCCAGCCAATCATGCTTGGAGCGAATTTTGGGGCTTGAAGTCCACACATCTCCAAGTGGCCAAGGTTGAGGGACGCTGGGATCAGGCTTGTAGGGAGAACTTCTCAAGAAGGTTCTCCTCTTTCTCCTCCTCTTGGACTGAAGGCTTCACAGGGGCTCTGTCAGAACGTAGCCCCTGATTTCAAACTTCAGCGAGGTCCAGTCCAGCAACGGGTTTGGGGTCACAGCTGTCTGGAAGTTGGCTAACTCTTCCGCAGGCAGGACTTTATCCCAGAAGTAGACCTCGGCGATTTCTCCCATGAAGGACTGCTCCACGTCTAATTTGGCCCCGTAGGAATCTTGGTCCTGCCCCAGCATCACCACCAAATCTGCACTGACCTCGTAGCCCTTCATTGCCCCTTTCCTCGGCAAGCGCTTCCCATCCAGCCAGAGCTGGACTACGCCGGTCGCTGAATCCCAAGTGGTACAAACCGATTCCCAGCGGAAAGGAGATCTTTCTAGGAGGATGGGAAGCGGGAAAACGGCACACTCAACACCCACACACACTTCAAAACCATGGGGGTCTCGCCAGAGGAGGATCTCGTTGTCGTGGTGTCGGGAAGCCGCTGAGAAGATGGAGAAGCTGCGGGTCAAGTCGGTGAAGAAGCGGAGACAAAGGGTCAGCTGTCGCAAGCCTTGATCGAGGTTGGGCTTCAGGAGAATGTAGGAGTTGTCAGAAGGCTTGGGGAACACAAAGGCTTTGCCTTCCATATCTGAGGAAGAAAGAAGAGAGAGAGAAGACCATCAAAGGGTGGATTTCCTGCCCACAGAGCTGTTCAAACACAGCTTGCGTGAATCTATGGTTGATTCAAGGTGCATCCATGGGAGGTGAAGGTTCTACCATGGAATGAAGGCTTGCTCAAGGTTCCTGAGATGCAGAAGATCGCAAGGAGGACTGTATGAAGCAACGGGCGCCCCTTCATCATCATTTCAGTCAACATCACCATCGGTTTCTGGAGTCTGCTGCTTGGAGGGCCACCAGAGACGTCTTTTCTCAAGCTTGACCGTCTCAGTTGAGTTGAGAGAGAAGATTCCTCCTGCTTTTGAACACAGTCCTCAAAACACCCTTCCAGGGTCTGTCTGCAAAGATAACAAAGAAAAGCAGCAAAGAAGGGAGACAGATGGAGAAGCAGCTCTGAGATATTATGGTCTGGATCATGAGGTAATGTGTCATGGCAGATAAAGGTTTGCCGCCAGCCTCAAAATGAACCATCTGGCAGGTTCTTCTCCAAAATTTAAAGAAAACCCAAATGCATCAACTTTAAACAAAATGTAGTGTTTTATCACATTTTTGTTTAATATGGCTATTTTATTTATTCATTCAATTTACATGACACCTATCTCTTCATTGGAAGGAGCTCTTCATTGGAGGGTGCCTCCACTTAGCGACCACAATTGGGAGTGGCCACTAAGGGAAACTGCCTGTGCTTATGATCAGCTTTGAGTCACAGACTGACAGTTGCCAATGGGAGGTTGGGTGGCAAAGTGTTCATGTTCACCACTGTGGTAACTTTAAATGGTCATTAAACAAGGCAGTTGTTAAATGAGGATTGCATTTCAGACTTTTCCACAGCAGAAATGGGGAGAGGAAAAGTCCTCACTAGTTTCTTAGGGTGTAAAGACAACAGAAGGGACGTCCCTGCAGCCTTGCAAAATTCTGTTAATGGAGCTTCACCATAAAATCAAATTGCTATAGTTCATCTGGTCGGTTCCTGTGTGGTCAACCTCGCAGGGCTGGCACATCGCTGGCTGTTTTATAGGCTGGTTGATTGCAGGAATTGTCTGCTACAACGTCCTTACCTGTCAATGACTTCTTCAGCTTCAACCGCAGTTAACACACGGGCAAACAATAGATACAAACTCAAGGTAGCAGCACTCCAAACTTGATTGCAGAAAATATGACTTCAGCACCAGTGGTCAACGCCTGGAATGTTCTGACTCCGTTATTACATCATCAAACCCCCATAGCTTCAACCTCACTGTTCACCATGGACCTCATCCCATTCCTAAGAGGTCCATAAAGGGGGCGTGCATAAATACACCAGTGTGCCTATCGTCCCTGTCCTACTGTCCCCATTGATATGTATTCATTTCATGTGCTCATGTACATGTTTATACTTATACCTGTTATCTTGTCCATGTTTGGCAAACCAAATAAATACAGATGTGGATGTGTCTAGTTTAATTAAATGAAGGACTAGGGGTGAGATGAGTCTTCTAATATCTCAGGGGCTGCCCCAAAGAAGAGGGAGTCAAGCTATTCTCCAGAGCAACTGAAGGCAGGAGAAAGCAGCTATGGGTGGAAACTAATCAAGGAGTGAAGCAACATGGAGAAATTTCCTGACTGCAAGAACAATTAACCAATGGAACTGCTTGTCTCCAGATGTTTTGGGTGCACCATCACTGGAGGTTTTTAATAAGTTTTGGACAGCTGTGTCTAAAATGGCATTGGGTTTTCCTGCTTGAGCAGGGGGGTTAGACTAGACCACCTCCAAGGTCCCTTCAAATTCTGAATGAGGGGGACTTTCTCACCCACATGGGTGGCAAGGTTGTTGAGCTCCTTGGATTTCCTTTTTAAAAAGTTGTGTGTGTGTTTTGTAAGGCTTTTTTCAGACACCATAAATACTTTTTAAAGTGTAAGCTATCTACAACTGTAGTTGACCACTAAATTTAATAAAATGGCTGAGGGAATGGAATCTACCCTTCTTATCAAGTGGAAATGATGCTAAATTCTGCACAAACATGTGGACTCCAGTCACACCCTCCAGTGTCCCATTTGGGGTCATGAGAATTATTTCTAATAAAGTATGTTTTGACATACCCACCAATGGAAACCAAAATGAAACACAACAAGGAAATCGTAAGCACAGCAGGTTTTATTATAGAAGATCTTGTTGGTCAGAAGGGCATTTTCCAGGGAGGTCGTCGTTCTGTTTTTATTTTATTTGTTTAGAACAGTGTTTTTCAACCTTTTTTGTGCAAAGGCACACTTTTTTCATGAAAAAAATCACGAGGCACACCACCACCATTAGAAAATGTTAAAAAGTATTTTATAATTGTTCATATTTCTGTTTACTTAGTGCGAAACCTGGGCCTGTTTGGCTGAACACAAAGCTGATATTCTGGCAGGAATCGAAGAAAGACACACACGTAGCTCTTCGTCAACAGCTCTCAGTCTCTCTCTGTTTTTAGTTTTTATAGCAATCAGGCTTAGAATCTAATGATTGGTCTATTTGTGAGCCGAAGCCGCATGTTACGGATGAAATTGAAATTTTTCCCACGGCACACCAGACAATATCTTCACAGTGGTTGAAAAACGCTGGTTTAGAAGACACAGTGACCAGGAGTTGCATAAAATATATCTGAATGATCATCCACACAACACCAAAGGAGATATGCGGTCATTTATTTCTTACAGAACTTCTCAGTGGACGGGGGGGAAAAAATGAGGGACAGCTTTAGAAAGAAAACCAGAAATTGAAAAAGACAGAAAATTCTTTTTTTTTTTTACAACAGAAATACTAAATTACTTCTCCACCCCAGATAACAATATTACTTGATCAAAATAGGCAGGATTTTAAGCACACATAAAGACACAATTCAGAAAGTTTCCTGTGAATTAAAGTATGAAAAGTCACAAGGGTTACAGATCTGTTTGGAGGGAAAAAAGGATTCTTCTAATTGAAACAAAAAATTGGCCCTATAAGGAACCACGTGGAGCGAAGCTTAACAAAATGCACCCATCTTCCTAGTACAAGGTAAGGCTTAAAAAGTCAAATTTGGGTCCCTTAAGAGTATTTCCTCATAATGATAACCTATTTTTTCTCTCTCACTGCATTGAAAGTAAAGGATGGAGGTGGGAATAGAACAAGGTACATTTTCTGCATAATGCTGGGTTAAAAAGAATCTATGTTCAGTAGAAAAAAATAACAAGCCTGCATCTTTGCAAAACTACAAACTACAAAGGATCCTTTTTGCGCCCTGCCAGATTTTGTCGTTAGGTATGTTGTTGAAACTGCTACTGTCCCTTTTCTTGGACCGAAGGCTTCACCGGGGCTCCGTCAGAATGTCACCTTGGATTTCAAACTTCAGCGAGGTCCAGTCCAGCAACGGGCTTGAGGCCACAGGCAGCTGGGTCTCGTTTAACTCTTTGGCAGCCCAGACCTTATCCCAGAGGTACACCTCAGCTATTTCTCCCACAAAGGACTGCTCCACATCAAAGCAGGCCCCGTAGGAGTCCTGTTCCTGCCCCAGCATCACCATCAGATCTGCCTTGACCTCATAGCCCCTGGCTGCCCCTTTCCTTGGCAAGCGCTGCCCGTCTACCCAAAGCTGGATTACCCCAGTAGCCGAATCCCAAGTGGTACAAACGGATACCCAACGGATGGTAGACCTGGCTGTGAGGTTGGGGATGGTGAAAACGGCGCACTCGCCACCCACACACACTTCAAAACCACGGGGGTTTCGGAAGAGGAGGATCTCGTCGTCGTGGTCTCGGGAAGCCGCCGAGAAGAGGGAGAAGCCGCGGGTCAAGTCGGTGAAGAAGCGGAGACAAAGGGTCAGCTGTCGCAAGCCTTGATCGAGGTTGGGCTTCAGGAGAACGTAGGAGTTGGCAGAAAGCTTGGGGAACACGAAGGCCTTTCCATCCAAACCTGAGGAAGAAAGAAGAGGGAGAAGAAGACCATCAAAAGGTGGACTTTCAGCTCACAGAGCTACCCAAACACACCTTGCATGAATCCATGATGGTGGGAAGGTGGATTCATGGAAGGTGAAGATTCTACCATGGAATGAAGACTTGACGGTGTCGGTCAAGGTTCCTGAGATGCAGAAGATCGCAAGGAGGACTGTATGAAGCAACGGGCGCCCCTTCGTCGTCGTTTCACCCAGCATCGCCACAGGTTATTGGAGTCTGTTGCTTGGAGGGCCACCAGAGACGTCCCGTCTGTCTCCAACTTGTGTAGAAGGTTCCTCCTGCTTTTGAACCAGAGTCCTCAAAACACCCTTCCAGCGTCTGTCTGAAAAGATAGCAAAAGAGCACCAAGCAAAGGAGGCAGATGGAGGAGAAGCAGCTCCGAGATATTATGGTCTGGACAATGAGATAGTGCCATGGCAGCTTCAGGTTTGCAGCCAGCCCAGGGGGGGTCTTATGTTTATACACAATTTGGCATCTTGATGCACACATCACCAATTATTAGACCAACTCCCCTTCATGGGCTGGAATGGGACAATTGAAGGCAGCGAGATGTTCGCACCCACGTCCCCCATAGCATCTGAACTAGCTTGGGCAATCACTGGCCATCCCTGGCCACTGGAGTCCACTGTCCTCCCTCCCTCCCCCACAGCTGCATGATCACTGTCAATTTATACCCAGGGAAAGTTAATAATGGCCAATTCGCAGTGCAGGAAAACTAAACACCAGCCAATACCGACGCCGAGCGATTGGTCTCTGCCTTCTCAATGGATGGTAGAGGCCTCGGGCGCCGGAGAGGCAGGGGATGGAGCGTTGGGATCTGGAAAAACCCGCAGGGGGGGTGTCTGGCACCACACATCTCCCTTTGCTGCCCTGAACTTTCCATCAGCCCTGAAACACCTCTTACCCAGCACAGGAGACCTTGAGGGGGGGCAAGGTGTCCTGCAGCGTGGGAAGTGGAGTTCAGGGCTAAATGCAAGGGACAGGGCAGCAGTGGGAGAAGGATGGTGACAGATCCCCCCCGGGCGGGGGTTCCCAGAACCCATCGCTCTGTCTCCTGCTTCTCCGGTGCCCAAGGTCACTGCCCTTCACCAAGAAGGCAGAGGCCAATCCCTCCGCACAGGGATTGACTTGGCCTTCAATTGTCCTGCACTGCCAATTGGCCAGAAGTAGGTTTCCCTGGGTGAATTGGCCGTGATCATGTAGCAGGGAGGAAGGAAAGCGACCAGTGGCGAGGGGGCAAGGCTATCACAGGGCCAGCCGAGAAAAAATGCCCAGGATAGCTCAGGCTAACATGGGCACGAAAATGGAACTGCAAGCAATTGTCCTTGTGGGGCCTTCTCAAGGTCCAAGAACCATCGCCATGGCCAAATTACGCCAGGCAAGGAAACCATAATATTTATTTCTCTCTCCGGTTCTAAGAACCATCGCCATGGCCAAATTATGCCAGGCAAGAAAACTATAATATTTATTTGTGACTGGTTCTAAGAACCATCGCCATGGCCCAATTACACCAGGCAAGCAAACTATAATATTTATTTCTTACTGGTTCTAAGAACCACCGCCATGGCCAAATTACGCCAGGCAAGGAAACTATAATATTTATTTCTGTCTGGTTCTAAGAACCATCTCCATGGCCCAATTACGCCAGGCAAGCAAACTATAATATTTATTTCTGTCTGGTTCTAAGAACCATCTCCATGGCCCAATTACGCCAGGCAAGGAAACTATAATATTTATTTCTGTCTGGTTCTAAGAACCATCGCCATGGCCCAATTACGCCAGGCAAGCAAACTATAATATTTATTTCTGTCTGGTTCTAAGAACCATCTCCATGGCCCAATTACGCCAGGCAAGGAAACTATAATATTTATTTCTGTCTGGTTCTAAGAACCATCGCCATGGCCAAATTACGCCAGGCAAGGAAACTATAATATTTATTTCTGTCTGGTTCTAAGAACCATCGCCATGGCCAAATTACGCCAGGCAAGGAAACTATAATATTTATTTCTGTCTGGTTCTAAGAACCATCGCCATGGCCCAATTACGCCAGGCAAGGAAACTATAATATTTATTTCTGTCTGGTTCTAAGAACCATCGCCATGGCCAAATTACGCCAGGCAAGGAAACTATAATATTTATTTCTGTCTGGTTCTAAGAATCATCGCCATGGCCAAATTACACCAGGCAAGGAAACTATAATATTTATTTGTGACCGGTTCTAAGAACCATCGCCATGGCCCAATTACGCCAGGCAAGGAAACTATAATATTTATTTGTGACTGGTTCTAAGAACCATCTCCATGGCCCAATTACGCCAGGCAAGCAAATTATAATATTTATTTCTGTCTGGTTCTAAGAACCATCGCCATGGCCAAATTACGCCAGGCAAGGAAACTATAATATTTATTTGTGACTGGTTCTAAGAACCATCGCCATGGCCCAATTACACCAGGCAAGGAAACTATAATATTTATTTCTGTCTGGTTCTAAGAACCATCGCCATGGCCAAATTACGCCAGGCAAGGAAACTATAATAATTATTTCTGTCTGGTTCTAAGAACCATAGCCATGGCCAAATTACGCCATGCAAGCAAACTATAATATTTATTTCTGTCTGGTTCTAAGAACCATCGCCATGGCCAAATTACGCCAGGCAAGGAAACTATAATATTTATTTCTGGTTGATTCTAAGAACCATCGCCATGGCCAAATTATGCCAGCCAAGGAAACTATAATAATTATTTCTGTCTGGTTCTAAGAACCATAGCCATGGCCAAATTACGCCATGCAAGCAAACTATAATATTTATTTCTGTCTGGTTCTAAGAACCATCGCCATGGCCAATTTACGCCAGGCAAGGAAACTATAATATTTATTTCTGGTTGGTTCTAAGAACCATCGCCATGGCCAAATTATGACAGGCAAGGAAACTATAATAATTATTTCTGTCGGGTTCTAAGAACCATCGTCATGGCCAAATTATGCCAGGCAAGGAAACTATAATAATTATTTCTGTCTGGTTCTAAGAACCATAGCCATGGCCAAATTACGCCATGCAAGCAAACTATAATATTTATTTCTGTCTGGTTCTAAGAACCATCGCCATGGCCAAATTACGCCAGGCAAGGAAACTATAATATTTATTTCTGTCTGGTTCTAAGAACCATCGCCATGGCCAAATTACGCCAGGCAAGGAAACTATAATATTTATTTCTGTCTGGTTCTAAGAACCATCGCCATGGCCAAATTACGCCAGGCAAGGAAACTATAATATTTATTTCTGTCTCGTTCTAAGAACCATCGCCATGGCCAAATTACGCCATGCAAGGAAACTATAATATTTATTTCTGTCTCGTTCTAAGAACCATCGCCATGGCCAAATTACGCCAGGCAAGGAAACTATAATATTTATTTCTGTCTGGTTCTAAGAACCATCGCCATGGCCAAATTACGCCATGCAAGGAAACTATAATATTTATTTCTGTCTCGTTCTAAGAACCATCGCCATGGCCAAATTACGCCAGGCAAGGAAACTATAATATTTATTTCTGTCTGGTTCTAAGAACCATCGCCATGGCCAAATTACGCCAGGCAAGGAAACTATAATATTTATTTCTGTCTCGTTCTAAGAACCATCGCCATGGCCAAATTACGCCATGCAAGGAAACTATAATAATTATTTCTGTCTGGTTCTAAGAACCATCGCCATGGCCAAATTACGCCAGGCAAGGAAACTATAATATTTATTTCTGTCTGGTTCTAAGAACCATCGCCATGGCCAAATTACGCCAGGCAAGGAAACTATAATATTTATTTCTGTCTGGTTCTAAGAACCATCGCCATGGCCAAATTACGCCAGGCAAGGAAACTATAATATTTATTTCTGTCTCGTTCTAAGAACCATCGCCATGGCCAAATTACGCCATGCAAGGAAACTATAATAATTATTTCTGTCTGGTTCTAAGAACCATCGCCATGGCCAAATTACGCCAGGCAAGGAAACTATAATATTTATTTCTGTCTGGTTCTAAGAACCATCGCCATGGCCAAATTACGCCAGGCAAGGAAACTATAATATTTATTTCTGTCTGGTTCTAAGAACCATCGCCATGGCCAAATTACGCCATGCAAGGAAACTATAATATTTATTTCTGTCTCGTTCTAAGAACCATCGCCATGGCCAAATTACGCCAGGCAAGGAAACTATAATATTTATTTCTGTCTGGTTCTAAGAACCATCGCCATGGCCCAATTACGCCAGGCAGGAAAACTATAACCTGTGGAGAAAAGTATAAAATCTATTATCAATCCTAGCACCAACTATGAATCAAACTACTATGGGAAAACTCCTTATTTCACAACCTGTCAAGACACTCAACCATATGAAATTTCTAATCTCCTGGCACTCTGACTAAACAATATCTACATCTGTGCACAAGTGACTATCAAGAAGCCCTAAAGGAATCAAAAGGATCAAAGCTCCTCCTCGGCATCAACTAACACAAATCAACAAGTACTCCAATCAAAGAATCTCTAAGGCCATTTTCAACAACACTGAAACTGCAAGCCACTATAAAGCAAGTTGAGAACAAATCGCACTCTCTCCTAGCACTGATATTCCCTAAATAATAAAATATCTGCAAAAGAAACTACCAAGCTAAGGACCTCTCAACCGCAAGTCGCAAATCTTCACCAACTTCACTTTCAGTTCTGAGAAGTGTGACTGGTACTGTGGCCTTCTTTCTCAGAAAGAGAAGGTGGGAGGGAGTTGATCCAGAAGGATCACCTTCCAGTCGGAGTATTGAGGGGGTCCTCAGGGACTGGAGGAGGCTTACGGCGATCTGTCTCCTCCAGGTTGATTCGCCCTCGCTACTCGCTCAAGGACTGAAAGGGTCACCCAGTGGAAACCCCTAGTGTGGGTGTTCAGGAATTGAATGACCTCCACAAGTGGGGGGGCATCACCCCTATCCCCACACTGTATTGATATGGGGAATGCTTATGGGGGGGAGCTCTGGTTCTACCACAGCCAATGGCTAAAATGATCTCACATTAGAAATTGTTTATATGTTTTACTTTTGTTACATTTTTTTAACCATTACTTTCTCCCCCCCCCCCAAAAAAACTTCGCTAAAGCATGCCTTAGGATGCAACCTCTGCAAACCTACAGCATATGTGCCTAAAGTGCCATGCAGAGCCATGCCACTTGGCCACATGCGACATCACCTGTTCCTCTTCTGGTTTCCAGCAGGTGCAGGTGCACCAGCTAGCTAGACTCCCGGTTACGGGGTTGTGATTAGCTGACCAGTGTGCATGCACACGCCGGAAAACGGAACCCCGGCTCTTCCAGTTCCCGGCAGTGCCACACGCACAAAGGCCAGCTGACTGTCATGCACGCATGTGCACCAGAAACCCAAGAGGAATGGGCCACACCACACATGCCAGGCCACATGGCTCCGCGTGCCACTTTGCGCACGCATGCCGTAAGTTCGCCATCGCAGCCTTAGGGTAAGCTTTATAGCAAGCCCCAAAGATTTTTGCAATAATAAACCACATGTTGCCGATAGTACCTGTCAGGCTCCTTGGTCAAATTCATTAAACACAGCACTGAAAAGTCAATAAACACACCACTGAAAGTTAATGAACCCTTGGCTTAGCTTTGATGTCTTCGACAGCTTGTCTGTGGTGAGTCCCTTCAAGCCTTTGAAATAAGAAGAAATCAACATTACCAAATGACCACCTGATGTTCAGAGACTAGAAAACCAATTCATCAATTTTACAAAGCTGCTTTTATGTTTTTTATCCTAGCAGTGAAAGGAGGCAAGATACAATGAATTGGAAGGTTGTGCCTTTGAAAATACCAAACCACTGGTTTTTTAATTTTCCCAAAGATATGACCTACAACTCCAGGAGTTTCTCTTACTCTCCATGAACTGGAAGGCATCCCTAAAATTGCTTTAAGCCCTTTTTTACCTTCCTGCAATAAAGACAGTTCAGTTCCTGGACCTGATGCAATTTTAGGTAACTTTTGCCATTAGTTCCTTGAAGCAGCTAGTCCTCTATGTTTTGTTTAAGGACTTGAGCCTTGGCTAGAATTATCTCAGGTCCCTAGAATTGACTATTTCTAACAACTCCTGGACTTGAACTAATTTTAAACTTTTGCCTTTACTTGAAGTAGTCCTCCACATGCTTATGTATACTTTATTTGGCCAAGGAATTTAAGAGCTGGAGCCTTGACTTAAATTGCCTCAGGTCCTAGAAATTCACCTTATTCCTGAAAGCAAGGTCAGCTCCTAAGGTAATTTTTAATTATGACTCATCTGTCCTTTTGGACCTTTTAAAAGGATATGTTTAATTTTTTATTCTAAAAAATTAAGCTTTGGCTATAAATTACCTCAGGCCTCAAGGTTTCAAGAAAGCAAGGCCAACTCAAGGTTTCAAGAAAGCAAGGCCAACTCCTGGACCCGAAGTAATTTTAGTTCACTTTTACACCTTTAGTTACTTGAAGTAGCTAGTCCTCTACATGCTTTCTTTTAAGGAACCTGGCCTAAAATTTCTTTTCTCAGGTCCCAAGAGTTTAAATTTATTAAAGAAAGCACACCTGCAGGGACTAAAGCAATCTTGCCTTTAAGCTAATTTTAACACTTACATTCACCTGCGGTAGTTTAGGCCTTTTTAACTGCACCTGGCTACAATTGCCTTAGCTGCATCCCTCCTTTTAAACTACTTTTATCGGTTGCTCGTCTGGGGTGAACAGGATACAGCTGAGATTATCTCAGACTCCACTTAGTTCCACCGTTTTACTCCTAAAAACCCGAGCCTTGGTTAAAATTATCCAGGACCCAGACATTTCCGGGAGGGAAAATGGGGCTCAGGTAACTCACCATAGGTGAGCTGTGGCGTTGGGAGTCGTTTAAATAAGACACCCTTGAGGTATTACCTCAGCCACCACTGGCGTTTTACTCCTGAGGAAATATACACCCGGGTTAAAATAAACCCAGGCGCCTCCTTACTCGCTGAGAATAAGCTAAAATTACCTCAGGCGCCGTCCTTACTACCTGAGAATAAATTAAAATTACCTCAGGCGCCGTCCTTACTACCTGAGAATAAATTAAAATTACCTCAGGCGCCGTCCTTACTACCTGAGAATAAATTAAAATTACCTCAGGCGCCGTCCTTACTACCTGAGAATAAGCTAAAGTAACCCTGGGCGCCGTCCTTACTCCTTGAGAATGGGCTAAATTCACCTCAGGCGCCGTCCTTACTCCCCGAGAAAAGGCTATTCCTTCGCTCCCCTCAGCATCCCACCACAGTCTAAGAGCCTCAAACCGGGATTACCTCCGCGGTCGGAGGCCACCTCTAATCCGCGAAGTCTTCGGCTGCGGACCTACAGTAGGGAGAGGGAGGTATTGCTCTCTCTCCCCGTGGCCCGCAGCGTCGTCGCCTCTTTCAAAGGAAAGAGACGACGAAAAGGCGGGCAGCGGAGGCACGTGTATCTGCCCCGCGCTCGCACTTTTACCTCAGCCTGAGGAGCCCGCCGACTTTTTAAAGTGTCCCCGCCCCTTGGAGGAGGAGAGGGGAGGGACAATAGAGGCCGCTCAGCCAATCCGAAGGACGGGCTTCCAAAGCGGCCAATCGCAGCAGAGGCGGACTTTTGGCGGGAAAAACACGTGGCTCGGCAGGTGTGCCACCGCCTCGCAGGTGAGGGCGATTGGAGCCAGACACGTGTCTGTCCGCGTGTCTTTTTTTTTTTTTTTACTGGAGGCACATTGGCCCGCGTTAAAAATGAAATTCTGTTGCCTGCTCTCAAAAGGCTATCTACTCTATACATTTTAATCTATTTAGTCCAATAACACTATTGCTTACAATATATATCCTTATGTATATCTTTATACCTGTGTTTGTTTCTAATTTGTTCATCTTCTTTCATTTTTTTAAATCTCTGCACCTATTATCTAGGCATTTATACAATATTGGGTTAAAGTCTTGTTTCTCTAAAGGATTGCATAAATAATATTGTACAAATGCCTAGATAATAGGTGCAGAGATTTAAAAAAAAAAGAATGATAGAAGATTAACAAATTAAGTTATATGTTAGGCACACTCTTTATATTTTTTTTATTCCCATTTTATCTGTAGGTGTGCTTCTGTTTCTATACAGTGCTAAAGGTATAGAGTTAAGACACAACTATGGAAATAATGGACATAACTATGCCATACAATATCATGGATTTTAAAAAAGATCATATTATATGATTAAGAGAATAACGGTTATGATTAGGGTGTATAACACTGTGTATTTATTTCAGAAGGACTTAATACCACCAGTATACCACTGTTGCAAAATTGAAATTTGTGATGTAGAATAAAGGAAAATGTACAATAAAAACATTTATATCAATTAAAAAAGAATAATGTGTGTAATCTATTTTATCTATCTGTCTGTCTGTCTGTCTGTCTGTCTGTCTCTATCTATCTATCTATCTATCTATCTATCTATCTATCTATCTATCTATCTATCTAATCATCTATCTATCTATCATCTATTTGTCTATCATTTATCTATCTTCTGTATCATCTATTTATCATCTATTTGTCAATCATTTATCTGTCTATCTTCTATATCATCTGTCTGTCTGTCTGTCTGTCTGTCTGTCTGTCTGTCTGTCTGTCTGTCTGTCTATCTATCTATCTATCTATCTATCTATCTATCTATCTATCTATCTATCTATCTATCTATCTATCTATCTATCTACATACCACATACATTTATGCATCCTACACACACATAAATATAAAGCATTGTCCATTTTGAATACATAGTAATAATATAATAATAATAATAATGTTGAATTTATTGACCGCTCCCTCTCCCCACAGGGACTCGGGGCGGTGCACAGGGAAAATAAAAGCAATAAATATACAAAGTACATACAAATTTAAAACAAATTAAACTTATTCCTGTGCTAAAATCCCTTAACTAAAAATCCCCACTAAATATATATGTACATTTAAAAACCCATAGAGAGAGAGACTACCCTAGGCCGGCCAGGCGGAAAAGATGAGTCTTCAATTTCAGGCGGAAGGAGCGGAGGTCCGTGGTCGTTCTGATATCGGGGGGAAGGTCATTCCAGAGGGCCGGGTCCGCCACAGAGAGAGCCCTTCCCCTGGGCGTCGCCCGCTGACAAAGTCTAGTGGACGGCACCCGGAGAAGTCCTTCTCTGTGGGTGCGAATCGGCCGTGAGGATGTGTGAGGCAGGATCCGATCCCGCAGATAGCTAGGTCCCGAGCCATGGAGCGCTTTGAAGATGATGACTAACACCTTGAAGCGCACCCGGTAGACGACAGGCAGCCAGTGCAGCTCGCGCAAGAGCGGTGTAATGTGGGTAAACCTAGTGGTTCCCATAATTGCTCGCGCGGCTGCATTCTGAACTAACTGAAGCCTCCGGGTGCACCTCAAGGGGAGCCCCATGTAGAGAGAGTTACAATAGTCCAGTCGGGATGTCACGAGGGCATGAGTGACTGTGCGAAGGGCGTCCCTTCGCACAGTATTCATAGTGTAATGCTCTAGGTTTCATCCCCTCCTTTTGGACTACAAATCCCATCTGCCTGCCAGCCAGTGATCATCCCTTTTGCTTGAGAAGTACCTTTAGCTTCCCCCCCCCCCCCCCCCCAGTTAGAGGCTGCCTTACAATGGTGGCACTGAAAACAATGTTTCACTTAGCAACATACATTCTGGGCTCAATTATGGTCATAGCTCGAGAACTACCTGTACTGGGGATGCTTTGGATGACAAGTCCCATCAGCCACTTCCAGGGGGGGGTGGATAGGGATCATCCCTTCTTGCAACAGGTTCCCCCCGCCCCAAAATACTCATTGTTTAAACAAAATCTGAAAATGTAATAAAATAAAATAATGATTCTCTCTCTCTCTCTCTCTCTCTCTGATGCTTGGGACTTCAGATCCCATTAACCAGCTTTGCAGGGTGGAGGCTGATGGAGATTACAGCCCCCACCTAAAATGCAAGCCCCTTTTTCAGTAATTTTGTATTTTGCGTGCATTTTTCCTGCCTTCAAGTTACAATCTTGCCTTGAAGCCCTTGGTTTTATTATCTCGTGCAAATATTGAATCTGTTATTTTGTTTCCTGTTTCGTTTTTAATAAAAAAAATTTTTGCCCTGTTACAATCTTGCCTTGAAGCCCTTGGTTTTATTGTCTCCTGCAAATATTGAATTTGTTAGTTTTTTTCCCTGCTTCTTTTTTAAGAAAAATAAATCAACCCAGGACTGGTTTTGGTTTGCTTTGCTTTCTAAGAATTCTGCTTAAGAGTTACAAATGGAGAAAATTTGTATACTTGATGCCTTAGCCTCCTGAAAGGGAAATAAATTGACCCAAACTTGAAACTGTTTTCTTCTTTCCCTATTATAGGAACTCTTTCTCCTAGTACAGGGGTCCCCAACCTTTGCAACTTTAAGTCTGAAGGACTTCAGCTCCCAGAATTCTCCAGCCAGCTTTGCTGGCTGGAGAAGTCTGGGAGCTGAAGTCCTTCAGACTTAAAGTTGCAAAGGTTGGGGACCCCTGTACTAGTAAACCCCCAATTAAATGTTTTCAGAGGGGGGGCTTGTCCAAAAGTGCAAAATAATAGATCAGCGATGGCTAACTTGAGTGCTGAACTCACCGTCTCCTGGTGATTGGCCCAAAGTCACCCAGCTGACTTTCAGGCCTAAAGCCGGGACTAGAACTCACCATCTCCTGGTCATTGGCCCAAAGTCATTGGGCTGGCTTTCATGCCTAAAGCAGGGACTAGAACTCACCGTCTCCTGGTCATTGGCCCAAAGTCATCCAGCTGGCTTTCATGCCTAAATCAGGGACTAGAACTCACCGTCTCCTGGTCATTGGCCCAAAGTCATCCAGCTGGCTTTCATGCCTAAAGCAGGACTAGAAGTCACCGTCTCCTGGTCATTGGCCCAAAGTCATTGGGCTGGCTTTCATGCCTAAAGCAGGACTAGAACTCACCGCCTCCTGGTCATTGGCCCAAAGTCACCCAGCTGAGTTTTTTTTGTCCCCAGAGGGGTTTTCGGCAGGACAAGGAGTTTGCTTCATGCTCTTGGGAAGTCTTGGTCACCACAATTTCTACATTTACAGTCTGAGGACACCCCCACACCCCCCCGCTCCGTTCTTGGTGGAAAGTACAATAATAACAAGTAGACAAAGCAAGTGTAGTGGTTGTTAAGCATTACATTTTCTTTTATTTTTGGCATGGAGTTAAAATCCATTTCTACCATACAAAAACACGCTTAAGGACATAAATGGTGGCCCCAGAGAACTTTTAAGAGACGTCCTGAACATGGCGCCATGTCCAAGAAGCGATTCAGAGGCTTTTCGCGGTTCTCCGATCATCGGGTACAAACTGACAAACCCAGATGGAGGCTACGACGCAAACTCTCATTAAAAAAATATTTGGCAGCAAGCGCATTAGACAAGCAAGGAGTGTGTAACAGCCGAAATCTTTAGGCACTGAGTTTCCCAAAGTCACCTTCGCAGGAAGGAAAAATCTTCCCGCCAAGGCCTGGAAGGGAGGTTGATGAGGCCCTGAAATGCTTCCCGAAGCTTCCAGGAAATTACATATACACACACACATATATATATATATCACAGAAGTGAGTCCACCCCCTCACGTTTTGTAAATATTTGAGTATCTTTTAATGCGACAACACTGAAGAAATGACCCTCGGCTACAATGTAAAGCAGTGAGCATACAGCTTGTATAACTGTGTAAATGTGCTGCCTCCTCAAAATAACGCAACACACACACACAGCCATTAATGTCTAAAACACTGCAGCCGAGGGTCATTTCTTCAGTGTTGTCACATGCAAAGACATACTTAAATATTTACACAATGGTATATATTTACTCACTGGTATATTATTTACTCACTGGTATATTTACTCACTGGTATATATTTATATATAAACACACACATGCGTAACAAAAGGCATAATGGAAGATAATTCCTGGTTTTTAGCACCCCTTGTAGACAGAAGGGTTGGCCTGTAACAGAAATCCAAAAGATGAACATAACACAAAGTACATAATTGAATTTACCAGCATTCATGGGGTTCTCTTAGCCCTAAATACAGGTAACGTACGACCACAATTCGGAGCAAAGTTCCCATTGCTAAGCAAGGGAGTTGTTAAGCGAGCCACACCCAATTTTGCAATCTTCTTTTGCCGGCGTTGTTAAGAGAACCACCTCAGTTGTTAAGTGAATCGGGCAGTTGTTAAGTGAATCCAGCTTCCACTCTTGACTTGGCTTGTTGGACGCCAGCTGGGACGGTTGCAAATAGTAATCACGTGACTTTTGGATGCTGCAACTGTCATATTCATATGCTTGAATTTTGATCACATGATCATGAGCATTTGTGCAGTGGTTGTAAGAGCGAGGAGTTATTTTTTCCCAGTGCTGTTGTAACTTTGAATGGTTCGCGTCTCTCCGAGACTCCTGGCCAAGTTGTGCAGATATGGGTCTGGCCGCTCTCCAAGCCAGATAAGATCTGTGAGCGTAAATCCTCCCTTGAAAGACTTTGCTGGAGGTGAAGGAGCAGAATTCACAGGAAATTAATTAAAAAAGGGGCTTTTTTGTGGGGACAAGGAATCTGCTTCGTGGTCTGGGGAAGCCTAGGTCAGAACAGTATGTTTCTGTGTGTGTGTGTGTTTGTGTGTTTTGTCTACTTGGATCAGAAGCCGCGAAAAGCGTTAACGCAAGGCACTTGCAGGTTAAGAATCTCCTCCACTTTCAAAATAAAATGTCCAGCGAGAAGAATAGTCCAAAGAATTGCACGGGACGTGATCCGTATCTTTTTTCAGGCAAACATGGTCAGTTGTATCCACTGTGAGAAGAAAAAACCACACACAGAGATAATTTTTCTCTCTCCCAATAATGCCACCACCAAATAAAAAGCACAGATCCTCCATTCCTCCCCCCAAAAAAAGACGTTATTTGAGAGCATTCTGGGTTTCACACTTCGGCCCCCAAAAGGCTGGTCAAAGAGGTTACAAAGAGCCAAGTCTTTGGCATCAGAAGTGGAAAGACACAGCATAAGAGGAAAAAAGCTGAGACGGAAGAGGAAAACAGAAGATAAAGGGACAAGGAGAAAAGCAAATTTGCTTTCCAAATTTGCTGCGGCAAGAACGGTTGTAAAATGGAGCAAATTTGCTCCAATGGTGCCAGGGCCCTGCAAGTGTGAATTTGCACACCGCACCGCAAAATCTATTCTCAAGGGCACTCAACAGAGTTATCGTATTTAACCTTGGGGACCTCAGGGACCACGAAATTCATAATTTTAAATCCCGCAGACCACGAATACGATCTGCCTAATGAACCGGCTGGGTGGGCGTGGTGAGGTGGTCATGTGACTGGGTGGGCATGGCCAACTCGATGCCCCTCACATCGAGGGGTGCCTCGACGGCCTCTACTCTCCCCTTCCCTGCTCGCCTGCCCACCAGGGCTCCATAGGACCCCGACAGGAGCTAAGCTGCCCCCAGGAGGAAGAGTTGGCAAAACAGCTCGGTTCAAATTGGATCTGACTGAGAAGGAGGCGCAGCAGAAGCACCTCACTGAGGACTAGGAGCTTTCCAAACAGAGGGAAGACCTGTGGGAGTGCAAGGCCAGGTGCCGGCGCCTGGAGGCTCAACATGCTGAGACGGTGAGCCAGTTCCAGGCCAGGATGCAGTCCCACTGGAACGAGGCCCTCCGGCTCTTCGCCACCAGTTGGGCTTCCCTCCATCCTTCGCCCAAAGCCCCCCCACCAGGAGGCCGAAGCAGACCCCAAGTTGGAATTTCTGGCCCCCTCCACAAAAGGACCCCAAAGGGGGAAATTCTCTTCAACAGCACAAACGTTCATTGCATGCATCCATCCCAGGGGCCGTAGTACAATATAAAAAATGTAAATAATTTTTCTGCAGACCCCCAAAATTTTCTCACGGACACCCCAATGTGGTTACCTTAATCAAGTCGAATGTGACAATCCCATCTTTGTCTGTATCCAGGGCTTGGAAAAATCCTGGAAAGGAAAGAGAGGTAAGGATTAATCGATCAATCCATCCATCCGGAAATCACTAGATTAGAAGGGAGCATCCTAGGGCTGGAAGGGGCCTTGGAGGTCTTCTAGTCCAACCCCTGTAATTAATAGAACAGAAAAGTAACAGAAAACTTAAGAGGCCACCGAGAATACATGCAGTCCTCAACTCACAATTGTTCATTCAGTGACCGTTCAAAGTTACAGCGGCACTGAAAAAAGTGACTTACGATCCATTTTTCACACTTATGACCATAGCAGCATGATCAAAATCCAGACACTGACAAGCAGAGTCAAAGGGGGAGCCTGATTCACTTAACAACCCTGTTGCTAATTTAATGGGGAAGCCAGATCCGCTTAACAACTGCGGCAAGATCGGTCGTAAAATGGAGCAAACCCCCCGTTAGCAAATGTCTCACTTCGCAACGCAACTGTTGGACTCGCTTGTGGGGGGGTCGTAAAATCGAGGACTCCCTGTACGATAAGCTGGCTTAATTTGGGATCATCTGACCATTCAGCTGTGCCCTTCCCTCCCCCACAAAACACCAGGGAGGGGGAGAACTTACGGAACATGGTCTCCAGCCGCACCAAACAGCAGACAAAGTTGTCGAAATCTAAGGCCAGGTCGGGCTCGGCATAGCGAGTGATGATCAACTCGTAAAGTCTCTTGTTCAGTTTGAAACCTGCCGGAGGAGGGGCGGGGGGGGGGGTGTAATCAAAGAGCGATGTCAGTTTCCTCAATTAGGGGAAATTAACGAAAGGGGCACTAAAGGAGAAAAAGAAGGCTAAAAGGTCACATATGTGCAGAGTGCAAAGGTGTGTGTTTTTTCAATCAGGATTATAGCAGTGCAAGGCAGCATTTTCACCACATCAGCAATTTTAAGGAGGTGTCCACTTTTACTCCAAGCACGCTGGCTGGGGGATTCTGGGAATCGAAGTCCCCCCAACTTAAAGCGAGATATACAAGACCGCTTTCTGCCCCATACATCCCTTTGTCCGATCCGCTCCCACAGAGAGGGTCTTCTCCGGGTGCCGTCGGCCGGGCAATGCCGGTTGGCGACACCCAGGGGAAGGGCCTTCTCTGTGGCGGGCCCAGCCCTCTGGAACGACCTACCCCCCGACCTCCGCACCACCTCGGACCTCCGCCTCTTCCGCCAACGTCTTAAGACGTATCTATTCCAACAAGCCGGCCTAGCGTAGCCCCCCGTTTCTGACTCTATCTATAATTTTAATTTTCAGGGTTTTAAATGGGTTTTTTAGCACGGGTTTTAATTTAATTTAATATGTTTTTAATATTGTATATTGTCTTTTGTTATGGTTTTAATAATGCCTGTGCGCCGCCCTGGGTCCTAACAAGGAGAAGGGCGGGGTATAAATTCGAGAAATAAAATAAAATAAATAAATAAAATAAAGCAGGCTGGCTGGGGGATTCTTGGCATTCAAGTCCACCCATCCTAAAGCACGCTGGCTGGGGGATTGTGGAAACTGAAGTCTACACATCTTAAAGGATGCTGGCTGAGGAATTCTGGAAGTTCATCCATCTTAAATCTTGTGGGCTGGGGGATTCTGGGAATTGAAGTCTGCCCATTTTATGGCATGCTGGCTGGAGGATTTGGGGAGTTGAAGTCCACCCATCTTAAAGCATGCTGGCTGGGGAATTCTGGGAATTGAAGGCCACCCATCTTAACTTTAATTTAAGACGAAGTTGAGAATCACAGAGTGAAGACACAGGATTAATAGCAGGGGACCCAAGCCAAGTTCCTCACTTGTTTGGGTGATGTGGGGCCAAACAGACATTCCTAATTCACCCAACACCACAGGACTGTAATAGTCACGCCTGGGGAATTTCCTGGAGCAAACGTAGGATTATAAATGCAATGGATTGAATTAGACTCAATTGCATTAATCCTCGTCCTCCAATTGAAAACCTGGCAGGGCTTTAATTATCACTGGTTCTATTTATTTTTTAGCCCTCCTTGAGGACTAGCCTCATGCGCGGGCGGCCGAGAAATGGAAAGAAAGCCAAAATGGTCCAAGCAACGGGCGCATGTCACCTGTAGATTCCAGAGCCATTCGCATTTCATAGGAACTCATGCTTCCCGACTTGTCCAAATCAAACTTCCGGAAGACTGCCTGAAAAGTTTTTAAAAGGAAAAGAAATGAGAGGCAAATTCAACAGCAATAAAGGAGGTTATTATAGAGAAAAATAAATAAATATAGAAAAACTACCTACGAGAATCAAACCCCAAATTTACACCAAGTCCATAGCTTCAGTCTTTTCTCTCTTCTTCCAAGTTGACCTCTTTCCAAGTCAACATGTCTGAAATGTTATAGGGTTTCCTGCTTGAGCAGGGGGTTGGATTAGAAGACCTCCAGGGGCCCTTCCAACCCTGTTATTCTGTTATACCTACTACATAGCAATAGCTATGTCCATGCCCATGTTTATACTTATACCTGCTGTCTTGTAAATGTTTGACCAATTAAATGAAAATAACAAACGTTATGGCTGAGATTGTCATCATACCCTGAGAAAGGTATTATTTTAGCAGTCTATGGAATGCAAATACAGTTGTGCAAACATGGCTAAGATATTTCCCTTTGCTCTTTTAAAGCAGCTGAGCGGATGGAAACGTACCAGATAGTCTTTAATCTTAGTCCAAAGGACGTTAAACTCCACCAAGCCGAGTTTTCCATTCCCGTCTTTCTGAGAGAGGACGGGGCTGTTAAGGAAACACACTTGAGAAGATTCACCCCAACCGTTCCCTTACAAAAAGAGAAATTTCCTGACTGCGAGGACAACGAAATCAGTGGGAACAGCTTGCCACCAGAAGTGGTGAAGGCTCCCATCCATGGAGGCTTTTGTCTGAACAGCCGTTTGTCTGAAATGGTATGGGGATCTCCTGCTTCAGCAGCGGGTTGGACTAGACGACCTCTAAGGTCCCTTCTAACTCTCTTATTCTGTATTTCGGCAACTCTGAAATGACACAGGGGCCTCCCTCCCTTCTCATGCTGTGAAAAACAGGATACATCCATCAGGTTCACCATACTTCGGCAGGACTCCAAGCTGAAACCTTTCGTGCGGAGGTCTTTATCTACAATTTACAACAAAGAAAGAAAAGAGGATGATTTTACCCTCCATTGTGGTCGTTAATAATAATAATAATAATAATAATATTTAATTTTGTATACCGCGTCCTCTCCCCAAGGAGACTCGGAGCGGTGCATAGGGAAATTAAAACATATAAAAATATATACAAACAATAAATACAATAAATAAAAGCAGATTAAATTGATCGTCCCTGCGCTAAAAACCCCATTAAAACTAAATTCCCTAAACACCCCAGTGGTAGAGACTAACCAAGGCCGGCCAGACAGAAAAAGTGTGTTTTCAGTTTTCGACGGAAGGAGCGGAGGTCCGTAGTTGTTCTAATGTCGGGGGGGAGGTCGTTCCAGAGGGCTGGGCCCGCCACAGAGAAGGCCCTTCCCCTGGGCGTCGCCCGCTGACACAGTCTAGTGGACGGCACCCGGAGAAGTCCCTCTCTGTGGGAGCGGATCGGCCGTGAGGATGTATGGGGCAGGATCCGATCCCGCAGATAGCTAGGTCCCGAGCCATGGAGCGCTTTAAAGAAGATAACTAACACCTTGAAGCGCACCCGAAAGACGACAGGCAGCCAGTGCAGCTCGCGCAAGAGCGGTGTTACATGGGCGTACCTTGCGGTCCCCATTATTGCTCGCGCGGCTGCATTCTGGACCAGCTGAAGTCTTCGGGTGCACCTCAAGGGGAGCCCCATGTAGAGAGAGTTACAATAGTCCAGTCGGGACGTCACGAGGGCATGAGTGACTGTGCGAAGGGCGTCCCGATCCAATAGGGGGCGCAACTGGCGAACCAGCGAACCTGGTAAAACGCCCTCCTAGCCACGGCTGTCGAGGACTAGCTGTATATATAGGTCAACCCAATACTCCTGCCGCCTATTTTACCCACAACAACCCTGCTGGGTGGGTTGGCCGGAGAGCAGCCTCCATCATGTTCCAGGATTTGCAGCAAAACTGATAATTTTTCTCTTTTATGATGGCACTATTATTTTTTAAAAAAATAGCACGGCTACAGAGAGGTGCATCTTGGGACTTACGTTTTCCAATTATCCTATTGAGGATGGTTTGCAGCTCTCGTGGGCTGATCTCCATATCCTAGTAGGAAAAGGAAACTGGATTAAGATTATCATGGGTTACTTTGGAAAAAGAGGATTTTAAAGCCTGTTATCTGAACAGGCCACCAGGTGGCGATCTTGCCTCACAATAGAGGAGGCTGTGAGTTGAATCCTAGATAGAGGCAGATGCATTTCTCTCTCTCTGGGCACACTGAGAATTTATCCGCTGAACATAACTCCGCCCTGGCGACAGGAAGGGCATCTGGCCAGTAACGCTCTGCTAGCTCCGTTATGTACCCCAGACTCCGCATAATCCCGCAAAGGATTACGTAATCCTTATTGTAATCCTGCATAATCCCGCTTATGCGGTTGTTATAAATGAAGGTGATTACAATCTCTCGCTTTAACTCGACAAATTCAAATAGAGGCAAACTGGTCTCCCACTTCCTTCTCCCCTCTTTTACTGCCAGCTCAAGTTTTAGTTTTAATTCTTTCATTTTTATTTTTTTCAGAATTGGTGCGCTTTCTTCATCTTCGCATACTTACCGCCCCTGCCAGCTGCTTAAACAGCTGTTTAAAGCCTTCGTCGATCTCACGTTCGGAAAGTATTTTCTAGAGAAACGGGGGAAAGGAGACGGCGTCAGAAAACGAGGACCAGATTTCCCAGCTGGCTTCCGACCGATAAAATCAACGGCGGAAGCCGGATTAAAACCTTCCATCTTATCTCAAGCGGATCGTTTTGGAAATACGTCTCCCTTTGAAGGAAGACACGTATTTCTCCTTTCAATGGAGAAGGGACATTGATTTCCTGCTCCTGAATTCCCTCAAACGTTGAGAAAAATCTGTCACCGGAAGCTTTTACCTCATCGGGAAGGTTGGCTTGGATCTGATCATCCATCTCCCTGCAGAAGAACGGAAATAAAAAAAGAACAATAAAATGACACTTAGAAATAACCCCCACGAAAAATACAGATAGTCTTGCGCGAGCTGCACTGGCTACCTGTCGTCTTTCGGGTGCGCTTCAAGGTGCTAGTTCTCATCTTTAAAGCGCTCCATGGCTCGGGACCTAGCTATCTGCGGGATCGGATTCTGCCCCATACATCCTCCCGGCCGATTCACTCCCACAGAGAGGGACTTCTCCGGGTGCCGTCCACTAGACTTTGTCAGCGGGCGACGCCCAGGGGAAGGGCCTTCTCTGTGGTGGGCCCAGCCCTCTGGAACGACCTTCCCCCCGACATTAGAACAACTACGGACCTCCGCTCCTTCCGTCAGAAATTAAAAACTCACTTTTTCTGCTTGGCCGGCCTAGGTTAGTCTCTACCTCAGGGGTTAGGAAATGTTAATTTTAAAATGGGAATTTTAGTGCAGGGATAGTTAGATTTAATTTGTTTTTATTGTATTTATGTATGTATATATTTTATGTTGTTTTAATTTCTCCCTGTGCACCGCTCCGAGTCCCCTCGGGGAGAGGACGCGGTTATAGAAATAAATATTCTATTCTTCTCTAAATATTCTATTCTATTCTTCATTTTACGATCACCATTGAGCCTGGAATTATGGTCATAAGCCGTGGTCATTAAGCAGGTGACCGCAAGACTGATCTGATTTTAGGACTTCTTTTTTTTTTGCAGCGGTTGTTAAGCGAACACAGTTGTTATAAGATGAACATCACAATAAGGAATTGTCTGCAATTAAAAAATTGAAGAAAATTCCTTGTGTCCAATCACACTTGGCCAATAAGGATGATGATGATGATGATAATCTTTGGTGAGATTCACAGTCTTTGGGGCTGTTTGGTAGCTCAACAGCTCGAGTCCTAACCAAGGACCTAGGAACGGTTAAGGTAACGTCGGAGGATAGAAGCTGTTCCAAGTAAGGTGGATTTTTGTAGAATTAGAATGCTCACGTCCAATACATTTAGAATTTTCAAATAGCAAGGTAGCCTATTATTATTGTCGTCGTCCTCCTCCTCCAGAAAAACCAGAACTGATGCTGCGTTTCCAGCAAAAAAAAAATAATTGCGATCTTGTGACTGTAAAATGTAAATTTGCTTAGCGGCCAAAAATATGATTACAAGGGGGGCAGCCGTCAAAACTTTAAATCCAGATTATGAGTACTTTTTTAGGGAGTCTGAATGGTGGCAGCCCCTCAAATATTGGAACACTGCTATCCTGTCTCCCCTGGTCCTTCTCTTCATTAAACTAGACATCCCCAGTTCCTGCAACCGTCCTTGGTAGGTTTCAGCCTCCAGTCCCCTAATCATCTTAAAAAAAGATGGAATAACTTACACCGTCCCAGCCTTGTTCTCCGAGAATACACGAAGTACGAAGTCTCCTTCCTTGTTGGGCTCAAAAGTCGACGGGACCACGATATATTCCCCGGGGGGCAGCCTGAAACGAGTGCTCACTTCGCGCAGGTTGATGAACTGCTCCGATCGGGCCCGCGAAGAGTTAGAGAGGAAGAAATCCCTCTTCAGATGGACGGACGGCTGGCCCTTGCACTGCGCCAAGGACAAGAGGAATCGAGATTAAAAAAAATAAACAAATCCATTTTGCCAGAGATTCCCTCCCACTGAGATCCCCGGGAGATCAAAAGGAATCCAGAAGCCGAGACTCGCCTGCCAAAGTTGGAGATTCCGTCAGTCGTGAGCAGACCACGGAGCCGAATGAAATAGGTCGGTTTGGGACCTTCCTAAGTCTGGTTTTCGTTTAAAACCATGAGGACTAGCATCTCTTTTTTTTTTTTGAAGCCACGGACCACACACAGCCCAAAATTACAGGTAGTCCTCAACGTACGACCACAGTTGAGCCCCAAATTTCAGTTGCTAAGCAAGACCGTGGTTAGGTGAGTTTTGCCCCGTTTTACGACCCTTCTTGACCCTGCGGTGAAGTGAATCACTGCAGTTGTTAAGTTAGCCAGACGGTTGTAGAGTGAATCTGGCTGACTTTGCTTATCAGAAGGTCGCAAGAGGGGGATCAAGTGACCCCGCCGGGGGTCTGCAACCGTCATAAATATCTCAGAGACTCTGTGCCCAGCCTTTCCTTGCACAGCGCCTCCTTAGGGAAAATATTGACATGGCAGCTTTCCAAGATAGATAAGGTCTGTGGTCATAAATACGCCTTTGAATGATGGCTTGCCAGCCCTTGGCTGAATGCGAACGAGAGGAATTCACATTCGTTGAATAAAAGGGGTTTTGTCGGGACCAGGACTCGGCCTCAGTGCTTTTGGGGGGGAGCCTAAATCAGAACCGTTCTTTGCAAGCATACCTCCGAGGGCACCTGGGGGAAAAACCAGAAAAAGAAAATCAGCCCGTTTCGAAAGAGGAACCATCCCAGTTCAGAGAGACTTCCGGGACTTCCGGGGAGAGGCTGGGGCGATGGGGGGGACGACCCCTTTGGAGGGGGGCTACCTCATAGACGGCGAAACCGATGGTCTCCATGTCCTTCCCGACCCGCTTCTCTTTGCGACGGTGTTTCTGCATCAGGGCCAAAAGGAAGCTGCAGCCGGGCTCCCTCCGCCCGTCTTCGTCGTCGTGATCGATCTCGTCAAGGCGAATTTTAAACTGGGGGTTAATCCAGAACGTGGCTGCAGGAGGAGAGAGAGAGAGAGAGAGAGAGAAGGAGAAAAAGATGGAAGGCGGCCAGCGCAAAAGTTTGGAGCGGTCAAGCATACAGGTAGTCCTCGATTTATGACCATAATGCACCCCGGATATTACCGTCCTGTTGCAAGAGTCATAATGCACCCCGGAAATTACAGTCCTGTTGTAATGGTCGTAAAGCAAGACAGCAGTCCTTGATTTACGACCAAACTGCACCCCAGAAATGGTCGTGAAGCAAGAGAGCAGTCCTTGATTTACGACCAAACTGCACCCCAGAAATTACAGTCTTCTTGTAATGGTCGTAAAGCAGATCAACAAACAGTAGTTTCCAGCGAAAACATCATAAATCACGACCACGTGACTACGGGATGCTGCAAACGGCCATAAATGCAGGCTGGTTGCTGAGAGTCCAAAATGTGGTCACAACTTTGGAACAGGGGCATAAGTAGTTTTTGTTTGTAGCTTTGGTTGCTAAGCAACTGGTCATAAGCTGAGGATAACGTATATAATTTTTTTTTAATGAAAACGTCTAAACAAGGTTAGAAACTCCCTGATAGTTTCAGGCATCAGTGAGGCAGAAGAACAGCTGGAGCCTGTTCCCAGTGTGCGCATGCGCAGAGCTGCCAGACGAAGGGAAGAGCTAAAGAACAGGGGTCGACTTGGGAGTAAAGCCACAGGTAGACAGTGAATGGCCCCTCCCAGAGGAAATAAAAGAGGAACGAAGGGGGAGTGGAGTTTGCAGGAGACCATTAGTTCGCTTAATGGGTTCGTGACTCTCTGAGACTCCTGGCCACGTTTTGCAAAGTTCGGCCTGGCAGTTCTCCAAGCCAGATAAGGTCTGTGACCGTAAATCCTCCCTTGAAAGACTTTGCTGGATGTGAAGGAGCAGAATTCATAGTCAATTAATAAAAGGGGTTTTTGTCGGGACAACAAGGAGTTGGCTTCATGTTCTTGGGAAGCCTGGGTCAGAACAGGTGGGCTGGGCTGACCGAATTACATCCTGTGCCACGGGAAATACCTGGGAAATTCCTACAGCCCCCAGCCGTGCTCCCTCGTCGCCAGGTGCCATCGTACAGCGTGGTGTTCCATTTTCGGAATTTGCGAGCCTTCAAGGCATCGGGGGTGAGGTTGCAGATCTCAAGGCGGGAAAACTCGCGGAGGAAATCTTGGAAGGACATCCTGAGAGCAAAGGTAAGAAGGAAATTCCAGAATTGAAGAGTACAAAGTTACGACAGGAGATCAAAACCTGCAGGCTTCAGATCTCTGTCAGGGAGGCCATCCAAGGCCAGACACCTCAGTCATTAATTCACCTCATTGAAATAAGTGTTATAACATCTATCTATCTATCTATCTATCTATCTATCTATCTATCTATCTATCTATCTATCTATCTATCTATCTTTTATATCTATCTATCTATCTATCTATCTTTTATATCTATCTATCTATCTATCTATCTTTTATATCTATCTATCTATCTATCTATCTATCTATCTATCTATCTATCTATCTTTTATATCTATCTATCTATCTTTTATATCTATCTATCTATCTTTTATATCTATCTATCTTTTATATCTATCTATCTATCTTTTATATCTATCTATCTTTTATATCTATCTATCTATCTATCTATCTATCTTTTATATCTATCTATCTATCTATCTATCTATCTATCTATCTATCTATCTATCTTTTATATCTATCTATCTTTTCTATCTTTTCTATCTATCTATCTATCTATCTATCTATCTATCTATCTATCTTTTATCTCTATCTATCTATCTTTTATATCTATCTATCTTTTATATCTATCTATCTATCTATCTTTTATATCTATCTCTATCTATCTACATCAGCAATCTTTCTAATTATCTACATCTGTCTCTCTACTTATTTACCTACTAATCTCCATTTCTGTCTGTCTGTCCGTCCACCCACTGTTTATCTATCTATCTATCTATCTATCTATCTATCTATCTATCTATCTATCTATCTATCTATCTATCTATCTATCTATCTTTTATATCTATCTATCTATCTATCTTTTATATCTATCTATCTATCATCTATCTCTATCATCTATCTATCTATCTATCTATCTATCTATCTATCTATCTATCTATCTATCTATCTATCTATCTATCTATCTATCTATATCTATCTCTATCCTCCTTTCCCTCCCTCCCCTTCTTTCCTCCCTCCCTCCTTCCTTCCCTCTTCCTTCCTTCCCTTCTTCTTTCCTTCCTTTCCCTCTTCTTTCTTTCCTTCTTCCCCTTCCTCCATTGTCCCTTCCTTCCTTCCTTCCTTCCCCTCTTCTTTCTTTCTTCCCTTCCCCCCTTCCCTCTTCCTTCCTTCCATACGCCCCCTTACACTGAAAAGCAAATCCAGGCAGCTTAAAAATAAAAATCATGAATGTTAAAATAATATTAACAGCCGTTACAAAATTAAAAAAACCATCCCATACGACAGTACGTCGGTGGCATCTTCCCCATCTTAGTTGTTAAATTTCAATGTAACGTCCTGCTAAAACTCAGTTGGAAAGCCAGAACGCACCAAAACTCCCCATCCTCCATTTTCACTCTCAGCTGTTGCCCCACAGCCGGCTCCACTGCATTCCACTCTCCAGAACTGTTAAAACAAAAGAAAAAGAAGGGTGGTGAAAAGGCTCCTTAAATCCACTAGGGGAAAAAAACAAAAACCAGATTTTAGCCAGGCTGAGGCCAGCCAGAGATCAGCGTGAACTGGAAAAGAAACTTGCCGAACCTTGTAAAATTTAAATTATATAAACAAACAAGGAAACCAGAAACAAGCTCTTGGGTCTGATTTTTCTAGTTTATCGTTTATCGATCAGAATTAAATGGTAAGACTCTTCCAGACCACAGAGAGCTGGGTTCGAATTTTAGTTGATTAAAATGTTCATTAAGTACGATGTCCAGAGATGTTTTGAGAACAGACAGGGAGACCGCACTCAAAAAAGGATGGATTGATAAGCTCTGGGTTGGTCTATTCTAATGCTTTCCAACTTTGGCGGCTTTAAGACACGTGGACTTAAACTCCCAGAGTTCCCCAGCCAGCATGCAAAATAGCTGGCTGGGGAATTCTGGGAGTTTAAGTCCATCCATCTTAAAGGATGATGGTTGGGGTATTCTGGGAGTTGAAGTTCACCCATCTTAAAGGATGATGGTTAGGGGATTCTGGGAGTTTAAGTCCATCCATCTTAAAGGATGCTGGCTGGGGGATTCTGGGAGTGGAAGTCCATCCATCTTAAAGGATGATGGCTGGGGGATTCTGGCAGTTGAAGTTCACCCATCTTAAAGCATGCTGGCTGGGGGATTCTGGGAGTGGAAGTTCACCCATCTTAAAGGATGATGGCTGGGGAATTCTGGGAGTGGAAGTCCATCCATCTTAAAGGATGCTGGCTGGGGGATTCTGGGAGTGGAAGTCCATCCATCTTAAAGGATGCTGGCTGGGGGATTCTGGGAGTGGAAGTCCATCCATCTTAAAGGATGATGGCTGGGGGATTCTGGGATTTGAAGTCCACTCCTCTTAAAGGATGCTGGCTGGGGGATTCTGGGAGTGGAGGTTCACCCATCTTAAAGCATGCTGGCTGGGGGATTCTGGGAGTGGAAGTTCACCCATCTTAAAGCATGCTGGCTGGGGGAGTCTGGGAGTGGAAGTTCACCCATCTTAAAGCATGCTGGCTGGGGGATTCTGGGAGTTTAAGTCTACCCATCTTAAAACATGCTGGCTGGGAAATTCTGAGAACTGAAGCACGCCCCTCTTAAAGCCGCCAAGGTTGAGAAATACTACTTTTCTATTTCTATTTCTATCTCTCTATTTTAAGACTGGGGAACTTTGATGGACATGAATGGAGAAGTCTGCTTCATTCATTCTGGTGATTGGGCAAGGCCAGCTCAGGACAAAAGGATGCTGGGAGTTGTAGTTTGCCAACTCCCAGGAGGGCCATTTCACCTGTCACTCCATGCTCCTGTCCATTCTACCTCTCCCCACGGGTTTCGTATCCGGATGAGGCTGACGCGCTGTCCTCGGTAGTTGATCTATTGGAAGGCAGAGATTGTCATGAGTCACTGAGTTCCCCTGAAGGTGACTTTCATGGTGCTTTTATGCAATTAAACCACGGCCAATCCGATTCTTAGACAGAAACCAAAAATAAGCAAGCTGATGTCTTCATTGCTAAGTGCCAACCCTAAAACAGACTGGTTCTTAGTGCCAAAGAATAAATTCCTGAGAAAATCACGTTAGAGGTAATAATTCTCAACTTACAACCACAATTCCAAATTGCTAAGCAAGGGAGCCGTTAAGTGAGTTGTGCCTGATTCTACCACTTTTTTTTTTTTTTTTTGCCACGGCCCTTAAGCAAATCCGTGCAGTTGTTAAATGAATCGCACGGTCGTTCAGTGAATCTGGCTTCCCTTATTAACTTTGCTTGTCGAAAGCCCGCTGGGAGAGTCGCACATGGTGATCACGTGACCTTGGGATGCGGTAACTATCTATCTATCTATCTATCTATCTATCTATCTATCTATCTATCTATCTATCTATCTATCTATCTATCTATCTATCTATCTATCTATCAATCATCTATCTATCTATCTATCTATCTATCTATCTATCTATCTATCTATCTATCTATCTATCTATCTATCTATCTATCTATCTATCTATCTATCTAATTTATATACCACGCCTATCTCCCAATGGGACTCAGAGCGGTGCACAGGAAAGGAATAAAATATACAACAATAAATACGAAATATTAAGCATAAATTAAATTAAATTGACCCCGTGCTAAAATTGTCAATTAAAACCCATTTCTAAAATAAGATTAAAATTTAGATCTATGTCAGGACGGCCTCGTGAAAGAGGTATGTTTTTAGGGAGCCCGGCGGAAGAGGCGCAGGTCCGTAATCGTGCGAAGGTCGGGCGGTAGGCCATTCCAGAGGGCATATTGTAAAATATATTTTATAACAGTTGCCAAATGGGGCCATGAAGATGCTGCAACGGTCATTAAGTATGAGGACTGGTCCTATGTCACGTTGTTTTCAGGGCTGCTGTAACTTCAAATGGCTGTTAAATGAATGTTGTAAATCGAGGACATAATGTTTCTGTAGGAGATGGCCAAGCTGAGTGCAAAGAGTCAAACAGGTCATCGGTCATGAATCCCTTCGCACCCACAAGAGATCTAAGTCCAGCCCACCATGAATTCCTTATCTCCCGCTAATTTCCCTTGGCTGTTAGTAGTTCAGGTTCTCGTAGAGAGCTTAAGCTTGCAATAAATCTTTATACCCATTTGAACGGTCTGAATCTCCTGATTTCCCTGGAGCTTGACGTTACTCTTCACTTTCTAGTTTGGTTTTTATGACGGTTTAACAATTCTCACCTGCTCACCTCCGGTGACCGAGTAAGCATGGCCCTTCACCAGTTTCTTGAAAGTGACGGCTTCCATGTCAAATGCACTGGTGATCTGGAATTCAAAATGGGCAGGACGAAGGGTTAGAAGAGGAAAAACCTACATTACAAATTTTGAATGCCCACCAAGAAGTGGAATGCAGCTACAGGCAGTCCTTGACTTACAACCAGTCACTTAATGACCGTCTGAAGTTACGACAGACTTCCGCAGGATTTGTTTAACGATTGATTGTAAAATCTGGACGATCCTGTGGATGACTTGACTTAAGACTGTCATGAATTATGACTGAGATGGTCATAATCATGGTTGTAACTCAAGGACTCGCTATAGAAGTCCATCTCTTACCTCTGGTTTTAGTACAGCCTTTAATATTTTAATCTGTATAATTTTGATGTGTCCATGTTTTCATTATATTTATTTGTTTTGTCACCTTGCATAACAATTTAATAAATAATCAAATAATGAGAGCAGGCATCAAAATTTCATTTTTTAATGTGTGCCGGTGTATTCACTGAAAAAAGTGGCACTAAAAGTTATCTTATCCTATCTTATTCCTATCCTATCCTGCCCTACCTTATATTACCTTACCTTATCATTTTCTCTTCTCTACTCTGCTTTCCCCTCCTATCATCTTAATCTTGCTTTATCCTACCTTATCATCTTCTCTTCTCTTCTCTTCTCTTCTCCTCTACTCTCCCCTCCTATCATCTTATCTTAATCTCGCCTTATCCTACCTTATTCTCTCATCCTCTCCTCTCCTCTCCTCTCCTCTCCTATCATCTTATCTTAATCTCGCCTTATCCTACCTTATTCTCTTCTCCTCTCCTCCTCTCCTCTCCTCTCCCCTCCTATCATCTTATCTTAATCTCGCCTTATCCTACCTTATTCTCCTCTCCTCTCCTCTCCTCTCCTCTATTCTCCCCTCCTATCATTTTATCTTAATCTCGCCTTATCCTACCTTATTCTCTTCTCCTCTCCTCCTCTCCTCTCCCCTCCTATCATTTTATCTTAATCTCGCCTTATCCTACCTTATTCTCTTTTCCTCTCCTCTCCTCTCCTCTCCTCTCCCCTCCTATCATTTTATCTTAATCTCGCCTTATCCTACCTTATTCTCTTCTCCTCTCCTCCCCTCTCCCCTCCTATCATCTTATCGTAATCTCGCCTTATCCTACCTTATTCTCTTCTCTTCTCTTCTCCTCTCCTCCTCTCCTCTCCTCCCCCTCCTATCATCTTATCTTAATCTCGCCTTATCCTACCTTATTCTCTTCTCCTCTCCTCTCCTCTCCTCTCCTCTCCTATCATCTTATCTTAATCTCGCCTTATCCTACCTTATTCTCTTCTCCTCTCCTCTCCTCTCCTCTCCTCTCCCCTCCTATCATCTTATCTTAATCTCGCCTTATCCTACCTTATCGTCTTCCCTTCTCTTAGGAGTCCACCCATCTGTGTGCCCCTCTTGCTGGGATGCCCACCTATAAGTGAAGGCGGGATGACCTCCCCGATATACTCACGTCAATGGAGCATCCCATCAGAGATCCTCTCTCCAGGGCTTTCAAAATGATCTGAAAGAGATCGCTGGGAGGCTTCCGGAGGTCGTACCACTCGGTCACCCCGCCTGTAAAGTCCTCAAACCCCTCGGAGGTGCTTCCTCCAGATAAGGCCTCGTAGCAGCCGTTCACCCTAAGGAGACATTGAATCGTAGCGTCTATCCCCATTGCCACTCTGGGGGGATGTCATCACGGCTTGACCTTAATGTAATACTGTTGTTTGCTGGGTGCTGTACTTAAGGCTTATATTTGTGAGTATATGTTTCGCTAGAGTGGTGCAGTGGCTTAGAGGTGGTGCTCTGGCCTCACAATCAAGGAGGCTGTGAGTTCGATCCTAGGTAGAGGCAGATATTTCTCTCTCTGGGCACGATGGGACTACAGCTACAGAACAAAACTCCGCATTGGCGACAGGGAAGGGCATCGGGCCAGTAAACACTCCGCTCCATTCAGCTGCCCAGACTCCACCCCACACGGGATTATGGGGCCGTTAAAAGAAGAAGATAATGTGTTTTATTACAGTGATCCCCAAACCTTTCTGGCTCTATGGACTGGTGCTTGAGCAAATGGAGCTTCCCACACCCATCGCTTCTGCAGACCAGTTCCTGATGGGCGGCAGACTGGTACAGGTCTATAGACTCAGGGGTGGGAACCCCTGTTTCATTACTCTTGTATATCACTGACCGCATCATTCCTGTTGGTGTCATATTTCATTTCATTTTTTCATTTTATTAAATTTGTATATCGCCCCGCTCTCCCCAAAAGGGACTCGGGGCAGTGCACAGGAAAAATTAAAACCACGCATATACATAAAATACCGATAATAAATATATCATAAATATTAAAAACTTCTTAAATTAAACCCGACCTGTGCTAACACCAGTTAAAACCCCAATAAAATCTAATTCAATTTAAAACCAGTAGATGGACTCAGAAGATTAAGCCAGGCCAGCTAAGTGGAAAAAGTGCATTTTTAATTGTTGACGGAAGAGGCGGAGGTCTGTGATATTCCTAAGATCGGAGGGGGGTAGATCGTTCCAGAGGGCAGGGCCCGCCACAGAGAAGGCCCTTCCCCTGGGCGTCGCGAGCCGGCATTGCCCGGCCGTTGGCACCCGGAGCAGACCCTCTCTGAGGGAACGGATCGGTTGGAGGGATGTATGGGGTAGGAGGCGGTCTCGCAAATAACTAGGACCCGTGCCATGGAGCGCTTTAAAGATGATAAAGGTGCTAGTTATCATCTTCAAAGCGCTCCATGGCTCGGGACCTAGTTACCTGCAGGATCGGATCCTGCCCCATACATCCTCACGGCCGATTCGCTCCCACAGAGAGGGACTTCTCCGGGTGCCGTCCACTAGACTTTGTCAGCGGGCGACGCCCAGGGGAAGGGCCCTCTCTGTGGCGGGCCCAACCCTCTGGAACAACCTTCCCCCTGATATTAGGACAACTACGGACCTCCACTCCTTCCGTCTGAAACTAAAGACACATCTTTTTTGCTTGGCCGGCCTAGGATAGGATAGTCTCTGTTAAGATTAAGGGATTTTATGAGGGATTTTAGCGCAGGGACATATGTTTAATCTATTTTTAACCTAGTTATTTAGTTAGTTATTTATTTATATTTAAGGTTTTAATTTTGTATCTGTTTGGTTTTAGTTGCTTTTAATACCCTGTGTCCCGCCTCGAGTCCCCTCGGGGAGAGAGAGCGGGATATAAATAAAAAATTATTATTATTATTATTATTATTATTATTATTATTATTATTATTATTATTATTATTATTATTATTATTATTATTATTATTATTATTATTATTATTATAATCAGCACCTTGAAGCGCACCCGAAAGACCACCATATGAAATTACAGGGCCATCACTTTAATTTCTCTGCCCATTTCACAGACGGGAAACATCGAGTCCTTCGCCAGAAGCCCATTCTTGGCAGAGGGTGGGGGGGAGGAAGAATGCCAAATCTTCTGACAGCTAAGATCAACTCTGAAACACCTTCCTCCTCCTCCCCACCACCCAAAGAAAAATAAAACGATACGTACTTGGCGTACGCTTTTTCGAGCAGGGCGCTCCAGAACTCGTTCCCTTCGGCTGAATGAACGAAGACCAGCTTGCCGTCTTTCGTCGGGAGCAAATCGTCGACCACCACGTCGATCCATTCGCCAAACTGCCAGATCTGTTTTCAGAAGACCCAAAAGAAGTCAAGAATCCTAAATTTACAGGTCAGCCAGACTGGGCGGCTGCTCTGTTAAGGAAACGTGTGAAAATAATAGACCGCAATTGTGCAACCGTGCTAAAACCAACAATCTCGGCCGTTTTTAAAGCGCCTTCGGTCAATCCAGGTAGTCCTCGATCTACAAGCACCACTGAACCCAACGTTTTTGTTGTTGGGAAGTGAGCTTTGTCCCGTTTATGAACCTTCTTTTGTTGGGGACGCTGCAAAGGTCGTAACTGTGAAAAACAGTCATAAGTTGCTTTTTTTCAATGCCACTACATCTTTGAACGGTCACTAAGCAAACAGTCATAAGTCGGGTACTACTTGTAGTTTCCCTCACTGTAAAGATGATGGGGAAGGCACGGTCAGACTTGCAAGATTCTGCTAATGGAACGTTCTGATTGCATATAGATGGCAAAAGAAGACTCACGACATGCATGCCATAGGCGGCACGCGGAGCCATATTTGCTGATTTTGGGCCTTCTAAAGCAGGGGTCCCCAACCTTTTTTTTTTTTAATTTCAATTTATATAACCGCTCCTTCTCCATCGAAATGGACCCAGGGCGGTGCACAGGGAGTTAAAATCAATAAATAACAATAAATGCGAGACCGCCTCCTGCCCCATACATCCCTTAGACCGATACGCTCCCACAGAGAGGGTCTTCTCAGGGTGCCGTCAGCTGGACAATGCCGACTGGCGACACCCAGGGGAAGAGCCTTCTCTGTGGCGGGCCCTGCCCTTTGGAACGACCTACCCCCTGAACTTCGCACCATCTCCGACCTCCGCCTCTTCCGCCAGTGTTTAAAGACACATTTGTTCCATTTAGCCGGCCTAGCGTAACCTCCACAAATGACTATTTTAGACAGTTTTAAATTTGGGGATTTTAATTTGTTTTTAGCGCAGGATGGGTATCAAATAAGTTTTTTAAATTTTTTACTTGATTTTGTATTGTATTTTAAATTCCTGTGCGCCGCCCTGGGTCCTTTTGGAGAAGGGCGGGGTATAAATTTAATAAAATAAAAATAAAATAAAAAATAAATAAATACAGAATAACGGCTAAAATAAATTAAACTAAGGACCTGTGCTAAAACATCCCATTAAAATTCTAAAATACATTTACTCATTGGCTAAAATTGAATTATATCAGAGCTCTAAGCTCTAAGCTAGACCAGGGACCGGTTTCATGTTAAAAAAATTCTGCGGACCGGTGGCCATGGCTCGGCCGGTGTAGAGGGGGAGCGGGGAAAGGGGGAACAGGCGGCGCATGCGCGCACGGGGGGGGGTCGGCTCACTCGCCCCTCTCGGGCCCCAACGGCGCGAGCAGCTGCGCCTGCGCTCTCCCGCCCCCGGGGCGCACTCTGCCCAGGGGACTGCCCCCTCCTCCCTCCTCTCCGGCCCTTTCTAAGGGTTGCGCCGCTCACTGCGGCCCGGTTCCTATCAAGCCACGGACCGGCACCGGTCAACGGACCGGGTGTTGGGGACCCCTGTTCTAGAGGATCAAGGGAGGCCCGTTTTCGCCCTCCCTAGGCTTCTGGAAAGCCTGGGGAGGGGCTGTGTGTGAATGCACAGGGGGGGAGGGGTGTCACGCAGACATGCACAAGTGGGTGAGGAAGATTGAATTGGTGTAGGTATGCATGCGCATGGACAATTTTGGCACACCATAAGAAAAAGGGTTGCTAACACTGATATAAAGCCATAGGACTCCTGGTTGTAATTACAATACAATACAATACAAAGCAGAGTTGGAAGGGACCTTGTAGGTCTTCTAGTCCAACCCCCTGCGTGGGCAGGAACCTTATACCGTTTCAGACAAATGGCTATCCAACATCTTCTTAAAGACTTCCAGGGTTGGGGCATTCACAACTTCTGGAGGCAACTTCTGTTCCAGAGGTTAATTGTTCTGACTGTCAGGAAATTTCTCCTTAGTTCTCAGTTGCTTCTCTCCTTGATTAGGATTAATTCTACTCTGGACTCTGGACTACCTCGCTGGGCTAACACAAGAAAGAGGAAATCAATCCGTGGGACGTGGAAAAGGATGGGAGGGGAACTTACCTGGAAATGGAAGATACCAGCATATCCGTTCTGGAAGCTTTGTCCGTGGGGGACCACGCGATGGAGAAGGGGGTCGTTCAGCGTGAGTGACGCAATGGCAGCTAACAGCCAACAGTCCCCTAGGGACAGAGAGAGCGATAGCAGAAAATTCAGCCTGCTCTCCAGAAAGAGCCCATCAAAATTAGGACACAGAATAACAGGGTCGGAAGGGATATTGGAGGTCATCTAGTCCAACCCCCTCGCCCAAGCAGGAGACCCTGGCACCATTTCTTTTTTCTTTTCTTTTTTAAATCTGTTTTTATTTATTTATTTTTTGAAGGAGTTTTATTTATTTTAATTAAAACAAAAATACAAAAAGGAAAAAAAATAGTCATTCTACATTGGATCCTTTGGAAAATATGTCGACTGGTTACACACAACTTAACGGCTTCAGTATTCGCTTAACCACCACTAAAAACAGGGCTGCAAACTTGGATGCGATTATGTGTAACCCTTTTAACGACCGGCACAATTTACGACTGTAATCCTGGTTGTAAGTTTAAGTTTATCTTTAATTTAAACCCGGGAAATTAATATAGACTCACCTAGATTAAAAAGGCCTAATCTTTATATACAAAAGATCGCGGGATCAATTCTTGACGTCTCCAGACAAGACTAGATAAACTAAATAAGCTAAACTTCACAGGGTTTCTATCGGTCAAGAATCCTGGGCCGCAAAAGTTTGCTTGGTTGACAGGGTTGCAACCTGATTCACACACCTTGTCAGTTCGAAAGGCTGTGCTGTTTGAAAACCCAGCCAGTTGCGGCTTGTTGGACACACTACGCTAAAGCCAAGCCGGGCTGTGTTGCAAGATGCATCCTTCAATTGGTTTGCAATTTTGTAGGAACACGATCGATCGGGAAGTGTCCTGACCTAAAGGCTTCCCCAGCAGCACGAAGCCAAGTCCTCGTCCCGATAAACCCCTTTTATTGAATGGACACTGAATTCCTCTCCAGCAAAGTCTTTCCTCTCCCACAGTCTTTCAAGAGAGTTTACAATTACCCAGTGGCCAGGCCGATCTCGTTCAGACGCGGCAATATTTGGCAAGAATGCAGGAACGAACTAATGGTCTCCTGCAAGCTCCACTCCCCTTTTGCTCCTCTTTTATTTCCACTGGGAGGGGCCATTCATCCTCCACCTGTGGCCTTACTTCCAAGTCGACCCCTGTTCCTTAGCTGTTCTCTTTTCCTGGCAACTCTGCGCATGCACACACTGGGAACAGGCTCCAGCTGTTCGTCTGCCTCACGGATGTCTGACTCTGAAGGCAGCTGATGACTGTCAGATGGCTCTGGCCCCCTCTCTGCCTCCGACCCAGAGCCCTCCTCAGAGCCTTCCCCGGACTCCAGGACTGGCCCAGGTTCCTCCCCAACCCTCCTCACTGTCTGACTCTGCTGCTAGCTTTGCTGGTGGGCCACACCGAGAAGGACCACGGAGGGATGGTAGAGCTGCCATGTCTGGAATTGCTACGAGCTGCAACCTGTTCTTCAGCCCCAAAGTTGGCTCGGTGCCACAGGGTGGGGTGGCAGCTCCAGGCAGGCGCTGATCAGATAATAGAGAGGAGGGTGTGGAAGCAACCAGAGGGGAAGAAAATTTCCTGTAACTGCTGGGGCCAGAAGAAACCGGGTGGAAGCTGCCGAGAGGCAGATCCAAAATCCAGAACTAAAGGCAGAATCTCCCGACTGTGAGAAAAATCCATCGATGGAACGGCTTGCCTCCAGAAGTTGTGAACGCTCCAACTCTTGAAGGTTTTCAAGAAGAGGTTGGACAACCATTTGACTGGAATTGTATACAGAATAACAGAACTGGAAGGGACTTTGGAGGTCTTCTAGCCCAACCTCCTCCTCAGGCATGAGATCCTATACCAGGGATGGCGAACCTAGGGCACGGGGGCCACAGCTGGCACGCAGAACCATTTCTTAGGGCACGCGAGGCGTTGCCCTGTCAGCTCCAGCGCGCATGTGTGCGCTGGCCAGCTGATTTAGGCCTCCTTTTGAGGCCGTTTTTCCCCCTCCGGAGGCTTCAGGGAAGCTCCTGAAGCCTCTGGAGGTGGGGGGGAGGCTGTTTACACCCTCCCTAGGCTCCTAGAAAGCCTCTGGAGGCTGGGGAGGGCGGAAAAAACGAGCCAAAAGCAGGGGGTCACACACATAGCATTATGGGTGTGGCACACCCATGCACGACCCCCCCTTGGGCTCCCCCTGCTTTTGGCACACAAGCCAAAAAAGGTTAGCCATCACTGTCCTATACCCACAGGGCTGTCCAGCCTCTTCTTAAAAGCCTCCACGGATGGAACACCCACAATTTCTGGTGGCAAGCTGTTCCACTGGTTCATTGTTCTCACCGTCGGGAAATCCCCCGTCTTTAGTTCCAAGTTGCTTTTCTTAAGCTGTTCAGCTCCCGTCTGATTAGGGGGGGGGGGGGGGGAACAGAAAAGGACCCAAGGATGTAGAGACCCACGTGGTTAGGGTTAGGGTCTCGCCACTCACCCAGCGCTCCCTGGCAAACATCGGTTCGTGTGGCCCCATCAACGATGAACAGTGGGTTCCGGCACATTTCCTGAAAGATTGAAAGAGACAAAGCTATGAAATGGCAGAAGAAGGTGTGAAGGGTGTGAGGACACAACATCAGGCACCTGACTTGTTTCAGGGGTCAGTTAGATGCCCTCTGGGTTTCCCCAGTCGCCATGGATGGCTGTGAAGGTTGGAGCATAAGGAAGGCTGAGCACCAAAGAATGGAGGCCTTTGAACTCTGGGGCTGGAGAAGAAGACTCCTGCATTGAGTCCCTTGGACTGCAAGGCCATCCAACCGGTCAGTCCTGGAGGAGATCCACCCTGGCTGCTCTTTAGAAGGCCAGATCCTGAAGGGGAAACTCAAAGACTTTGGCCACCTGATGAGAAGGAAGGGCTCACTGGAATAGAATAGAATAGCAGAGTTGGAAGGGACTGTGGAGGTCTTCTAGTCCAACCCCCTGCCTAGACAGGAAACACTATACCATTTCAGACAAATGGTTATCCAACATCTTCTTAAAAATGTCCAGTCTTGGAACATTTACAACTTCTGAAGGCAAGTTGTTCCACTGATTAATTGTTCTCACTGTCAGGAAATTTCTCCTTAGTTCTAGGTTGCTTCTCTCCCTTATTAGTTTCCACCCATTGCTTCTTGTCCTGCCCTCAGGGGCTTTGGAGAATAGCTTGACTCCCTCTTCTTTGGGGAAGCCCCTGAGATATTGGAAGACTGCTATCATGTCTCCCCTAGTCCTTCTTTTCATTAAACTAGACCTACCCAGTTCCTGCAACCATTCTTCATATGTTTTAGTCTCCAGTCCCCTAATCCTCTTTGTTGCTCTTCTCTGCCCTCTTTCGAGAGACTTCACACCTTTTTTACACCATTGCGACAAAAAAGTGAAGAGCCTCATGCTGGGAATGATGGAGGGCAAGAGAAGAAGAAGGGCACGGCAGAGAAGGAGGGGGCTGGATGGAGTCACCGAAGCAGCCGGCCTGAGCTTCAATGGACTCCAGAGGATGGGAGAGGACAGGAAGGCCTGGAGGAACGTGGTCTACAGGACCGCATATATGTCGGACACAACATCACAACAACAACCGCACCCTAAGACTTACCGTTGGGCGTTTCCACTTGACCCCGTAGGTCTTAGAAGAGTTTGGCCCCAGTTCTTTGAAGCCCAGTGAAGAGGCGGTGGCAGGGAAGGTTTCGTCCTTGAAGAGGCTCCCATTCTGCAGGCATTCGTTGCGCAGCCTCTCAAAATCCTGACCCAAGTGCTTGACTGCGTTCTCGTGTTTCCCCAAACCCAGGTCTTTGGCACGTTGCTTCTGGACTTGAGCCGAGACCCCGGTGCAGTAAATCGGGACGATGACCTCTTCCGACATGTCCGCGGATTATCCAAGTAATAGAATTCCCTGAAAGAGGTAAGAGAAGAGATACCATCACGTTTCCCCAAAAATAAGACAGGGACTTATATTCTTTTGACCCCCGAAAATAGCATTTGGACTTATTTTCGGAGAGGCCTTATTATTTTTGAGGTGCAGGAGGCGGCGAGCATAGTCACATCATGGCTGCTGATGTTGCAATATTTTCAGGGTAGGGCTTATTTTAGCGCAGGCACTCAAAAGCCCGATTGGGCTTATTATCCGGAGAGGTCTTATTTTTGGGGAAATAGGGAAGTCAGTAGGAAAACCTTTGTCGATTGCTCGGTACAATACGGTATCTATACGTTCAAGTCGCTAGTCCTCATGGTTACTGGGGGGAAAAATTGAAAGCGTAACTGCACAGAATAGCCAAAATAAGGACAGGAAGTTTTATTAGGTCACAGACTAACACACACACACACGACAGAATTTCTTATGGCCTCCGATCAGAACTGAAAAGAAAAAATATGGAAGGTCCTTAAGACGCACTTCTTCCATCTCGCCGGCCTGGCCTAATCCCCACCATCAAGTTGTAGACTGAAGCTAAAAATTGTTTTAATTCGGATTTTAAGGGGTAGAGTTTTAGGATTTTAAGGTTTTAGGATTGTTAGCACAGGGTATTGGGATTTAATCTATTTTTAGTACTATTAATTGCTATGTTTTGTATTTTTTCTATTTTAATTTCCTGTGCACCACCCCGAGTCCCTTTGGGGAGAGTGGCGCGGTTTATAAATTTAATAAATGAAATGAAATGAACTTATGGCCACAATGGAGATCAGAATTTCCATCGCTAAGAAATGCGGTTAGTAGCCATGATTTTGGGTTGGACTAGAAATGGAGGCATCATGTGATTAAAGCTGGTTTTATGATTATTTTTTACTCTTTGCGAAGCAAAACCCATGGTTGTTAAGTGAACTTCAGCACTGCAGCGTGTTAACATGATTTATGACTTAATTTTCGGGCCAGCCAAGCCATTTAAAGTTCAAACGAAGATGTGGAGACCCTGGAAAGAGTGCAGAGAAGAGCAACAAAGAGGATTAGGGGACTGGAGGCTAAAACATAGGAAGAACGGTTGCAGGAACTGGGTAGGTTAGGTTTAAAGAAAAGAAGGACTAGGGGAGACATGATAGCAGTCTTCCGATGTCTCAGGGGTTGCCCCAAAGAAGAGGGAGTCAAGCTATTCTCCAAAGCACCTGATGGTAGGACAAAAAGCAATGGGTGGAAACTAATCAAGGAGCGAAGCAACTTAGAACTGAGGAGGAATTTCCTGACAGTGAGAACAATTAATCAGTGGAACGACTTGCCTCCAGAAGTTGTGAATGCTCCAACACTGGAAGTTTTGAAGAAGATGTTGGACAACCATTTGTCTGAAAGAGTGTAGGGTTTCCTGCCTAAGCAGGGGGTTGGACTAGAAGACCTCCAAGGTCCCTTCCAGCTCTGTTATTCATTTCTATGGCTTGATGTGTCTATAATAACATTGTGGAACCTCAGTGTGCTGTTATTAAACCACAATGACTTGACTCAGCCACAAACCGGGATTTATAAAGCAGGTCTGCACTAAAATGGCTTTATAAAGTAGCCACAGGATGAAATCCTGGCAGCATGGAGATTATTAAATTAAGGAGTTGGCACGGTGACTGCTTCTGCTTTATTAAACGTAGCTACGTGTTTAGTGAAGGGAACATCTGTTTTGTATGAGGATATGTCCTCCACCCGGAACTCTTCTTAAAAAACCTTGAAATTCAGCACGATAGCCTCACGCAAGTCGATCAGAGTCCCTAAGGAATTCAATCGTTGAATTTAGGTCATTCCAAAGAGTGAAGAAAACCAGCAGATGTTACAGGAACGAAGGATAAAAATTAAACAAATGCCAATTCTTGCAATGGGGGGCAAAAAAAAGGAATTTCCTCCCTTCCTTCCATTTTTCTGGCCCTCATGACTGCAAAGAAGGGGGCATGGCCTGACAAAAACCCCTTTTATTTATTGACTGTGAATTCTGCTCCTTCACATCCAGCAAAGTCTTTCGAGGGAGGATTTACGGTCACAGACCTTCTCTGGCTTGGAGAACTGCCAGGCCGAACTCTGCAGAACTTGGCCAGGAGTCTCGGAGAGTCACGAACCCATTAAGTGAACTAATGGTCTCCTGCAAACTCCACTCCCCAGTTGCTCCTCTTTTATTCCATCTGGGAGGGGCCATTCATCGTCCACCTGTGGCTTTACTCCCGAGTTGATTCCTGTTCTTTAGCTGTTCCCTTCATCTGGCCACTCTGCGCATGCGCACACTGGGAACAGGCTCCAGCTGTTCTTCTGCTTCACTGATGTCTGAAACTATCAGGGAGTTTCTAACCTTCTTGTTTAGATGTTTTAATTAAAACATTTTTATACACGTGGTCCTCAGCTTATGACCAGTTGCTTAGCAACCAAAGCTACAAACAAAAACTACTTATGCCCCTGTTCCAAAGTTGTGACCACATTTTGGACCCTCAGCAACCAGCCTGCATTTATGGCCGTTTGCAGCATCCCGTAGTCACGTGGTCATGATTTATGACGTTTTCGCTGGAAACTACTGTTTGTTGATCTGCTTTACGACCATTACAAGAGGACTGTAATTTCTGGGGTGCAGTTTGGTCGTAAATCAAGGACTGCTGTCTTGCGTTACGACCATTACAACAGACTCTAAGGCTGGCCCATGTTTCTCACCCACCTCCTCACTGTCCTACTCCACTGACAGCTCAGCTGGCTACTGGCGGGCCACAACACTGGGTTCAGTCCAAATCTACCGGTCTTTTCAACCAGGCGTGGCTCACACTGGCATCTCCCAATGCTCATTAAATGCCACCTGTTGTATCCTTGGCATTCCAGTGTCCAGGCGTCAGAAGCCCAAAAGGGCAGCACATAGGCTCTCTCTCTCTCTCTCTCTCTCTCTCTCTCACACACACACACACACACACACACACACACAGTCTCTGAATTCCTGCCTGCATGGCTATATCCCTGTTGAACGAAAGCCAAGGGGGATCATTTTCCTTCCAGCTCTTAATCTGTCTCAGAAGCTTCTGCAGGGATCCAAGATCACCGCCGCAGAGGCTTAGCAAGAAAAAAAGAAAGATTGTTTTGCGGGTCTTCGACTTACGACCGTTCATTTAGCGACAGTGCCAAGCAGCATGGGGGGGGGAAGGGAGGGGGGGGCTTGTGACCACCGTGGCATGCCGTCCGTCACGTGATTGCAATTCATGCGATGTCATGGGGACACGGGATTGCCATGTTTGACCTTCCCAGACAGCTTCCCACAAAGCGAGTCAACACGGGAAGCTGGATTTGCTTAACAACTGTGTGATTCACTTAACAACTGCAGTGATTGGCTTAATAGCCATGGCTAATAAGGTCATAAAATTGGGTGAGATTCATTTAACAATCACCCTAAGAGGTGAGAGGTTGATTGTTAATGAAGCAGTGTGGAAGACTGACACGGATAAGCAACCTTCCTTCCTCCTTCCCACCTTTCATCCTCGCTTCTTCCCTTCCTTTCTTCTTTCTTTCTTTCTGTCCTCCCTCCTTCTTCCCTTTGTTCCTCCCTCCTCCCTTCTTTCATCCTTCTTTCTTTCATTCCTCTCCCTCCCTCTTCCTCCCTTCCGTCCTTTCATCCTTCTTTCCTTCCTTCCTTCTGCGCTGCCTCCCTGCCTTCCTCTCCTTCTTCCTCCCTCCCTCCTTTCATCCTCCTTTTTTCCTTCCTTCTGCCCTTCCTTCCTTCTTTTCTCCTCCCTTCCTTCTGTGCTTCTTCCTTTCCTTTTTTTAATCTGCCCGTCTCCCTCAGAGAGGAGTTCTGGGCTGCGTACAATACGATCAAAATATAACAAAGGATAAAATTAACATTAAAATCAGAAGCAATTTCCAATTCAAAAGTTTGAAGTAACTTTGCCACATTTCAAAAGGTGAAAAATGTTCTATCTCTCTCCCTCTCTCTTTCCTTCCTGCTGTGGCCTAGAGGTATTGATGCTGTGGTAGAGTTCTTGCCTCACAAACAGGAGGTTGTGAGTTCGATCCTAGGTAGAGCCGGATGTAGGGTCTCCTGCTTGCGCAGGGGAGGTTGGACTAGATGACCTGCAAGGTCCCTTCCAACTCTGTTCATCTATCTAAATCCCCAAATTGCCTGGAGTGGTGCAAATGGTTTTCCTCTGTAGGCCTACAGCAGGGATGTCCAAACTTGGGAACTTTAAGACTTGTGGACTTCAACTCCCAGAATTCCCCAGCCAGCATAGCTGGCTGGGGAATTCTGGGAGTTGAAGTCCACAAGTCTTAAAGTTCCCAAGTTTGGACATCCCTGGCCTACAGGAACTATTTGCACCACTCAGGGGACCCGAGGACATAGATAAACCCCCAAGTGGCCTCAACAACCCTCTAAAAGAATGCAAAGGACAGGCTGTCTGCAAGGAGGATCAATCCTTCCATTCCCCACCCTCCAGCCAGAGCTGAAGAAGCTTCTCGGAGGAGAAGCGAAACGTCTTCAAAGAAAAACCGGAAAGTCTAGCTGCCTCTTGAAAAAAAACAAAAAAGCACCCTTGAGACAACCAGTATCCTTGCTTACCCTTACATAAAAAGAAAAGAAGCAAACATGAAAACCTCAAGCCAATAATCAAAGTTATTTATTCCACTCGACTGCTAGGGAAACGTCTCGGCATCACTGCTCCGATGTCCCTCCGGTGTGCAGAATTCAGAAAATGCCAGGTGAGCATAAAGGTGTTCTAGTTTGCATTTCCTCCTGCTATCGGAGGAGGAAGTAATCTACTTGCTGTTCTGGCCCCTTCCCAGAATACCCCTGGAGAAAATAAAACTGCAGTGGTCACTTTTAATGTGTGTGTGTGTGTGTGTGTGTGTGTGCGTGAGAGAGAGAGAGAAATATGTTTTGGTCGCCACGATGTAAAAAAGATGTGGAGACTCTAGAAAGAGTGTAGAGAAGAGCAACAAAGAGGATTAGGGGACTGGAGGCTGAAACATACGATGAACGGCTGCAGGAACTGGCTATGTTGAGTTTAATGAAAAGAAGGACTAGGAGAGACATGATAACA